>OZ024773.1:451379-900584 GCA_964017025.1 Stenichneumon culpator | reverse complement strand
GGGAGTCAATCGAGTTGAGCAAGATCAGCGTCAGAATTAATTAGGATGACCCTGTGTGCCATTGTCACGGCGAACGGAGATGCGCCCCGACCTAACCCAGACAAATTTAAAACCCTTCGCTTTGGCTTTCTCTTTAGTGCGCAGCAGAAGATTGTACACATCGGAAGGCAACAGTTCATTGACAAATACACTTACCCGCGTGGTCAGTTTTGAAAACGTCTTTGACAGTGAGATTACGCTTGGCTCGCTTCTTGCTAATAATAAAGTCTCTGACATGAGACGACTTGAGCGAGATGATAATTGACAGAGTCGGGTTTGCGGTGGCAGCCTGTTGGTTGCCGCCGGCAGCTACTTTACCGTTTCATGGTGCGAACTCCCAGAACATCAGAAACAAGATTGTCCAACTCCTAGCGCGCTAAAGATTTCGGCAGTGATATGCTGCAGATTATCATCGATATCACTAGGAATGCCAGAGACGATGAGCTCGCATGCGTTAGTCGAGTTCGAGTTTAGAGGTTGACGAATCCGATGACTTCAACAGTGCAACATCACGCACAACGCTAGCGTTTTGCTCCGACAGCTGACGAATGAGCACGTCGTGCTCGTCTACTTTTTTTATCAGATTGGGCAACCCGCTGACTTTATCGGCTATGTCCCTGTTTGTCGCAATTTGGTCATTAATAAATTTAGTGATTTTAGCATCGGACGCACGGTTTGTTTCAGTTTGCTCATTCATAAATTTGGTCATTTTCGCATCGGACGCATCGAGCTTAGAAATAATTTGATTTAAAATGCCCTCTAAATTACTGGGCAGAGCACTCCCGCTAGCAACGATCGCAGTTGAGGACATTGTCGGGCGAGATGGCGAGGGAATGCCTGCCAATGGACAAAGACTGGTGACGCAGCACTGGCTTGCAGACTTATAAGTAGTATAGACCGCGGCGCAACCCGGGTGAAAAGCTCTAAAACAGACTGGACACGTTAATTTGTCGCGCGCAACGGTTCTACTGCACTTCGAACACTTAGGGGCTGGCATACGGAAAAATTAGAGCCGGTGATGAGTAGAGATCTTCGTTCTTCACTGTCGGTAACGTAGGCGGCGAGTAGTCGATGAAGAGATGCGATGAGAGGCCCGCAGAGGCACTGGCGCGGCAGAGGAGAAGGTGCTTCCTCTACCGGTGAACTGACGAAGTGTAGGTCCCCAAAACAGCCAATGAGCAGTCAATTGAGTGGGCGCATGCGCAGGTGGGCTCGGAGTGAGACAGAGAGTGCGTCAGAAGATCCTCAAGGCCAAAGCTCGGATTGTGAGGTTAGAAAAGCGTGCTTAATTACACCACGATAGCGCCGAAAAGATGTTGGACAGCGTGCAATTTATTAGCTCGGTGTAAAAAGCAACTATTGGGCATGCTTTGACCTGCAACAAAAGCGCCCGCAGGCAGGAAGCAGCAGAAACGAGCTCAGAAATAGCGGAGCGAAAAATAGTGTGACAGCAGTACTCACGAGAGAGAGAGAGAGAGACTGCCTTAGCGTACTATGAGGCAAATGGTACAATAGCCAGGGATTACAGAAATAACAGAGATGAAAATAAAAATTGAGCTTGAGTAAGATAACATCGAGTAAAGGTGAATTGTAAGTAGAAGGTTATAACAATGATAAAGCATAGAAACAGGCTAGATAAAATATGATAAAGGTTAACATGAATTTAAGAGAATATAATATAATTGTAAACAGATTAGAGATTAGATGAAATAAGATAAAAGTAACAATGATGTACAGTAGATAACGTAATAAAGATTAGAGTAACGTAGCTAGGACCGGCAAGCTGGCGCAGACGAAGAGCTAAGCTAAGAGGCAAGCGATCGACAGTGTCCGAGTACTGAGAGGAAAAGTCCCTAAAGCTCCGGCTACGCTATGAAATACGATGAAATACGATACCAGGACCAGGCGTTAGGCTGAGGAGAATCCTTCGGCATAACCGCGTGAGTCAGGTGTTATATCCGCAGAAGCTCAGTTAGCTACTCTGAGTACTGCGGGAGCTGTTAGCTCAAAGGTTTTCAGGATTTATCCAGTAAAGGGTTGAAACCCAAGTGAATTATAAAAGCACGATTTATTATATCAATATTAATTACAATGGTTTGTTCGTGATTATTTACCAATAGTTGTGAAGTACACTCTGTACGCTTATCTTCCTTCCGAAGAGAATATATGTTTTACGGTATAACTAACTGACCGTAACGTTGTTCAGATTAAAATCAGACTACTGAATGCCTGCTTGTGGTCCTTTATATAGGAGTAAGAGCAGGCATGTCAGCTTAATTTTGACACTGTCAGCTATTTCGTAATTGTTTAAACAATTATTGCTTCCGGGTTTCCGATATTTCCCAATAGCTGACTCGGCTAGTTACTTGCTAATTTCTTAAATGTTATTTGTTACTTCCGTGTTTCGAAATGCGTCGCGCGCTCGCTTCTTCCGTATTTCGCAATGCGTTGTGTGGGTAAGCGCATTCCTCAGATAGTCGGGCGTTGACCCGGGGTACAACATCCCTCCCCCCTAAGGGGAAAAGAAATTTACGATTTCTTTTGCTCGTAACCGGCGGGGTTTTCGATGCACCCCGTGGCTCCTTTTCGGGTCTTAAGTTATTTATTAGACGGTGGAATAAGATTCGATGGAGATTTCCTGGTCGTCACTGCTCGCGTCGTCGGTGCAATGCGGGGGCGAGCGTCGCAGTTGCTGACGGACGTGGGTTGATGTCCGATGAAGTGCTTAGCATGGAGTTTTGTGCCTATATTAGCCGGCCGTTTCGCAACTTTTTTATCCATTGCCAGTTTGTCCGGTGACTTATACTCGCCGATTGTTCGTCATGAGCCCACCAGCTAAGGTAAGTTTGTGTATTTTATTTTATTTTATTTTATTTTGTTTTATTTTTATTTTATTTTATTTTGTTTTATTTTTATTTTATTTTTCTGGCCGACTTTTGATTTCCGTGTTTGTTCCTTTGTTTTTTCCAGAGGAGGCGCGTTGCGTTGTGCTGCTGGGAGGCAGCATATAGTCCGGAGGAGGACCTTGAGGCGGCACCCCGTCGTCCTCCGAGCCCGGAGGTCGAAATCGTCGAGGTCGTGGGGGACGTTGGTGCCGGGTCGGTCGTTTCCCCTGAACCGGAGGTCATCGATCTGGTCTCCGATGGGACGTCTTCTGCCGGTGGGGGTTCCTCCCGGGCATCCTCGGTTTCCTCGGACGAGGATTCGCTGTCCGATCTCTTCGACGGGGATTCCTTTTCTGATCTCCTCGACGGGGATTCGTTTTCGGATCTCCTTGACGGGGATTCGTTCTTGGAGTCCGATTTGTCCTTCAGCGAGGACTCGTCTCCGCTTACCACTGGGGATTTTGGGCTGCAGGCGGGTACGCTGATCCGCCGGGACGGCGTCGTTACTCCTTCTCAACCGGTATCCGAGGTGTGGCCGGTCCAGGGTCCCGGGTCTGGCTATCGGCCGGCGGGTGCCTCGGACTCGGAGTCGGAGGTCGAGGACGACGAGGATCCGATATCACGGATGTGGCGTGCCGAGCGGGGCGAGATGGATTGGCGTCGGGCTGGGTGGTACTGACTACCGAGTCTCGCTTCCCTTTGTAGGGATGTATATTTTATGTTTTTGGGGAAATAAATATATTTTAATGTATTTTATGTGTTTTCCCGTTAATTCCCGTTTATTCTGCGAGATTAGGTTAAGCGGCACTAGGCAGGCGTATGGCCTCTGATTTCGCCCTTCGACACAGGGCATTAATGATAATATAGCCGGCAAGTGCGAGGAGAGCGACCGCACCGACGGAGTATTGTCCTACCACGTGGTATAGCGACGTGGGATTCCTCGTTTCGTGCGTGGTGGCTCGGTCCAGGTTCTCCTGCATATTCCTTATCTGGGTGCCGACTTCGTTTAATTCTCGCGGATTGGTTACTGCGTGCTCGAGCGTTGTCTTCCGGCTTTCGCGTATTGTCTTTGGTATTTCTTCTGCCTCGGCGGGGAGCACGGTAAGGTTGTAGCTCGGCACATAGCAGGTGTCGTTTATCCGTTGCTTCCATCGTCGCACCGTCTCGAGCTTGAAGGCCGCTGTGGTGACCGTGCATCGTTCCTGGAGGGTCACTAGCCCCGCTCCGTGTAATATTTCCTGCTGCGTCGGCTTTCCTTGGCAGCCGACGCTCGCCGTCTCTTCGCTCGGCGCTATGTACAGCCATTGCCCTGGCTGTCGCATACCCATCACGAGAGTATGTGTGAGGAGTATGATTTTCTTCGGACACGGTTGTCCGTGACCTACCGCACCCTCGATGTATAATCGTATGCTGCATGGCGCGTCGTCGGTGATCGCCATGACTGGGTGTCGGGGTTTGCAGTAATATTTGTCGTCGGCGGTCTTGCATGTTTCGAGGTCACGTTCCATCATCCGGATGTATTGCCGGTTTTTCCGGTCTACTACCACGAGATCCTCCGTGGTATCTATGTAATAGTATGTGTTGTTGCTTCCCCTCCGCGGGAGGGGATACACGAAATTTAGGTTGTATTCGGACGATCCGATAAGGGGGATTTCCAGGATGAGAGTTACCACTCCCTCTTTCCGGTAAGCTCGAGCCGTTGCCAGGCGGAGTATGGCTGCCGCGTTATGTCGCGCGATGGGACGCGGGAAGCTGTGTCCTCTTGGTAGATGTGGCAGCGCCTCCGTCAGGTATTTCGTGAGCGTGGCTGGTGTCACTGTTGAGGCACTCACTGTGCCGGATGCCACCTCGGAGAATAATTCTATCATTTTATCTACCTCTCGCAGGTATGCTTCGACAGAGGCTTCGATTAACGTCAGGCTTTCGTCGAAGTGTTGTCTGACTCGTAGTGCGTCGGTTCGGTTTTGGAAATAACTGTCCACGGTGTGCACCATGGCGAACAATTTTTGTAGATTTCTTTGTGATGCTTGCGAGGTCTCGTTGAACATTTCGATCGTTGTTTCAACGACCTGTAGTTGTTTTTTCATGCCTTCCTTTAGCGTATCCTGTGTACCTCGGAGGGTCGCGATTTCTGCTTCGAGCCGTTCCCCATCGTCGGCGTCCATGTTGCCGGTTATGGCTTTTAGCACCGTTCCGAGTCCGTTAATTAGTCCTCGGCGTTTGCGGCTCGGTTTTACGCCGATGAGATCCTGCACAACCCCCACATTTTCCTCGATTTTTTCAGAGAGTCGTACGAGGTGTTCCAGCATCTCGGCGCAATGTCCGTCCGGGCTCCCGAATTTTTCGCACTTCGTCCGAACCTCGTCAAGCTGGGCTTTTATCCGTAGCTCCATAAGGGCCATGTTTTTTAGATTCATGCGTATGGCCAGTGTCCAGACGTCGGTGTATGGATATAGTGTTCCGACCTTTTCGAAGTATAGCCCTGGGGCGTTTTCGAATTGTTGAATTGTGTATGGCCGGTCCGAAAGATGAGCCGCGGCCTGCGCGCTTACCACCAGTAACCTTGAATTTTATTCATTTATTTATCTTTTTCATTCTTTCCTATTGCGAAGCCTTGTCGAAACCCGGTGACCGTCCCTTGGGGTTTTTTTTTTTTTTTTCTATTCGTCCACGTAGTTTCTTAGACGGTCTACATGCACTTTTACCGTCCGCCGTCCTTGGCGGAGGGTGTAGTTGCACGGCGGGTGTATCCCCTCGATGGGATAGGGTCCGATCCACTTCGGCGTTAACTTTGCTGAGCGTCCCCGACGCACCGTTTCGTCGTGTAATAATACGCGGTCCCCGACCTTGAACTTGATTTCTTTCGCCTTTCGGTCGTACTGTTCTTTGGCTTTTTCCTTTGCTCCTTTTAGGTTATCGTGCGCGGTAGACCAGGCCGCGCGTAGTCGTTCTCGTAATTCTTGCACGTAATCGTCGTATGCGTATGTAGGTCTGGGTTCCCTTTTTAGGGCTGTTGGTAGCTCCGCATTGTCGCCATAAATCAAGCAGTGCGGCGTAAATCCGGTTGCCGTGTGGGGCGTCGTGTTATACGTGAACATGGCGTACGGTAGCCACTCGTCCCAATTTCCTTGATCTTCGTCAGTATACCCCTTAAGGTATTCGGCAAGTGTTCGGTGTGAGCGCTCTAGTGCCCCATTCGACTCGGGGTGGTATGCTGTGGTTTGAATTTTTTCTATGCGCAGTAATTTGCATACCCCCTTAAAGATTGCGCTCAGGAAATTCGTGCCCTGGTCGGTAAGGATGGTTTCTGGTGTCCCATACCGGCATATTATTTCTTTTGCGAACGCTTTCGCAACCTCGTTTGCTTGCTGATTTTCCAGCGGTATGGCTACGCTGTATTTTGTAAGCAAGTCCTGGAACGTGAGAATATATTTATTTCTCGCTTCTGTTTCCGGTAGTGGGCCTACGATATCCATGGCGCATTTTTGGAAGGCTCGAGTGGGTGTGTCGGTAATGACTAACGGCGCCTTTGTTGCCGGCCGTATTTTATTGCGCTGGCACTTGTCGCAGCGGCCGACGTATTCTTCTACGTCTTTTCGCATCCCGGGCCAGTTGTACCTCAGTTTTATTCGTGCGAGCATTCTTGTGATTCCCTGATGTCCTCCGAGGGGTGCGTCGTGATGCTCGTGGAGTATTTTAATTTTTTCCTCCTCGCTCGGACAGTCGTTGTCCGAGTAGCTTCGTTCGTGCGCCTTGTTGCACGGCGCGTCGGGCTGACTGTCCGCGGACTCGCACTCCTGGCTGACCGTTGCCTCGTGCGGGCGAGTCTCGCCGTCGCCGTCACTGCTACGTACTTGCTCGGCCTCCTTGTGTGCGTGTGACCGTGTTACCACACATATGCGGCTGAGAGCATCCGCGTTGGTATTTTGCTTACCCGCCTTATACTGCACGTCGAACTCATGCTCCGATAATTTTATTTTCCAGCGCATGAGTCTCGACCCAGGGTCTTTGACACTGAATAGCCA
Organism: Stenichneumon culpator; assembly: GCA_964017025.1. Lineage (NCBI taxonomy): Eukaryota > Metazoa > Arthropoda > Insecta > Hymenoptera > Ichneumonidae > Stenichneumon > Stenichneumon culpator. The sequence goes on along the minus strand of OZ024773.1, from coordinate 893,635 downwards.
CGTTAGGGGTTTATGATCGGTTACTACGGTGAACCGAGTGCCGTATACGTATGGGCGAAATTGTGCAATTCCCCATACGATTGCCAAAAGTTCTTTTTCCGTGGTCGTATAATTTTGCTCGGCCTTATTTAGTGTTCGGCTGGCGTAGCAGATTGGTAAATCGTCGCCTATTGGCCCTTGGGATAGTATGGCCCCGATGGCTTTGTCCGAGGCGTCGGTGGTAACCACGAAGGGCTTCTCGAAGTCCGGATATTGGAGCACGGGGGCGGTCGTTAGTGCGCGTTTCAGGTCCTCCATGGCCTGTTCGTGCTTCGCCATCCATTCGAATTTAACACCTTTTTTCGTTAGCTCCGTTAAGGGCTTGGCGGCCTTCGAGAAGTCCTGGATAAATTTACGGTAGTATCCTGCTAGTCCTAAGAAGGACTGCACGCCCTTGGCATCTCGGGGCGTCGGGAAATTCCGTACGGAGGACACTAGAGCTGGATCCGGTCGTACCCCTTCGCTCGAAATTATGTGCCCGAGATAGCGAGTTTCTAATCGTAGAAATCGGCATTTGGCCGGTTGAAGGGCCAATTTCGCTTCCCTTAAGCGTCCGAATACCTCGCGAAGCCGTTCGTTGTGCTCGGACAGGTTGGCCCCGAATATTACTATGTCGTCGAGGTACACGTAGCATTTGAGCCCTTCGAGCCCTGCGAGCACGGTGCTCATTAACCGCTGGCCGAAGGGCATACGTGTATATTCAAAATGCCCTTGGGGTGTCGAGAAGGCTGTCTTCTCTTTGTCCTCTTCCGCCATTGGAATTTGGTGGAAGCCCGAGGCAAGGTCGAGCGTCGTAAAGTAATGTGCTCTTCCCAGTTGGTCTAATATTTCCGCGATATGCGGTAGCGGGTATGAGTCGCCGACGGTGACTTCGTTCAGTTTACGGAAGTCCACTACTACGCGCATTTTTATTTTTCCTGCTGCGTCAGGTTTTTTCGCGACGACTAGTAACGGCGCATTCCATTGACTTCGACTAGGTTGGATAATGCCGTCCTTTAGCATCCCTTTCATTTGTTCCTGTACTTCCCTTTTGTGCGCTTCCGGTAAGCGGTAAGGGTGTACTTTTATAGGTCGTGCCCCGGGCTCGAGGGGGATGCTGTGTTCCACCATGTTGGTGCAGGGCAGCTGGTCCCCTTCGAGATGGAATATATCCGCGAACTCGTCGCAGATTTCTATTAACGAGCTCGCTTCCTCCTGGTTGAGGTGTGAGGTGTCAATTTCTGTTCGTAGTTTCTCGAGTCGCGTGCCGCTCGCCCCCGTGCTGACGGTGCAGATTCCGCGAGTCGTGGCGGCGGGCGTGCCGGGCAGTTCCTCTGCTGAGGCCAGCGGCTCGAGTGTCACGGCGGGTCGTTCGACGCGGACGTATTCCGCCGTGGTGTTTACGAGGCTTACTACACAGCTGTGGCCTTGAGGCGAGGTCACACATGCTCCGAGTATAATGCCCTCGGAAACATTACGTCGCTCGACGATTCCTTCGTCGGTACTTAGTGTTGATACATACGCGATGCTCTCGCTCCGTGGCGGCAGAGTTATGTTCAAACTTCCGTCCACGAGAGGCATGCAATGCCCTTTGATCCTTATAATCTCGCCTCTGAGTATGTCGACTTGTTTTTCCCTGATAAAGTCCATACCGAGGAGGCCGTGCGTATGTATGTGGAAATTTCGGGGTATTACGTGAAACCAGTGTTTCACGGACCCGTTCGGTGTTTCGAGCTCCACGAGGGCGGCATAGTACGCGTTCAGCGAGCCACCCCCGAGCCCTGTCAGTTCGACAGCCGTTTTTTCGGCGGGCGTGTCGCGTTGTAACACGTCTTCGTGTATTAAGCTCACTTGAGCCCCGGTGTCGGCCTTCAGGGTCAGTATACCCCCGACGCTAGACGGAGATTTAATGTGGAAGTCGCTGGCCGACGCATGCGGCCCCGGCGTCTGTATCTCGTAGACGCTGACCTTCTTGAGGGGTCCGTTCGGCTCCAAACGGGTTTCTCCTCGGAACGCTGCTACCGTCAACGGTCCTGTACTCGGTGTCCGGTCTACCGGTGACGATGTTGCCTCGATCGTATAGATATTGGCCCCCCTTAAGGGCCGGTTTGTGGCGGTGACGGTGTCGACGCGGAACGCCCCTACGGTCCCTTCCTGTGCCGGCTGTCCGCTGGTTTGCTCTTTTTTCGGCTCGGCGGATTTTTTGTTGTTATTATTTTTATTTTTCTTATTTTCCGCTTGCTTACGTGACCGGCAATCTTTCCACACATGACCGGTTTTTTTACAATAATTACACGTGACACTCGCGACGTTCACGTCCTTCTGTGTGGGTGCCGGGAGGCTCTGCCTTCCTGATCGGCAATTTTTTGCCAGGTGCCCTGCTTTCCCGCACGTGTAGCATGCACCCTTTTTCTCGCCCGCCGCGCCTTGCGATTGTCGGGAGTTGCCTCCCCCGTTACCGTTCCCGTTCGGTCGCGCCGTGCCTGGACGTCCCAGAGTCATTTTCTCGACCTCGATGGCCCCCACGACGGCTTCGTGTAGTCCTTGGTAATTACGGGAGCGGACGATGGTCTGAATCTCCTTTTTTAACCCGTTCTCGAAATTCATCTGTGCGCTTTTCCGGATCGCTTCTCCTATGGCACGGGCGCCTCGATGGTCGGCTCCTTCGCACAGCTTCTCGATTACCTCTACCGTGAGGGTCTCGGCCCGGGTAGCGTACGTCGAGACGTTTTCTTTTGCGTCCTGCCGGAGCGTGCAAAATTGGTACTGCAGGGAGGCGAGCGACTCGCGTTTCCCGTACAGTGCTTCCAGTTCGGTGCGTAGATCACCTAACGTGACGATCGTCTTGTGACGCATTTCGCGTGTTGCTCGGTCTTCCAACTTGCTGCTCCGTATCAGCGCGAGGAGGGTAGACCGTTGTTTGGGCTTCACCATACCCCATACGGCCTCGCAGGATAAAATAAAGCCGTCGAGCTTTGTCGGATCGTTTCCGTCGAAGGTTTTTATATTTCGGAGGGCCGAGCCCAGGTCTAAATATTCCGGTTCCTCCTCGTCCGCCATCGTCACCCTAGTTCGACGACGATGTGGCGATCGCCTCGGGGGGGATGCATCCCTTCCCCCCCTTTGGTTCTCCTGGATGATGTCCCTCACGGTCTCCTCCATCGCCGTCAGCCGTTCGATCATCGAGTCATCTGGTGCGGGTCCAAGCGGCGGGGGTGTTGCCGCCGGCCGCCCGTTGGCGTGCTGCGTGCTCATCCCTTGCAGTAGCCGCTCCAACCGTGCGACCCGTTGCGCCGTTGCATCTTCGGCGTCGGCCCGCCCGTTCTCCTGCGAGAGATTGTCGGACTCTCCCGCCTCGTCCACGGCCTGGAGTGTGGGGAACAGAGCCCGTCGTGCCCTTTGGAGGGGCGGTTGGGCAAAGGGCGGTATCCCGAACTCCTCAGCGGTTCCCAGTACCCCGTTTTCGATCTCCCAATTGGGACCTGTCTGCGCTCTCCGCATCCGGTTAATTTCGTCGGTAACCATGGCCGGGGTAACCTCCCCTCGCCTCGGCGCGAACATGTTCACGTCGACGTCCTCCCATCCGGTTCTATTCCCGAAAGAGGACCCTCTCTGGGTGCTCACCCTTGTAAACGAGTGAGGCGTGCCCTCTCGTTCCCGGAGCAGGTTCCCGAGCAGGCTGTCGCTCGGCGCCTGTCTCGATTGGTCCGTGATTTCCCCCAAGACCCGTTCGAGGCTTCCCGCGGTTCGTAACGCGTCGATCCCGGGATCCTGGCCCAGTCCTTGAGGTTCTCCCCCTGCTTGACCTTGCGGTGTGCCGTGAGTGCTCATCTCGGTCGGGGTGTTCGCCACGGATTTTACCACGGATTTTATTATATTTTTCCTGGTACTCGGTAACGTGTGCTACCAGCTTCGACAAGGCTTATCGGTTTTTGTAGCTTGCTACTAAAGGTATTGGAGGTCACTTACAGTGCGCTCACCCTCCACATTACGGGATGCCCTTCTGTTGTTGACGTCTAACCCTCGGGGTTCTAGGCTCCCTTGTTTCTACGTCCCAGTTCCTGGCGACGCTCCTCGTGGATCCTGCAGTGATCCGCGAAGACTCTCTTCCGTTATCTCGCCTGAATAACGGGATGCCCACGATGGCCTTGGTCGCTCTTCGTGGTCCGCCCGAACTCTTGTCGACGATTCTCGACCCTGGTTCGCGGAACTCTCTCTACCGTGGAGAGTCTCGATTTACCGCACTACGCGGAGATTTCACAACTTGGTAATTAGCGATGTTTTTTTTTCCAATCGTGGGTTTATTTCACGTTTAATAATTCACTCTGGATATCCCACCGCTGCCACCAATGTTATATCCGCAGAAGCTCAGTTAGCTACTCTGAGTACTGCGGGAGCTGTTAGCTCAAAGGTTTTCGGGATTTATCCAGTAAAGGGTTGAAACCCAAGTGAATTATAAAAGCACGATTTATTATATCAATATTAATTACAATGGTTTGTTCGTGATTATTTACCAATAGTTGTGAAGTACACTCTGTACGCTTATCTTCCTTCCGAAGAGAATATATGTTTTACGGTATAACTAACTGACCGTAACGTTGTTCAGATTAAAATCAGACTACTGAATGCCTGCTTGTGGTCCTTTATATAGGAGTAAGAGCAGGCATGTCAGCTTAATTTTGACACTGTCAGCTATTTCGTAATTGTTTAAACAATTATTGCTTCCGGGTTTCCGATATTTCCCAATAGCTGACTCGGCTAGTTACTTGCTAATTTCTTAAATGTTATTTGTTACTTCCGTGTTTCGAAATGCGTCGCGCGCTCGCTTCTTCCGTATTTCGCAATGCGTTGTGTGGGTAAGCGCATTCCTCAGATAGTCGGGCGTTGACCCGGGGTACAACAAGGCGTTGTCATTAACCACCTCTGCCTCGAACAAATGCGAGTAGAGTTTGAGCTTAAAGGCGGGAAGTGAGGTGAGAGAAGTAATAGAATCAGAATCAGGGAGGGAATGCCAACAATAAGTACCGGAGAGTTGGAAGGAGTTCCGAAACGTTACTGTTCTGTGAAGGGGAATGCGAAAGTGAGAAGATGTAGGTAATCGTGCGGACACACGAATGTTCGGATCCCTCTCGACAAAAAGCTCGTTCAAGTACGTCTGTTTTGTGTTATGTCTAATACGGAACATGGCCGCGCCAAGAAAGTAGAGCCTACGGTTCCTAACCGAGAGCCAGCCTAACCGATGCCGAAAGGGTGTTATATGCTCATCGCGTCTGAGATCGAAAATGAACCGGATAGCAGAGTTGACCAGAACTTGCAGTTTGGAGTCGAGCTCATTCGTCAGGTCGTGATATGCAAGGCAGCAGTAGTCGATGTCAGGGAAGACGAGAGTGGTAACCAGTTTAATCCTTAGTTGCTGCGAGAGTGATCGCTTGTGAAACTTCAGTTTATGCAAGGTGTAGTGAACTTTTTGTGAGATGGCAGAGATATGGGCATTCCAAGTTAAGTTCGAGAACATTATGACTCCAAGGTTACGAGCTTGATCGACAAACGGAATAGGAGTACCGTTAATCAAGATGGGAGGTAGGCTAGTTAGATCGATCGAGCGGACATAGGCATCACTACCGAGAATCATAACTTTCGATTTTAATAAGTTTAGTTTGAGACCGTTTGCATTGGCGTAGGTGAAGATGGCCGAGGCGTCGACAGCAATGTCACGGAGTCCTTGCAGAAGCATCCGAGGTGGACATTTGAGATAAATTTGCGTGTCGTCAGCAAAGATCCTGTGGTCAGAATAAGTAAGGGATGAGCCAATGTCATTGATAAAGAGTGTAAAGAGGAGCGGGCCGAGCACAGATCCCTGGGGAACACCAGTAGTTACCGGTTGCCACTGAGAGCAGGTATTGTTTTCGTCCAAGACGGCTTGTGTTCTACCCGTAAGATAGGAGAAAAACCACTCTAGGCAAGAGGCAGATAGTCCGAAGGCTTTTAATTTAGTGAGAAGCCGTACGTGGGAAACCGTATCGAAGGCTTTACTAAAATCAAAGAGAACCAGGATCGTAAGTAGCCTGTCATCAACACCCTTGCGAATATCATCGCCGACACGAAGCAGGGCAGACTGAGTGCTATAGCCTGAGCGAAAGCCTGACTGCCTGGCATCAAGCAAGCCATTGCTCTCGATGTACTCCATGACTTGCTTGTGAACGATTCTCTCGAGGATTTTTGAGAGTTCTGGGAGATTAGCAATAGGGCGAGTATCTGATGGGGTCAGAGGAGAGCGGATTTTTGAAAGCGGACGGATGAAAGCCCGTTTCCAAGCAAGAGGGAAATAGGAATGCCGAAAGGAGCTATTGAAGAGATCGAGGAGGAGAGGGGCGACTTTCGGAAGTGCATGGTTGATACAGAAGGAGGGGATGAGATCAGAGCCCGACGAGATCGAACTATTAGGGTGAGAGCTTAGAACTTCGAACAGGTCGCTGAGAGAGACTTCATGAAGGGAGAACGAAGGATGAGACTCAGGTACATCCGCGAGAGCGAGTATGAAATCATGATGCGTACAGGCGGGCTCGGAGTTGACTATTGACGCATAGTAGTCATTTAATTCGTTGGAAGAAAAAAAGCGCAGGGGAGACGAAAGGGTGGTTTTGACAAGCCCGAGACGAGACAGTTCCTTCCACATTCTCTTTGGATCATGAACGTTTTCTAGCAGGTTATATTGGAAATTGCTCTTAGCGGATTTGATGTCAGCGTCAAGCCTGTTCCTGGCATTTCTATAGATCTCGTAATTCAGGAGACTACCGGTACGTTTTGCTAGTTTATAGAGCGAGTTTCTGTTTCGTATGCGCCTTCTAAGATCATCAGCGAGCCAAGGCGTAGGGGGTTTTTTAACTGAGAACGATCGAAGTGGAGCATGAGTGTCGAAGGCTGATAAGAGTGAGCGAGAGATGGAAGTAGTAAGAGCCTCGACCTCATTCACCGAAGCAACACCCTGCCCTTCATGCACAGAAAGGCGACCTTGGAGGGTCTCAAGGAATGCATTAGGGTCGAACTTCCTGAAGTCCCTACGCACAATAGGCCGCGTCTCGTTCTGCTGAGCGTTGTAAACGTAATTTAACTCGAGAAGATCGTGGCCCGCAATGAAGGGGCCCTCTGACTTGGAGAAAGAGTGGAGCTTTTCAGCGCTGTCAAGGATGAGCACGTCTAACCACGAGTCAGAAGACGCCGTGTGGAATGTCGCGTCAGACTCAACAAGATGTAGCGATAAGGAGAAAATCCACTCACGAAGATAGGCAGATTCAAAACAGTTGCGCAGTAGATTGCAATTGAGGTCTCCGGCTATAATTATATTTTGATAGGCGTGGGAGAACCTATCTAACACAGCCGAGAAGTTGTGGAGCAAAAGCCCTTTCGGGCGACGGTAGACTGAGGCAAACAAGAGAGGTGCCGAGTCCATCAGGCGAAGATCGAGGAGAATAAACTCCGGAGAATTTGTAAAGACGCTAGGAGAGGCAGCTAGTACGCGTGTATTGAGCGACTTGTGTATGTAGCAAGCAACCCCTCCACCCTCCTTACCGTCGCGATCGTTACGTATAATATAGTAGTTCTCTAGTTTAATCAGATCATCCGAGATGTGAGCATGGAGCCAGGTTTCCGAAATCGAAATAATATGAAAGAAATGAGCGTTAAAAAATAAGCGAATAAAGTCGATATGTCCAAGGAGAGAGTTAGCATTAAACTGGGCAATTTTTATTACAGAGGAGCCAGTTACAAAGGAAGAGAGTGTACCAAGACTAGCCGAGGTCGAGGTCGATGTTGCCGAGGGTAGAGCCACCGGGAGTCAGACTAAACGCTCCAGGTCTATGTCCGAGTTGATCGAAATGACCGGGGTACCGTCGCTACGTCTAACCGAAATAGATTGGGACCTAACCCAAACGTACTTAAAGCCATTGGCTTTCGCTTTAGCTTTGGTTCGGAGAAGAAGATTATACTTATCGGCAGGAAGCATTTCGTTAACGTAGACGAAGCCGTCTACGTTAACGAAAGAGGGGGAGGGGGAGGGGAGGGGGAGGGGAGGGGGAGGGGAGGGGGAGGGGGAGGGGAGGGGAGGGGAGGGGGAGGGGGGAGGGGGGAGGGGGGAGGGGGGAGGGGGAGGGGGAGGGGGAGGGGGAGGGGGAGGGGGAGGGGGAGGGGGAGGGGGAGGGGGAGGGGGAGGGGGAGGGGGAGGGGGAGGGAGAGGGAGAGGGAGAGGGAGAGGGAGAGGGAGAGGGAGAGGGAGAGGGAGAGGGAGAGGGAGAGGGAGAGGGAGAGGGAGAGGGAGAGGGAGAGGGAGAGGGAGAGGGAGAGGGAGAGGGAGAGGGAGAGGGAGAGGGAGAGGGAGAGGGAGAGGGAGAGGGAGAGGGAGAGGGAGAGGGAGAGGGAGAGGGAGAGGGAGAGGGAGAGGGAGAGGGAGAGGGAGAGGGAGAGGGAGAGGGAGAGGGAGAGGGAGAGGGAGAGGGAGAGGGAGAGGGAGAGGGAGAGGGAGAGGGAGAGGGAGAGGGAGAGGGAGAGGGAGAGGGAGAGGGAGAGGGAGAGGGAGAGGGAGAGGGAGAGGGAGAGGGAGAGGGAGAGGGAGAGGGAGAGGGAGAGGGAGAGGGAGAGGGAGAGGGAGAGGGAGAGGGAGAGGGAGAGGGAGAGGGAGAGGGAGTGAAGGAACTGGACCGCCACCACACGTAAGAATAAGAACCTATTGTAAGAACGAGTGTGAGTGTGTGTGAGCGAATGTGTGTGACAGCTTGCCGGCTAACCTTGCAGTTGTCAAGAATTACATTTCATTAACTAAACATTAAACTCGAGTTATTCAAAATTACCGCATTGATTATTTATCGACCGGCGCGAAACATCGGGAACGTCCTGTATAGGACGAACCGGAGACGATCCCGAAAAAAAAATATAAACTCGTCGCGCTTCTCGCGACGGGGTTAATTTGACGTATCGACGCCCGTACGTCACACGGACTCGAGCCGAGGTTGGCGAGGGACTTGTGACGTACCACGTCACAATTTCTATATTTCTATATTTCTATATTTCTATATTTCTATATTTCTATATTTCTATATTTCTATATTTCTATATTTCTATATTTCTATATTTCTATATTTCTATATTTCTATATTTCTATATTTCTATATTTCTATATTTCTATATTTCTATATTTCTATATTTCTATATTTCTATATTTCTATATTTCTATATTTCTATATTTCTAAATTTCTATATTTCTATATTTCTATATTTCTATATTTCTATATTTCTATATTTCTATATTTCTATATTTCTATATTTCTATATTTCCATATTTCTATATTTCTATATTTCTATATTTCTATATTTCGATATTTCTATATTCGTGTAATAGAGAGTGAATCTGTATATCTGGTTGAACCAGTAAACACGATCGAAAAAGAGTGATTGTATTCGTCAATTTATTATGCGTATCAGTTATTTTTTGCCAATAAATTTACAGTTGAATACAAAAACATATTTTAATACAAAATAGCCCCCCCCCCCCCCCCCCCCAAACTTCCATCCACCCACCCGAAAAACCCACATAAGCCTTTACGGTATTTTCTATTACAAACATACCTTATCTTGCCAAGCATTTACCAAATATTAGCCACAGAATGGCAAGCCCAGTTGCTTTCCATAGATAAATACAAACGCAGGGTCTGGCTGAACTAAGCCCAAGCCAAATAATAGCAACAGTGTGGCATGCCCAAATCTTCGCCACAGATAAGTGAAAATAGACTCCGGCAGAGCCGAGCCTCAGCCAAATAATAGCTACCCTGTGGCATACCCAAACACTTTCCAGGGATTCGGGATATTATGGCGTCTGGCAGAGCAAAACATCAGCCAGACATGAGCCACTGTGTGGCATACCCAAGTACGAACCAAACCAAGCTTCCTGGCCGAGCCAAATACATGCTAAGTACGCTACACGATAGGGGTCTGGCTCTTATATCGTGTCTCATCAGCCAGTGTGTGGCCACACTCTGGCAGACCCGCGCCGACCCTCGCAGCAGCGGAACACGAGCGCCCAGACGTTTGCCAAACAATTTTTTCGTACTTGGGATGGTTACTGTGTTATTCCACACGCGCCCCGCTCTGCTAGTACACGTGGTTACGTCTCGTGAATACCTCCACAGGTTTAGCTGTTCGGTGAACGATTTTGCTTCCTCATAGAGGAAGCTTTGTTTTTGAAAAAAAAAAATTCGAGATTTTAAAGTCAGGGTAGTTAAAATAATCTAAAACATCGAGAAATGTGATTTTTAGCTGGCGTTCGGATATGCGTGTGCGTGTGCGTGTGCGTGTGCGTGTGCGTGTGCGTGTGCGTGTGCGTGTGCGTGTGCATGTGCGTGTGCGTGTGCGTGTGCGTGTGCGTGTGCGTGTGCGTGTGCGTGTGCGTGTGCGTGTGCGTGTGCGTGTGCGTGTGCGTGTGCGTGTGCGTGTGCGTGTGCGTGTGCGTGTGCGTGTGCGTGTGCGTGTGCGTGTGCGTGTGCGTGTGCGTGTGCGTGTGCGTGTGCGTGTGCGTGTGCGTGTGCGTGTGCGTGTGCGTGTGCGTGTGCGTGTGCGTGTGCGTGTGCGTGTGCGTGTGCGTGTGCGTGTGCGTGTGCGTGTGCGTGTGCGTGTGCGTGTGCGTGTGCGTGTGCGTGTGCGTGTGCGTGTGCGTGTGCGTGTGCGTGTGCGTGTGTGTCAGACTTGCATCAGTTAAAACTACTGTAACTCCGAAACGGTTTGAGATAGCCAGTTTAAATTTGGTACACCAGTAGAGCGGTCACGTCGCTTCGTTCGGTACTATTTTCGTAAAGATTGCGGCCCAATTGGAGATTTTACGCAATTTTGAATTTTTCGAAAATTCTCTATGGTATCTCTAACTTGCGTAAATTTTGAACTATTGTCTTAAGGCCCCACAACATGGTGCGAGCGCGGGACGAGGGTACATTTTTCGTAATTTTTTCCAAGTAAACTATGTGTCGAAATTTTTTAATAATTCTCGTGGTCTATATATACATATAGAAGAGTGTATAAAAAAATATTTATCCTAATACACAGCGTTGTTTGCGGTATACGTCCAGTCAAAAAGTGCACTCCGGCTAAATTGTTGCTCGGCGGTCGACATCGATAAAGCTATACAGTTCATCTGAAAAATAAAAGAAAATTTATTTAGAAACTAGACACTTAGGTTTACATCATGACATAGGGAAAACCCGATATCACAAAAAATAAAAAAATGGCGGACCAGCAAATTTTTTACTTCAAATTTCACGAAATTTTTTGTAGTGTTTATATATTTTTTTAATGGAAAGGGACCGTTTATGAAAAAATCGCTACGTGGAGACGTAGAGACTGGCTTTGCGAACAATTTAAAACTTGGCCCATGTAAATTGGATGTATATTTGGATATATTTGGATGTTATATGTATAGTTTTTTAAGTATGTCGTCGACAAGGTTGAAAAAAGTATTTTCGAGAAAAACGCGTTCAAAGTTTTGGTAACGAATAATTCGTACGTAAAAGCTAAATTTTTTCTTGTCTGTTATTATAATGTTTCTCACCGTTAGTCTGCTATTCCTGAACCATAGAACAGCTCGTCAGTATCCATAGATTGATTGGTGTTTTGATTTTTTCCACGCAAACGACCCCCATCCGTGCTTTTTTTGGCTTCGAGGTCGGCGTCGAATATACGCTTCTCGTCCATGGTTTCACAATATCGATAGAGCGTCTCGCCAATTTTGATATTTAACACCTCCAATACATTTATGAGGCCAATATAGCCATTGTTAAAAAGTATTGAGGCGATATTAGCGGCAGTTTCAACAGTGGGATTGCCGTTCCACGATGCCTTTTGCGCGAATTTCCATATAACGGAGTTTAAACACTCGTTGTTATTCTGATCAAAACCACCTAAACATCGTTCAAGAAGTTCGTTCTTACTGAGGTCCACGTATATCGGGTTTATTGCTTCAGTAACATCTGCAGGCAATGCAGGTTTATGTGTGTGTTCATCCAAAGTTCCTTTGGCAAGTGCCTGCTGCCACAAACACCACGAATTTTCGCCTTCCTGACAATACTGATGTTGGGGAGTTGCGTCAGTAGAACATTTGTGGTAGAATGTAGCCCAGATAGCTTTTTTCATGCTTTCCAACGAATCACTATTTCGACGAATCGCAAGACCATAGAATGCAGTAAATTCTTCGATGAGCTTTCCAGTCAGCTTCCCCCTTCCGCCGAGGCCCTTGTTCCCTTTTTTGCAATTCCGTAATCGTTAATCGGAACCGTAATCGTGCCCATTCGTTTTTGAACATGGTTGGTGTACATTGTTTTTTCTTCACGTCATATGGGAGAGCTTGCACTAACGGAAATATCTTTCAAGAATTGTGGACCATGCAGGCCAACAAAGGGTCGGTAGGTAGCAGACTCGGTCAGCGGCCGCACACCTGCCGTTCGGCGCAGTCGCTCGCTTCGAACTGTTTCACAGAAAATGCTGTATCTTCGTCAATTTTACAAATTTGTTCAAAAAATTTTGTGAGAACGTTCTTAACACATGCATCATTCAGAAAAAAGAAAAAAAAAATTTGCACCGTGTTGTGGGGCCTTAAAACTGCACACAAATATACTATTTTGATCAAAGACCTTTGGTATTGTTGTGCCCCGGGTATATAGTATATGGTATATAGTATTATTGCGAAGAATTATTTCGAATTATTTCGAAAAGTCTCGGCACCGATTATTTCGATCGCGAGACACACGCGATTGCGTTACGCATCAAGCGTACATCGAGCGTCGAACGTCGAGCGTCGAGCGTCGATACTGCTGACGCAGCAGTTAGGCAATCGCGAACGCCTCGGTAACCAGAGCACCAGCTCGAGAATACCAAGGCGAGAATTATGAAATATAAAACATGCTCCAAATATCGCTCGCGAAAAAGCGAAGACTTGGAAAGAGATTTGTTTACGAGAATTAAGTAGATTATAAACCTGCTCTCGAAATTAAGCTGACAACCTGCTCTCGACCAAAATATATAGAGGATCGAGAGCAGGTACGAAGCAGTCTGACTAGTACGGTTGAATACGAGTAATCGTTTCCAAGGTATTGTAAAAGGTGTGATGATGCTTCTTGGTCTTTGACGCTTCCAAACGGGACAATCGGGGAAATATAGGGCGAGGGAAAGGGGGAAATAACACTCCAGAGTTTTGTGTAGAAACGTGGAAAAAGTAACTTTTAATGATAAACGGTTCGGTGAATAATAATAACAAAATAATCAGTAACGGCTGCCGCTTCAACGCCGTTACGGGTACGTTGAAGGGATTCGATAACCAAAAATAAACAATCTCAATAATAACCAAAAAGAAAAGAAAAGTTCGCAATAACAATAATAATAACCAATTCGAAAATAAGAGAAGGGGGCAAAGAATTCAGAAATAATAATAGAAAAACCGGAAATAATCACTACGCAAGAAAAATAAGAAAATAGGAAATTACTCAATACTCGGGGGGGGGGGGGGGGAATAAGAAAATAGAAAAATAGTTAACGCTGGGCAGAATACAAGAGTCGAAAAGGAATTAATACGCGGGGGAAAATACTAAGGTCGAAAAAATAATTGCTACGCAGGGCGAAATACAAAGGTCGAACAATAATTAATACTCGGGGCAAAATATAGTGGTCGGAAAATGATTACTGCTCAAAAAGAGAAAAACGGGGGAATCGGAAAATAATTAACTCTCAAAAAAAAAATAGGAAGATCGAAAGAATAATCAATAACAAAACTTACGAAAATAACATAACTTAGGGTAATCGCCGAGACGGCAATTCGCAAGGTCAGTCGCAGGGAAGGGGAGGGGAGGAGGGGCTGGCCGGTGGATATTCTACACAATGCTGGTCTTACGTTAGCAACTCGGAAAAAAATCTCAAAACTCGGGGAACGATCACTTATTTTTGGGCGCCAGCTACTGTATCGGTGTAGCACCGTAACTTTCGATTTAGCTAATCGAATTCAAACAAAAGAAAGAAAAAAGAAACAAAATCTATTGCCTTTTACGTCACTCGGCTAGCGGGAACGGGGGAGGGAGGGGAATGAGACTTCTCAGGCCGCAGGCACTGTCCAGGGCTTCTTGACGATATTACCTCGGCACGAAAAAAAGATACAGAAAAATTCCAATAATCACAAAAAAAAATAGATACGATGAAACAATTTTCGAGTCTCGGGGAGAACGGGGGAAATACGCTAACGGTCGCGCGCTGCAAATCTCCGCGATCGCCACCACTCACGCGCACACGAGAAATATAGAGCAAAATGCCGGCGCACGTGGCGGCCGGTGATCGACGGTCGAAAATGATACACTAAGAAAATCACTTAAAATTACCAGGGGGGTGACGGGCATATTTCCAGGGGAATGTGGGAAATGGGACTGTCAATCAGGTAGCAGCTGCACTTGAACTGCGCAGGGGTCGTTCTGTTTTACGACTTGTTCAAGGCAGCTACCGTGGGGTTCCATTCCCCCGACAATCGCCTGGATATTTTCCGGGCATCCTGTAAGTGGCCTGAGCAAGTTGCTCACGACTCCGCCTCCCCGTTTGGCCCCCGCTGGAAATGACTTCGAGGGATTCGACTTCGGTCGGATCGCTGGAAGCCCAACCAGGTGAGTCGCTACCCGTTGCAGGGCAGGGTAGGTCCATCTGCTCGATGATCCTTGATTAATTGATCGATCGATCAACTAGTTAACGGTGAGAGCAGGGTTTTTCCAAGCCTAGTCCCCCCTTGTCAGCGTTTTCTTGATGGGCGAGAGACCTTCGGGTCGAGCATAAGAGGAGGGTTTCGTGCCTGACTCTTGATACATTAAATGTCAATCAGGTATAAATGGGGGAAGGGAAATTTAAACTGTACTCACTCAACCGATCTCTTACTTTTCTTATCGCTTACAATAATCCGTGCGATAACGTTCTCAATCAATTCCGTTCGACAAAATCCTCTCGGCAAAACCCATTCGATAGTCCTTGGTTTGCCGAGTCGTTGTAATTCTCCCAGATCGGTCCAATCGTGTCCTTTATTATATTGCCTGGGGTCAGTACTCTCCGGGGATGGAGTCTGAATATCACGGGGGCTTTCCGGGTCGTATAAATTCGCAATAATTAACTGGATTTCGCTCGCTCTCCTGTCACACACAATCACTCTCTCACACGCCGTGGCTCGAAGTGAAGAAAACCATGCCGTTTCCGGCTTCTTCTCCGACCTCAGGGTCGGTCTTGCAATTTGCGATTTTTCTGCGAAAATCGATTGGTCAGTCTCGGGACTAGCTTGGCGGTGGGCGTCGTAATTGGCTGCTGCCGATTGCGATCGCCGAATATTCTCCACGCCGGGAGGTGCTGGTTCCTCGCGGCGCTCGGACGAAGTGTCGCACTGACAGCTCGGGTGGAATTTTACGGTGTTTACCCGCACGACACAGCTCGTCGGTTTACACTCGTTATTTCGAGCCGAGAGTGTGTCGTCGGGTTCCGGGCGGTCCATGACGGGTCAGACGAGTGGAAGTTTCGGTGCTGTGGCCTCCAAGGGACGGACGTCGGTGTGGGAGCAGAGCATCGGTTTGTCGGAGGTTTTTAGAGGTTAGTGCCGGACTGCCGTACCAGGCTTTAATTCCCGGTCGGTTGACAATTTTTGTAGGCTCGTTCTGGGCCTGGCGTGTTCAATCTGGTCGATGGTAGAGTCTTCTATGGTCTGCGATGGGCGGTGATGGTCTTCGGGGTGCTGCGATGAGTCTTCGTGGGTCTTCGGGGAGGCTGCGACGAGTCTTCAGTGGGTTGCGAGGGCTTCGTTGAGTGAGTCGAGGGACTGACAGGGTGGCAGGGACTGAGGGTAAGTCGAGGGGGAGGGTTAACAATATTTCAAGTCGTTGCTTAGATGGTAGATCCTAATTCTAGTTTATTTTCCTAGGTGAGTGGTGGGACGTCGAGCCACGTTGGGGAAAACTTGTGACGCACCACGTCACAAAGGAAACCTCAAGGGTGCAAAGTGTACATCGACGGGTAATTCGAGATAATCTACGATTACGCGAGATAAGTCGAGCGCATCGTAATACGTTAATAATTTAATCGTTAAAAGGATAACCGCTATTTAACTAAATAATTAGTTAAATAAACTCTGTTAATAAATTACGAGTGAACTTTGTCAATAAATTAAGAATAATTTATATTGGTTGAAACCCTTAAAAACCCTTTAATAATAACTCGAATAAACAGTGTTAGCAATTCAGGTGGGTTCCATCCCTTTACCGGATCATCCCTAAAAACCCTTACCGCGTAACCCGGAATAGCTAACCGGATTTCTGCGGCATAACAGTATTGAATTTGGTCCAAATCTATGGAAGTGGCAAGATTTTGTGGGATTTTGAGTTTTTTTTTAGTTTGTTGAAAAATTACTAAAAACCGTGTAATTCGAGTAAATATGGAGGTATCGAGCTGAAATTTGATACGGGAATGGACTGACACTATACAATGATTCGTATTAAATTTGACGAAGATGGATGGAACCGTTTGGATTTTATAAAATTTTGAAATTTTTTGAATTTTTTTTTATTTTACTGTCGATGAGAGTTTCTGCATCACATGTGGACTTTGTTGTTTAGTTCACATGGCACACTTTATGTGCATATTCGCGCTTTGATGTTTTCGCCTCTCACATGTTTTTTCGTTCGGCAGTCAGTTGATTGAATATCTTGACAGCTATCGTGCAAGTTTTGCAAGCCTGAACAATTTTAGGGCGCAGAAAAACGAATTGACGGAAGGGACACTATAAACGAAAGACATAAGATGTGAGTCGATTCTTTTCTTGGTATTTCTGTAGATATAAAAGATGTAATGTATCAAATGTAAAAATAATTAAATAATTGGGGAAGTAAAAGCAACCAACAGACGAGAGAGCAAGCGCAGAGAAGAAATAGAAGTGAGAGAGCGAATAGAGAGTGAAGAAAGAAAAATAGAGCAACGAGAGAAACACAGAAAAGAAAATGAAGGAGACGCGAGGAGAAGCAGAAGACGAGAAAATGGAAGGTGCACGACAAGAGCGAGCGCGAAAAAAAAGAAGTTAAAGAGCGAGAGGGGTTCATGGAAAATGAAGCTGTACGGCAACAAGAAAGGGCACGAAAAGATAAAGAAGCTAGAGAACGGGATGAAAGTGAGGAAAGAGAATTTCTACGTCGGGAGAGAACACGGAATGGAAAAGAATCGCGGGAACGAGAGGAGAGTGTGGAAAGAGAAGCTATACGTCGAGAGAGAGTACGAAAAGAAAAAGAATTGAGAGATCGAAGAGAGAGCGTGGAAAGAGAAACTAGACATCGGGAGAGGGCCCGAAAGGAAAAAGACGCAAAATATCGAGAGGAAAGCGTGGAAAGAGAAGTTATTCGGCGAGAAAGGGAGCGAAAAGAAAAAGACGTGAGAGAAGAAGATGAGAATGAAGAAAGAGACATTATATGGCGAGAAAGAGCACGAAAAGAAGTAAGAGATCGAGAGGAAAGCGGGATCAGAAAGCTCTACTGCGAGAATGGGCGCGAAAGGACAAACAAGGAAGAGATCGGAAGGAAATTGAGATCAGAGAAGGTTTGCGGTGAGAAAGGGAGCAAAAGGAAAAAGAAGCAAGAAAACGAGAGGAAATTGAAATAAGAGAAGCTGTAATACGAGAAAGGGCGCGAAAGGAAAAAGAAGCAAGAGATCGAGAGGAAATCGAAATAAGAGAGGCTGTACTACGAGAAAGGGCGCAAAAGGAAAAAGAAGCAAGGGATCGAGAGGAAAGTGAGATAAAAGAAGCTGTGCGGCGCCAAAGGGCACGAAAAGAAAACGAAGCAAGAGATCGAGAGAAGAGCGCGGAAATCAAAACCGTGAGACGATTCAAGGAATGGCATGAAAAAGATGCTGAGTTACGAGATTGGGCGGAAGCAGACAACGAAGGGAGACGACAACGAAAAAGCGGAGAAAGAGAAGCTAGACGACATGAGAAGACGCATAATGAAAACGATTTGCAGAAACGAGAGAGATATGAGGACAAAAGAGAAGGTGCACAACTTGGGAATAGATACCAAACATGGAATAGAGATAATATAGAACCGAATGATCAAAGGAACAGGAAACAAAAAAGCGGCAAATATCAAAAGGAAAGAGACTTCATGTATGTAATCGAGTCAAACACCAAATATTTTGAAATGAATATGAATTAATTAACTGTTGAAATACAGTGTACGAGAATTTTTGTGTGAATTTTTAATATTGGTATTTTTATAATATATAATAGATACCGACGAAATTGGGGAAGTCAACGAGTACAAGCGAGAGAGGAAGGAATTAAGAGAACACGAAAAGAGAAGCCCGAACATGAAATAAATGAAAAAGAAGTAGAAAACAGATTAACAAACAAAATGATAAACGTGATGGATGCAAAATTTGAAAATATATTGAAAGAACAGAGGGAATGTTTGCAACAAACTCAGGCACATCAGGGAGGCAGATATGGACAACGGGAAAGAATACAAGGACGTTCGATTCAAGAACAAGAACGAGGATATTGGAAACAAGCACAATGGCAGGGGCAAGGGCAACATATACAACGACAACAAAGAGGACAACGACAGGTAAACGGACGATGGGGACAACCACCACAGGGACAAGGTCTGACTTATCAGGGATTGTGGCAAGATTCGGGAAATGAAGGTCTAAGGCACGGTCCAGCATATCAATCACTCTCGCACGGTCATGGACATCTAGAATTCTGGCAGAATTCGACATACCAGGGACCATGGCATGACCCGGTGTATCACGGACGATGGCCAGGTCTGGGACAGAGACAATGGGTGTTTGGACCGCCACGGGATCAAGGTCAAGGACAATGGGAATAAAAACAAAAGTTTAATTGAAAAGAAACAAAAATTTTCCATGTTCAAATGGTCGTCGAGTCTAAAAAATAAGTTCAATATATATTATAATTTTCTTTATATGCGGCTTCGATACACGGACTGATTCATTCTCAAAATGTTAACCAGGACAATAAAACTTATGTTAACATTTCGATTTCGAGAATTATATACTTTTTGTTTTTTACCCTTAATTATTACTGTGTATTCAATAAAATTATTGTCTATACATGCGACACCGTGATACTAAGAGTGGAGAGTGTGATCTATCGAATTAAATAAAAATGTAGATGCATGTGTCTATCGTATCCACTCTTCAGAAAGTGGGAAAATCCATTTTTTTCGTCTGGTCTTTTTAATCAATCAAGGAGGGATAAAAACTAAAAGTGTGATCTAAATACGTGGAATTAACAGTTTATCGAATACATTGACTTTCAATATTTGTGAATTACAAAAAAAAAATAGTTTCTTCACAATTCACCAATCTTTCGGTTTTTGGTCTCTATTAAATTTTGATTCTTTTTGCGCTTGAGAAGCTACTTTCGCCACCGTCAGCGTCTTCATTGTCACGGTTCCTCGAAGTATGCTCCTTTATCGTGTCGTTGTTCGTTCCTTCAATCACTTTAGTTATTTCAAATTTCTCCTTCGCTTTCAATCGTTCCTGTTTTTCGGATTCGTCCCTTTCTCCCATCTTTTCTTTTATTTTTCGTCTTTTCGCATCTTCCGTTTTTTCCAACTCTTCCCTTCTATCCATCTCTTCTTCTAATTCCTGTACCAGCTCCAAAATTTTTTTATCCAGTCCGTCATCGAGTACTAAACAAAAAATCGAAACGACTATTATTTCTATTGGTTGTTTCTAGTTTTATTCTAGTTGTATTTGAAATTATGCTTACAGTGTCCATATTCTTCCATTTCAACGACTAAAGGAGCGGAATAATCAATTTGATATTAATAAAAACGCAGCTGTTAATCGTGTCGTGATTTTTATTCTGAAATGAATGCTTCTATATATCGAGCGATGACAAAGAAGCTATACAAATTCACATATAACTTCATGTTCCATTACTACGTGTTTTCAGCTAACTTCAAGTTTTTCTATGCGCCAGCCAGCGCCCGGCTAGGTGGTCACCCATCGAAGTACTTACCGCGAGCGATACTGCTTAACTTGGGGAACCGCCAAAGCGGCACACTCGTCGCTAGCGGTTCTCGTGTTTTTATAATAAGTGTCAAGTCTGACAAGACAGAACCCGTCACTGTGATCGAACATTGCATATAAAAAAAAGATTGCAACGTCCTTTTACATATTATTGCATACACGAGTGAACTATTCAACCGCTATTTCCATTACTGTGTAGTGCTAGTGAGTCTCCTCGTTATGTGATAAGAAAAAAAAACCGGCTGATGAAGATATCATTCAGGGATTACACGAGGATTTTATATATTCGTAATGATGATAAACCGACCCGAATAGTAGAGAAATCGAAAAAAAGGTAAATTATCATAATTATTATGTTAATCGAATTCACTAATCGCTGTATAAACGCGATGATTAGTGTAGCGATTTATAAAGCCCTAACCCTTCATGTACCGGTGTCTTGCTCAACGAGACGCCGGACTTTGCAAGAACGCAACCTTTGACCGAGTCGAGTAACAAGTTAACGTGCTAAAGAAAAATCTAAAAAAATGTACAGACGTACCTTGAAGTGTTGTTTTTTTGATAACGTAGAAGAAAACTTATTATGAACAACCATAACGTTTTTATGCTTAAAAGAAGGTATGGTCGTTTGCGATTGGCAAAAAGTCCCCGGTACCCGAAGAGTTCACAGTTTCGAAGAAAGTAATCTTAAGCATTTCATTATTTTTGAATTGGAAATCCTAATTATTCTTTATTGAGTCGATGCACCTGTACCGAGCTTAGTATTAGAGCCCGTGCTCCATTTCGCATATTCGTAGCCTGTAAAAAAGACTCGGCCATGAATCTGCCTGGAGTCCACGACAATGCATTACAAATACATTGGAGATGTATCACGCATGTTCTTTTGCTCACTCCCCCGTATTCCTTAATTCACACATTTAATAAAAATAAGATTAATACATTAAACCTGAAGTGACATTACGTAGAAAAATTTGAAAAATTTCGTTCTGATGTCACTTTCGGTTTCAAAATCACAGCTTTCAACGAGAAGTAACGTAATACGGAAAAACGATACATCTGATTACAAAATCTCGGTTTTTGATCGGAAGTGACGTGATACTCGAACATGTCACTTCCTATTTTGAAAATATTCATCATCGAACGTATCATCATTTCGGAAAACGTCACTTGGTTAAAAAATCTTAAAATACGACACTTCGGTATGAAAATCTTATTTTTTGCGAGAAAGTGATGTCGAAGTAGAAATAAGTCATTTCGGGTATGACGTCACTTCCAGTCTGGCAGTGAGATTTTTAAATCGGACGTGACGTATTTCCAGAATAAACATATCTGCTCTATTCCGCAGATTCGTGGCCTGTGAAAAAGGCAGCCATTCTTGTCCACACAATTCTTTTTACCACAGCGCTGATCCAACACATTCGTTTCTTCACAAACAGTATAGCACACATGGCTTTTCCTTCACATTTTAAATGTTCACATGTGTTTTTCACGACATTTCGATTGTACACAATTCGATTACACACATTGTTTTCTACACAAACCGTTTGAACCCGCTCAGTATACCGCGCGAACCGAAACACCACAGTCTCGAACCAACACATTTGTTTCAACACAAATCCAGTCGTTCACGCTGGCTTTCCTTCATATTTTTAATGTGCGCATGAGTGTACCACGACATTTCGATTATACACATTGCTTGCCGCACAAACCGTTTAAACGCACCAATTTTACCGCGTAATTCGATACAAGACAATCACGAGCCAACACATTTATATCTCCACAAACCAGATCGTACACACTGCAATGTCTTCATATTTTTAATATTCGCATGCGTGATCCAAGACATTTCGATTGTACACATTTCGATTATACACATGGCTTGGCGCTCTAACCGTTTTGAACACACAAATTTTACCGCGGTTTTTATTTAAACGCAAATCATTTGCACACATTCTTCTCTACACCTACCCGTCACTACGCACACTCTCTACAATGGTACGCGATCATGCACAACAGTGTTACAGCGCATTTCGATCCATCACATCCGATCCACAACAAAGTTTTCCAACCCATTTCGTTTGTACACATTTCGTAGGTAAGGTAGAGCTCGGAGCGGTTCGGCTTGGAGGTAGAGGTTCTCACGCGACTTTATTAGTATGGGGGGTACCTCATACTGATAGACTCGCGTGAGAACCTCTGCCTCCAAGCCGAACCGCTCCGAGCTCTGCCTTACCTACGCGAGATATTCGTATCAGTCCATACCGACAGCGCTAATGTGTACAAACGAAATGTGTTGGAAAACTTTGTGGTGGATCGAATGTGATGGATCGAAATGTGCTGCAACGCTGTTGTGCATGATCGGGTACCGTTGTAAAGAGTGTGTATAGTAACGGGTAGGTGTAGAGAAGAATTTGTGCAAATGATTTCCGTTGAAATAAAAAGCGCGGTAAAATTCGTGTGTTCAAACCGTTAGTGCGCCAAGCCACGTGTATAATCGAAATGTCTTGGATAACGCATGTGAATATTAAAAATGTGTAGAGATTGCAGTGTGTACGATCAGGTCTGTGGATAAATAAATGTGTTGGCTCGTAACTGTCGCGTATCGAATTGCGCGGTAAAATTTGTGCGTTTAAACGGTTTGTGCGGCAAGCAATGTGTATAATCGAAATGTCGTGGTAAACTCATGCGCACATTAAAAATGTGAAGGAAAACCAGCGTGAACGACTGGATTTGTGAAGAAACAAAGGTGTTGGTTCGAGACTGTGGTGTTTCGGTTCGCGCGGTATACTGAGCGTGTTCAAACGGTTTGTGTAGAAAGCAATGTGTGTAATCGAATTTTGTACAATCGAAATAGCGTGAAAAACACATATGAACATTAAAAATGTGAAGGAAAAGCCATGTGTGCTATACAGTTTGTGAAGAATCGAATGTGTTGGATCGGCGCTGTGGTAAAAAGAATTGTGTGGACAAGAATGGCTGCCGCCGCGCGCCGTGTAATATTTCCTGCTGCGTCGGCTTTCCTTGGCAGCCGACGCTCGCCGTCTTCTCGCTCGGCGCTATGTACAGGCATTGCCCTGGCTGACGCATACCCATCACGAGAGTATGTGTGAGGAGTATGGCTTTCTTCGGACACTGTTGTCCATGGCCTAGCGCACCCTCGATGTATAATCGTATGCCGCATGGCGCGTCTTCGTTGATCGCCATGACTGAGTATCGGGGTTTTGCAGTAATACTTGTCGTCGGCGGTCTTGCATGCTTCGATGTCACTTTCTGACATACGGATGTATTGCCGATTCTTCCGGTCGATTACCACGAGATCTTCCGTGGTATCTATGTAATAGTATGTGTCGTTGCTTCCCCTCCGCGGGAGGGGATATACGTAATTTAGGTCGTATTCGGACGATCCGATGAGGGGAATTTCCATGATGAGAGTCGCTACTGTCGCTTTTCGGTAAGCTCGAGCCGTTGCCAGGCGAAGTATGGCTACCGCGTTATTTCGGGCGATGGGGCGCGGGAAGGTGTGTCCTCTCGGGAGATGTGGCAATGCCTCCGTCAGGTATTTCGTGAGGGTGGCTGGTGTCACGGTTGAAGCACTCACTGTGCCGGATGCCACCTCGGAGAATAATTCTGTCATTTTATCTACCTCCCGCAGGTATGCTTCGACAGAGGCTTCTATTAGCATCAGGCTTTCGTCGAAGTGTTGTCTGTTGCGTAACGCGTCGGTTCGGTTTTGAAAATAACCGTCCATAGTGTGCGCCATGGCGAACAATTTTTGTAGGTTTCTTTGTGCTGCTTGCGATGTTTCGTTGAACATTTCTATCGTTGTTTTTACGACCTGCAGTTGTTTTTTCATGCCTCCTTTTAACGTATCCTGTGTATCCCGGATGGCCGCGATTTCTGCTTCGAGCCTTTCCCCGACGTCGGCGTCCATGTTGCCGGTTATGGCTTTCAGCACTGTTCCGAGTCCGTTAATTAACCCTCAGCGTTTCCGGCTCGGTTCTACCCCGATGAGATCCTGCACGACTCCCACATTTTCCTCTATTTTTTCCGAGAGTCGTGCGAGGTTTTCCAGCATCTCGGTGCAGTGCCCGTCCGGACTTCCGAATTTTTCGCACTTCGCCCTAACTTCGTCGAGCTGGGCTTTTATCCGTAACTCCATGAGGGCCATGTTTCTCAGGTTCATGCATATGGCCAGTCATGCATATGGCCGGTGCCGGCCTTTTCGAAATATAGCCCTGGGGCGTGTTCGAATTCTTGAATTGTGTATGGCCGGTCCGCGGGGTAGGCCGCGGCCTGTGCGCCTACCATCAGCAACCTGGAATTTTATTTATTTTTATTTGTTTGCATTCTTTGTCCTATCGCGAAGCCTTGTCGGAAGCCGGTGACTGTCGTGTGGGTTTTTTTTCTATTCGTCCACGTAGTTCCGTAGACGGTCTACATGCACTTTTACAGTTCGCCGTCCGTGACGGAGGGTGTAATTGCTCGGCGGGTGTACCTCTTCGATGGGGTACGGTCCGATCCACTTCGGGGCTAATTTTGCTGAGCGTCCCCGTCGCACTGTTTCGTCGTGTAATAGTACTCGATCTCCGACCTTGAACTTTATTTCCTTTGCTTTCCGGTCGTACTGTTCCTTGGCTTTTTCTTTTGCTGCTTTGAGGTTTTTGTGCGCTGTAGACCAGGCCGCGCGTAGACGTTCCAGTAGTTTTTGCACATAATCGTCGTACGCGTACGGGGGCCGGGGTTCCCTTTTCAAGGACGTTGGTAGCTCTGCATTGTCGCCGTAGATCAGGCAGTGCGGCGTAAATCCAGCCGCCGTGTGGGGCATCGTGTTATATGTAAACATGGCGTAGAGTGGCCATTCGTCCCAATTCCCCTGATCTTCATCTATATACCCCTTAAGGTATTCGACGAGCGTCCTGTGCGAGCGTTCGAGTGCCCCATTCGACTCGGGGTGGTATGCTGTGGTTTGTATTTTTTCTATGAGTAGTAATTTGCATACCCCCTTAAAGATTGCACTTAGAAAGTTCGTGCCTTGGTTGGTAAGGATGGTCTCTGGCGTTCCATACCGACAGATTATTTCTTTTGCGAATGCTTTCGCAACTTCATTAGCTTGCTGATTTTCCAGCGGTATGGCCACGCCGTATTTCGTGTGCAAGTCCTGGAACGTGAGAATATATTTATTTCTCGCTTCCGTTTCCGGCAGTGGGCCCACGATGTCCATGGCGCATTTTTGAAAGGCTCGGGTAGGTGTGTCGGTAATGACTAACAGCGCCTTTGTTGCCGGCCGAATTTTATTGCGCTGGCACTTGTCGCAGCGGCCCACGTATTCTTCTACGTCTTTTCGCATTCCGGGCCAGTTGTACCTTAATTTTATTCAAGCGAGTATTCTTGTGACTCCCTGATGTCCCGCAAGGGGTGCGTCGTGATACTCGTGGAGTATTTTAATTTTGTCCTCCTCGCTCGGACTGTCGTTGTCCGAGCAGTTTCGTTTGTACTCCTTGTCGCACGGTGCGTGGCGCTGGCCGTCCGCGGACTCGCACTCCTGGCTGACCGTTGCCTCGTGCGGGCGGGTCTCGCCGTCGGCGTCGCTGCTACGTACTTGCTCGGTCTTCTTGTGTGCGTGTGTGACGGTCCCGTATTTCGAGTTAGCACTTTAGCGCAGGAAACTCGGTTTAAAATATTTCTATCCTGATTCTTGCTAATCTTTCTAACGTCAGCACCTTCCGTGCGAACGCGACCGCTCTCACGGTAGCGGTCCAGCCGCTGCACGCGCCGTGCGTGAGCCGCGGCCGTCTTATCGCGCGTAGGAATACTTTGTCGCGCGCAGCAATAGGCGAGGGCCCCGCTTTCGTCAGGCCCTTTATTCAGTTCATCATCAGTCCCCGATCTTGTAAGACGTTACGCTCTCCGAATACTTAGACAATAAAGTGCCACAGTCGTCATTCACCTTTAATCTGCATTCACACAATAATTCATAACTCCTCGACCAACCCGACTATCACATGGTGTCAGAAGTGTTCGAACTACTTAAACACGTTCACTCATTTTTTTTTCTCTCCCTTTCTTCTCAGAAATTATTAAATTCAGTTCCATCGTTAAATAAAATTCGTAAATCGAGCAAACCTTTCGGACATATAAAAAAAAAAGTGCAACGAATAAAAGACAGAAAAATCGTGCAACGCGAGAATAGTGACAATTGGTGAAGTTTGCGACACTTACAAATCTTAGAAGCAGTTACAAAATTCTTCTTTCGACGAAACTCCGGACAATAAACTCAGCGAACCTTTTTTTTAACACCATCAATAACATTTCAACAAATTTCAACACTACTTCAAACATAAATTTCAAACCTTTTTCAACGAAAATTTTTAATTTTCGACAATTTGAAAAATATCTCACCGCACCGTTCAACAAAATTTTCAACGAAGTTTTCAACATATATTCAACGCAAAGTTCAACAAATCTCAACAACACTCTCAACGAAAATTTTCAACAACATCTAACATTCAACATTCAACAACACTACACCAATACAAGTCCATATCAAAAAATTGAAGGAAGGAAGGAAGAAATAATTTTATCCAAACCAGGAAAAACCGATTAATACCTACGAAAATATACGCACTGGTATTTTTGACACTGAAGGAAGGAAGTCGAACAAATATATATATATATAAAAAAGAGGATCTTTCACGCAACGACATATCCTCACATTCTTGGCACTGTAAGTACCTCAAATTTATTTATTTTTTTTTTCTCTTTCTTCATTCATTTATTTTTCATGATACATACATTTCGGCTTGCGTGACTAACAAAAAAAGAGAAAAACACTAACAACATTTAAATAAAAAAGGGGGAAGACGCTATTGCCGTCCTCCCTTATACTTGCACGCCAAGCGCACTCACGTTACCCAGAGAGATAACAGCTAGAATAACGAGGGAACCGAGCGCCGACGAGCTACATAGCGCTTCTGCGCGTAGCGCGTGTCTAAGCGTACGACCGCCATGCTGCATGGCAGAGGGAGACAGGGAATTCCCTTACACAAACACATACAACAATAAACCACGCATATTACTGTTATTGTTATTAATTATCAACAATTGCACCAATAAGAATTTTTCGTTGGAAAGTTTACTTTTGCTCACGAAATACCCCACGAAACACAAGAAAATAAGTTAACGATTTGTACAACTAATACTAAATTAACTGAAGATATAGAATCAAATTTATTCTTTAGGAACGTTTTGTCAGATTTAGAACAATTCTTAAAATTTATAAATTTATAAAGTATATTACCTACAAATTTTTGTTTTCTTTTGTTTATTACTAAGCAAAGAGAAGATAATCTACTCCCCACTCCAACACAAACCTATTTTACGGTTTAGTTGTTAAATCGTCAAAATTGGGCTCCAGTGCAACCGTTTCCAGACACAAATGGCAAATAGTCTTTCGAAATAATAATATCCTTTAAAAATTGCTAGCGTCATAACTTTTAATAATGCTAACACCGGAAACTAAATATTCAACAAAAACGAACAAACAAATGACAAATCGATAAACTCAAAATTTAAGAAGAAAAAGCAATTTGGAACAACCATTTAGGAAAAAGGTTACAGGGAATTATAAAAAAAAAGTAAACAAACACAAAAAAAAAATAAACAAATTATATATATATATATATATATATATATATATATATATATTGTGACGTGGTGCGTCACAAGCCCTCCCCAGCGTGGCTCGACGTCCCACCACTCACCTAGGGAAATAAATTAGACTTAATACCTACCACTTAAGCAACGATTTTATTATTGTTAACCTCCCTCCCCCGACTTACCCTCATTCCCTGCCACCCTGTCAGTCCCTCAACTCCCTCAACACAACCCTCGCAACCCATCGAAGACTCGTCGCAGCCTCGCCGAAGACCAACGAAGACTCGTCGCAACACCCCGAAGACCATCGCAGCCACCGAAAACCTCCACACCGACCAGATTGACCCTGCCTAGCCCAGAACGGCCCTACAAGAATTGTCAACCGACCAGGAATTAAAATCTGGTATGGCAGCCGGCACTAACCTCCAAAATGCCCGACACTCCGGTGCACTGCCACAACATCGCCGTCCGTCCCTTGGAGGCCACCGCAACGAAGATTCCACTTGACTGACCCGCCCTGGCCAGTCCGAAGCCCGACGACACACTCTCGGCTCGAAATAACGAGTGTAAACCGACGAGCTGTGTCGTGCGGGTAAACACCGTAAAATTGCACTCGAGCTGTCAGTTCGATACTTCGTCCAAGCGCCGCGAGGAACCAGCACCTCCCGGCGTGGAGAATATTCGGCGATCGATAGGCCAATCGATGCCGAGGATGCGCGCGCCGAGCGTCGCGACAGGCCTTCCGTCGCGACGAATATTCGCAACCGGCCGCAGCCAATTACGACGCCCACCGCCAAGCTAGTCCCGAGACAGACCAATCGATTTTCGCCGAGAAATCGCAAATTGCAAGACCGACCCTGAGGTCGGAGAAGAAGCCGGAAACGGCATGGTTTTCTTCACTTCGAGCCACGGCGTGTGAGAGAGCGAGTGTGTGACAGGCGAGCGAAATATACGAGAAAAGTTTTTGGAAATAATATCGACCCGGAAAGCCCCCGTGATATCCAGACTCCATCCCCGGAGAGTACTGACTCGAGGCAGAGATAAAAGGACACGATTTGGACCAGATTTTGGATTGTATAACGACTCGGCAAATCAAGGACTATCGAACGGATTTTGCCGAGAGGATTTTATTGAACGGATGAATTGAGAGCGTGATCGCACGGATTATTGTAAGCGATACGAATCGTAAGAGACCGGTTGAATGAGTACTTTTTGAGTTTCCCTTCCCCCACTTATACCTGATTGACAGTCCCATTTCCCACATCCCCCTGGAAATTTGCCCGTCACCCCCCTGGTAATTTTAAGTGATTTTTGATTGTATAATTTTCAACCGTCGATCACCGGCCGCCACGTGCGCCGGCATTTTCTGTAATTCTCGTGTGCGCGTGAGTGGTGGCGATCGCGGAGATTTACAGCGCGCGACCGTTAGCGTATTTTTCCCCCGTTCTCCCCGAGACAGAAAATCGTTCACAGTATCTATTTTTTTGCGTAATTATTGGAATTTTGTTGTATCTTTTTTTCGTGCCGAGGTAATATTGTCAAGAAGCCCTGGACAGTGCCTGCGGCCTGAGAAGTCTCATTCCCCTCCCTCCCCCGTTCCCGCTAGCCGAGTGACGTAAAAAGGTAATAGATTTTGTTTCTTTTTTTTCTTGTTTTTTTTTGCACTCGATTAACTTAATCGAGCGCCGCGGTGCTACACCGATACAGTAGCTGGCGCCCAAAAATCCGTGATTGTTCCCCGAGTTTTGAGATTTTTTTTGAGTTGCTATAGTAAGACCAGCATTGTGTAGAATATCCACCGGCCAGCCCCTCCTCCCCTCCCCTTCCCTGCGACTGACCCTGCGAATTGCCGTCCCGGCGATTACCCTAAGTTATGTTATTTTCGTAAGTTTTGTTATTGAGTATTCTTTCGATTTTCCTATTTTTTTTGAGAGTTAATTATTTTCCGATTATCCCATTTTTCTCGTTTTGAGCTTTGATAATTTTCCGACCGTTATATTTTGCCACGACTAGTAATTATTGTCCGACCTTTGTATTTCGCCCTGCGTAGCACTTATTTTTTCGACCCTAGTATTTTCCCCCGCGTATTAATTACTTTTCGACTTTTGTATTCTGCCCAGCGTTAACTATTTTTCTATTTCCTTATTTCCCCCCCCCCCCCCCGAGTATTGAGTAATTTTCTATTTTCTTATTTTCGAACTTTTCGCCCCGTTATCCCTTATTTGCTATTGTTTATTACCATTGTTATTGCGAACTTTTCTTTTCTTTTTGGTTATTATTGAGATTGTTTATTTTTGGTTATCGACCCCCTTCAACGTACCCGTAACGGCGTTGAAGCGGCAGTATTTGCTTATGATTCTTTTGTTGTTAATATTCACTGAACGAATTATCATTAAAAGTTATTTTTTTCCACGTTTCTACACAAAACTCTGGAGTGTTATTTCCCCCTTTCCCTCGCCCAACAAGTCCCCGATTGTCCCGTCTGGAAGCGTCAAAGACCAGGAAGCATCATCACAATATATATATATCAAAAGAAAAAAATGTTTAATAAAAAAAATTTCCACCTATTAATTTTTCAAAAAAAAATAATGCACAAGGTATATTTAGAAATAACAATGACAGTATTACGTTAGCAATATTAAAACAGGAAATAGTATATAACATAGATAAACATGTCACGACATCACCCTCGCGATAGGAATTATTCGGATTATCGAGATCATCGACGCGATTCTCGCGATCGAGATTATCGACGTGATTCACGAAACCGTCGAAACGATTCACGAGACCGGAACTACTGCGGTCACGGAAGTGACTCCGAAAACAGATTAGAACACGATTCACAACTAGAACAAGAGATTGAACTCGCATTGTTAAAAATCATTCAGGAAAATCCACAAACAATTTTAGGCATTATAAAACTGGCAAACATCCAGACTACAGCACTTGATATATTATCGGGTTCAATTCCTTCCAAAAAACGAGAGAAATTCAATCGAGCGCTGACAAAGGTACTGCGAAAATACCGGGAAATTAAAACAAGCATTTTAGGCACCACGGAAACAATAAAAAAAGAAGAAAAAGAAATGCAAGTAAAATCCCATCACGTCAAAAGTAACCGTATAGGAAATGCACTCGAGACCGCCAACAGTACGACCCAACCACATACACGCGGCCGCTCATCCGACGAATCACCCGGAAATCCAGCACCCAGGAAAAAACAGCACGAAAACGATTCGGACGACAAACAGCCACAACAAGGTTCAATTCAGAACGAAAACATAATCATAACACAAAAGAAGGAGAGCGCACACGTCAGAACAGATCCAACGGGGGACGACGAAACACCACAAACCGAAATTTCGGAAGATGAACTCACCCTGAAACCCCCTAGGACGACAAGGAAACGAAAAAAGGATACTTCTGAGGACGAAAGGAAAACACGAGAACCACGCAAGAAATCAAGGACACGAAAAGAAAAAGTAACAGAGAAATATGTAAAAAACAATGAAGAAGAAAAGAGTAAAAAAGAGGAAAATAAAGAGAAAAAACCGACCGTACAAAGCGAGACTAGAGTGAAAAGTGCAGAGCGCAGAGGACAGAGAGCCCCGCCTGACACAGAGAGAAAAAGTCCACAAATACGGAAGGAAGACGATACACAAAATGGAAAAACCGATTTGGCAATGCAAAAGGATCAAGATTTACAACAACGAGACGATCAATCGCCGCCGACAAATATCGGAGAACTGGCCAGCGACGATAAAACCTACGAGCCACCTGTACGACCAACATTCAGATCACCAACAACAGTACAGAATTTCCGAGGTTTTACCCTGCAACCCCAACTGCAGGACGAAACATCAACCAACGATGAATCCAGCACACCTCAGGACGTACCGCCGAACTTTCGATCGCCTACCTTTGACAAAACATCCATAACTCAATATCGGACAGAAAAGGTAGTTGACCAAGAACGTGTTCGACCGACCTTTAGATCACCCTCGTCAAATGAAAAATCGAAGAGCCAACTGCGCAACACTGCTAAACATACCATACAGAAAAAGCGGAAAATAGCGGTCTGTTTATTTGAGGGCAGTATAACAGTAAGACACAGGACAACAGGCGACTTAATAAACACGCCCAAATTGTGTAAAAAGCTGATCATCCTCTTAGATGAATTAAAATTACCATCGATTTACTATCATTCAAAAACTGCCCAGGCACAAGACAATCGATCACCAAAAACGCAGGAAGCCATTCCACACCCAAGATCGACGAATGAGTTAGTGGTCACATCAGGAATTTTGCGAGAAGCGAGTGAGCTCTTCACCCACGAAGAACAACCAGTCGCCATACCTGAAATGCTGAAACAAATCGATTTGGCAACACCATCGAAAATCGAGCCGAATTTCCGATCACCATCGACGATCAGGCAAACCACCGAACTAGGAAACCTACCATCGCCTTCCAGCAGGCAGAAAGAGAAAATCAAATTTGGGAAAATCGCACCACTTCCACCTGTGCGACCTAACATCAGATTTCCACTGACACATGCTGAGCGAGGAAAAAGTTCCGACCAATTTATTGCACAAACACCAGTGCAACCAAACTTTAGGTCACCCTCGAATCTCGACCTACATAATAGCATCGCTTCAAGCACTACCCAACAAATAGTGCCACCGAACTTCTGTTCGCCACCTTTTCGTAAAAATATAGTCGTCAAAAACCACGGCTAATGACAACCTATTAGGAATAATAACTTGTACATCGCAAAGTTATAGACAACGACACACATCGCATAAGAGTGCGTTATTGTAACCGAACAAACGTCTCATCCATCGACATTAGTAATTAGCATATTAGTACAACTAGATATTGGGCAAACTAGATGTAGCATAAGGAAACACATACACACAAAATCTACCTGAAATATCAACAACAATCCCAGCCTTTGGAACTATGCAGGTGTATATTTGCTTACGCTACAAATACAAAACCACACTACACGCGCGAAACAACATCTTAAAACCCACAGACACCAGCCGCTAATTTTAGACACCTAACACTTAAACAAAAACAGAATCACCGGAAATAATAATAATAAAAGAGGAAACCGACTCTGACCCCGAAATAAAAGAGGAAACCGACTCTGACCCCGACTCCGACTCCGAATCCGACAACACCTCTCAAGAAACGCTAAAACCGCAAGGTGAAGAAAAACCGCCAACCCCTAGACCCACACCTACTGCAACCGAAGACATGGTCCTGAACTGGCTTGACGAACAAGACATAACGACACTAAGACGGATTACAAATCAAATCATGACCAGAATATTTTTAATAGAAAAGGCAAACGCAAAAAACAGATGACACGGAAACGCAAGCGCTCTCCCATTTAAAATCAGACGAAAACCTACGGACGCAACGCAAACAGAATATTACAAACAAACAAAAAAAAAACCCCCAATCGAGAACGACAAACGCACTGCAACTCACGTATCAAACACACAACATACAATACCACACTTTACACCTATCATTACTTCACACTTAATGAAACATAACCATTAACCCTCATGCATTTTCAAACATGCATACATAATATAATTGATATATATTGTGACCGCCAACTTTTCCTCGAGCTCCAAAAAAACTTATTCGGCCACCAACGGCGTGCTCCTCGACCGCTTTATTTATTGAAGTCTGCGCCAGCCGATTACCAATTAATCGGCACGGTCGGTACCGGTGTTCGTGACAAGCACGCGCTCTCACTGCTCCGGCAGCTGCAGCTAGGCGAGGGTAGAGGGGTGAGGGCGGTGAAAATTTGCTACTCCAAAAAAATATCAAATGCGGAAAATAATCGGCCGAAGCCACCCGATTTATTACAATTTAATACAACGAAAAAAAACCCGCGTACAAAATCAGTCCCTGCTAAATTCGCCCCAGCTACTCAGTTCACCGGTTTGAATTGCTACGCGTTACGAAAAAAAGAAACTGGCCCGATAACAGAGACAAAGAAGGAACGGTTAAATAATAAAAAGATCGGAATAAATTCGGAAAAAATGAACAGAAATAATAGGAAGATAAATTACAAAATAATGCCAAGGAAAAGTTTTTACGCGAAAGAGAACGGGCCAGGCCTAATTTTCCCTACTAATCGCCGTTACAGGCCGGACTGTACCGCTGTCCGATCGTCGCCGTCACACGAAAGGCGGTGTTCCGCCGCGCACACTCACACCCGATCCCGACGTGCAGGTTGCGCCTCCCGGGCGTTTTCGGAGCGGTACCGGTACGGCGAAAATTCGAAGAACACACAACGAAATACCCCGAACAATGAACAAATGTCGGCGGGGGTCCCGAGACCCGTGAATTTTTATCGCGATGCCTTTTCGACGCCCTCAGTCGCGAAATAAGGCCTACGTTTACTAGCCCGCGCGAGCTCGAAACCCGCACGCCGAGAAACACACGCACACACACTCTCCTCCGCTCTACACAAATTTCGCGCAGGCGATCTCTCCGATGTTACGGTACCGGTACGGCGAGAGGCCGTCCAATTCCCGGCACTTATTATTTCCGAAAAAAAACAAAAGAAAAATAAATAATTCCCCAAGAAACTAAACACGAAAAATAATTGACGGAAAAACAAGCTTTTGGTTCGCCCCGGGACGGAACTCCACGCCGCGATCGAGTCGCGGGCACGCTCGACAACAATGCGCGCAAACCGGTAACGAACGCGTGTCCAACAATTTTCCCGAAAATCAGAAGTCTTAACGCAAGAGATGGTGGTGACGGAAATACTCCTTGCCGGTACCGATTTCCTCCGTCCTTCCCAGGTAACACGGTCACGGATAATCCGCCGAACGGCCTGGTCAGTGACTTCTCCGCCTCGCACAACCAAAACCTTCGTAAATTCGAACGCGAATCGACACGGAAAACTTTCTCGGCGAGCACACGTGTCGTATCACCGTCGCTTCGCAGAAGAGAGTCCCGACCTAATTTTTGGAGTCGTGCTCGCCGCCTCGCTCGCGTTCTCTCTCGCTCCCCACTTTTCCCGTTTTCTGTCCGGTGTCCGGTACCTGGCGCCTCTCCCGATAAGGCCTACCTCGCGTAACTAATTTGACGCGCGCGACCTATATTTGAATTCGTCGCTTATCGGCTAAATGTACGACGCGTCGAAGCTCGGCATCTCTTGTAGATTCAGCGGTACCGGAGGTCCTCGTTGC
This sequence comes from Stenichneumon culpator, assembly GCA_964017025.1. Lineage (NCBI taxonomy): Eukaryota > Metazoa > Arthropoda > Insecta > Hymenoptera > Ichneumonidae > Stenichneumon > Stenichneumon culpator. The sequence goes on along the minus strand of OZ024773.1, from coordinate 858,659 downwards.
CTGCATCCATCAAGCTGCGACTAACGGAAATCCTGCACCCAGGACGGTACAGGGGTAGACAGAAAGCCAAAGCATAAGCGTGCAAGCGGGCGAAAGGGTTAAAACCATGCCTTTGAAGTCCGCAGCGGTGGCCAGCTCAGCTCCAGATGGTCCCGAAAAACAATAAAAATAAAGTCCTGGGGAATTAATATTTGCCTCGAAGTACAATTTTTGCCCTTGAGATCGCCTGAGACTCTCAGCGGCGAGATAGGCCACGCGTGCTCGCCTAAACCTCGCAGTTAACGAGGATCTGGGACGCGACCGAAAAATACCGCGTCACAATATATATATAAAAAAAAGAGCGGAAAACAAGAGCGCGGCGACACACGCTGCGTAGCAGCCTTGTTTTGTAAGACGAACCGGAAATCGACATTTTTTCTTTTTTTTGTTGTCTTCTACGGCAAGAAGCCGTACCACCAGTGGACTATTTGTTTCGTTTTTTTCTCTTCTCTTTGAAACCGGTCAATATATTACTCATCTTAAATAAAAAATATGTCTTATATAAAAAAAAAAATTTCTCCTTCTCTCCCCTATTAAAAAAAAAAAATAATAAAAAGTTTCAGAACCAATGCCACCTATCCTAAACCCAGGAACCACCTCCATTGTAACATATCTTACCCACTAACGCCAACACTAATAAAGCTTTTAGAAAATGTTTCAGGAAATGAAATTAAGCAATTGTTATTCTTTCGCTAACTACCAGGATGCATTATACACAAAAGGTTACGGGATACGGAAAAAATAATAATAACTCAGATAAAGGACTAAACAGTAAATACAAAAAAAGGCACAACCAACATCAATTTATCGAATCTCACAAAACCTGGAGAATCAACGTGAAACCTTTCCTATTATAAATTTTTTTTAATAAAATAATATATATATATTTTATCATAAACCCGACCGATCCCCTATAACACAACCAATTCCACTAACACAAATGCTAATGAACAATAGCCAGTTTCAGATTTAGGACATCTATCGCTTAGACGAACATAGCAAGGACATTTGGACGGAACAAATAGTAATCATCCTAAACAACCCGAATTAAGGGAAGAACCGGACGACACAGAAGTGGGTTCCAAGGAAAAATGGCTATTTTGATGACACACACACATACAGCGAAAAACGCACAAAAACCGACCCACAAGCAAACAAAAACCATTCCATTATATAGACTCATATTCAACAATTTTGTAAACAACCATATCCGATGCGGAGCATCGCTCTTTTTGCAAGAGGGGGAGTGTGACAGTCCCGTATTTCGAGTTAGCACTTTAGCGCAGGAAACTCGGTTTAAAATATTTCTATCCTGATTCTTGCTAATCTTTCTAACGTCAGCACCTTCCGTGCGAACGCGACCGCTCTCACGGTAGCGGTCCAGCCGCTGCACCCGCCGCGCGTGAGCCGCGGCCGTCTTATCGCGCGTAGGAATACTTTGTCGCGCGCAGCAATAGGCGAGGGCCCCGCTTTCGTCAGGCCCTTTATTCAGTTCATCATCAGTCCCCGATCTTGTAAGACGTTACGCTCTCCGAATACTTAGACAATAAAGTGCCACAGTCGTCATTCACCTTTAATCTGCATTCACACAATAATTCATAACTCCTCGACCAACCCGACTATCACACGTGCGACCGGGTTGCCACACATATGCGGCTGAGTGCATCCGCGTTGGTATTTTGTTTACCAGCTTTGTACATACTGGACGTCGAACTCATGCTCCGATAATTTTATTTTCCAACGCATGAGTCTCGATCCGGGGTCCTTGACACTGAACAACCACGTTAGTGGTTTATGATCGGTTACTATGGTGAACCGGGTGCCGTATACGTACGGACGGAATTGTGCGATTCCCCATATGATTGCCAGAAGCTCTTTTTCTGTTGTGGTATAATTTTTCTCGGCTTTATTTAGCGTTCGGCTGGCGTAGCAGATGGGTAAGTCTTCGCCTATTGGCCCTTGCGACAGTATAGCACCAATGGCCTTGTCCGACGCGTCAGTAGTAATCACGAAGGGCCTCTCGAAGTCCGGATATTCGAGCACAGGGGCGGTTGTTAGTGCACATTTCAGGTCTTCCATGGCCTGTTCGTGCTTCGCCGTCCACTCGAATTTAGTATCTTTTTTAGTTAACTCCGTTAAGGCCCCACAACACGGTGCGAGCGCGGGACGAGGGTACATTTTTCGTAATTTTTTACAAGTAAACTATGTGTCGAAATTGTTTAATAATTCTCGTGGTCAATATATACATATAGAAGAGTGTATTAAAAAATATTTATCCTAATACACAGCGTTGTTTGCGGTATACGTCCCGTCAAAAAGTGCACTCCGGCTAAATTGTTGCTCGGCGGTCGACATCGATAAAGCTATACAGTTCATCTGAAAAATAAAATAAAATTTATTTAGAAACTAGACACTTAGGTTTACATCATGACGTAGGGAAAACCCGATATCACAAAAAATAAAAAAATGGCGGACCAGCAAATTTTTTACTTCAAATTTCACGAAATTTTTTGTAGTGTTTATATTTTTTAAAAATGGAAGGGGACCGTTTATGAAAAAATCGCTACTTGGAGACGTAGAGACTGGCTTTGCGAACAGTTTAAAACTTGCCCCATGCAAATTGGATGTATATTTTTTTAAATATGTCGTCAACAAGGTTGAAAAAAGTATTTTCGAGAAAAACGCGTTCAAAGTTTTGGTAACGAATAATTCGTACGTAAAAGCTAAATTTTTTCTTGTCTGTTATTATAATGTTTCTCACCGTTAGTCTGCTATTCCTGAACCATAGAACAGCTCGTCAGTATCCATAGATTGATTGGTGTTTTGATTTTTTCCACGCAAACGACCCTCATGCGTGCTTTTTTTGGCATCGAGGTCGGCGTCGAATATACGCTTCTCGTCCATGGTTTCACAATATCGACAGAGCGTCTCGCCAATTTTCATATTTAACACCTCCAATACATTTATGAGGCCAATATAGCCATTGTTAAAAAGTATTGAGGCGATATTAGCGGCAGTTTCAACAGTGGGATTGCCGTTCCACGATGCCTTTGGAACAAATTTCCATATAACGGAGTTTAAACACTCGTTGTTATTCTGATTAGAACCACCTAAACATCGTTCAAGAAGTTCGTTCTTACTGAGGTCCACGTATATCGGTTTTATTGCTTCAGTAACATCTGCAGGCAATGTAGGTTTATGTGTGTGTTCATCCAAAGTTCCTTTGGCAAGTGCCTACTGCCACGAACACCACGAATTTTCGCCTTCCGGACAATGCTGATGTTGGGGAGTTGTGTCAGTAGAACATTTGTGGTAGAATGTAGCCCAGATAGCTTTTTTCATGCTTTCCAACGAATCACTATTTCGACGAATCGCAAGACCATAGAATGCAGTCAATTCTTCGATGAGCGGCCGCTCGGCGCGGTCGCTCGCTTCGAACCGTTTCACAGAAAATGCTGTATCTTCGTCAATTTTACAAATTTCTTCAAAAAATTTTGTGAGAACATTCTTAACACATGCATCATTCAAAAAAAAGAAAAAAAATTTTTTATAAAAAAACAATTTGCACCGTGTTGTGGGGCCTTTAAGGGCTTGGCGACCTTCGAAAAGTCCCATATAAATTTAAGGTAGTACCCTGCTAGCCCTAAGAAGGATTGCACTCCCTTGGCGTCTCGGGGTGGCGGAAAATTCCGTACGGAAGTCACTAGCGCGGGATCCGGGCGTACTCCCTCGCTGGAGATTATGTGCCCGAGATAGCGCGTTTCTAGTCGCAGGAATCGGCATTTAGCCGGTTGAAGGGCCAATTTTGCTTCCCTTAGGCGTCCGAATACCTCGCGAAGCCGTTCGTTGTGCTCAGACAGGTTGGTCCCGAATATTACTATGTCGTCGACGTACACGTAGCATTTGAGCCCTTCGAGCCCTGCGAGCACGGTGCTCATTAACCGTTGGAAAGTCGGTGGGGCATTTTTCAGTCCGAAGGGCATTCGTGTATATTCGAAATGCCCTTGGGGTGTCGAGAAGGCTGTCTTCTCTTTGTCCTCTTCCGCCATTGGAATTTGGTGGAAGCCCGAGGCAAGGTCGAGCGTCGTAATGTGCTCTACCCAGCTGGTCTAATATTTCCGCGATCTGCGGTAGCGGGTACGAGTCTCCGACGGTGACTTCGTTCAGTTTGCGAAAATCCACGACTACGCGCATTTTTATTTTTCCTGCCGCGTCGGGTTTTCTCGCGACGACCAGCAACGGCGCATTCAACTGGCTTCGGCTCGGTTGGGCAGCCATTCTTGTCCACACAATTCTTTTTACCACAGCGCCGATCCAACACATTCGTTTCTTCACAAACTGTATAGCACACACGGCTTTTCCTTCACATTTTTAATGTTCATATGTGTTTTTCACGCCATTTCGATTGTACAAAATTCGATTACACACATTGCTTTCTACACAAACCGTTTGAACACGCTCAGTATACCGCGCGAACCGAAACACCACAGTCTCGAACCAACACCTTTGTTTCTTCACAAATCCAGTCGTTCACGCTGGCTTTCCTTCACATTTTTAATGTGCGCATGAGTTTACCACGACATTTCGATACTACACATTTCGATTATACACATTGCTTGCCGCACAAACCGTTTAAACGCACAAATTTTACCGCGCAATTCGATACGCGACAGTCACGAGCCAACACATTTATTTATCCACAGACCTGATCGTACACACTGCAATCTCTACACATTTTTAATATTCACATGCGTTATCCAAGACATTTCGATTGTACACATTTCGATTATACACGTGGCTTGGCGCACTAACGGTTTGAACACACGAATTTTACCGCGCTTTTTATTTCAACGGAAATCATTTGCACAAATTCTTCTCTACACCTAGCCGTTACTATACACACTCTTTACAACGGTACCCGATCATGCACAACAGCGTTGCAGCACATTTCGATCCATCACATTCGATCCACCACAAAGTTTTCCAACACATTTCGTTTGTACACATTAGCGCTGTCGGTATGGACTGATACGAATATCTCGCGTAGGTAAGGCAGAGCTCGGAGCGGTTCGGTTTGGAGGCAGAGGTCTCACGCGAGTCTATCAGTATGAGCTACCCCCCATACTAATAAAGTCGCGTGAGAACCTCTACCTCCAAGCCGAACCGCTCCGAGCTCTACCTTACCTACGAAATGTGTACAAACGAAATGGGTTGGAAAACTTTGTTGTGGATCGGATGTGATGGATCGAAATGCGCTGTAACACTGTTGTGCATGATCGCGTACCGTTCTAGAGAGTGTGTGTAGTGACGGGTAGGTGTAGAGAAGAATGTGTGCAAATGATTTGCGTTGAAATAAAAAGCGCGGTAAAATTTGTGTGTTCAAAACGGTTAGAGCGCCAAGCCATGTGTATAATCGAAATGTGTACAATCGAAATGTCTTGGATCACGCCTGCGAATATTAAAAATATGAAGACATTGCAGTGTGTACGATCTGGTTTGTGGAGATATAAATGTGTTGGCTCGTGACTGTCTTGTATCGAATTACGCGGTAAAATTGGTGCCTTTAAACGGTTTGTGCGGCAAGCAATGTGTATAATCGAAATGTCGTGGTACACTCATGCGCACATTAAAAATGTGAAGGAAAGCCAGCGTGAACGACTGGATTTGTGTTGAAACAAATGTGTTGGTTCGAGACTGTGGTGTTTCGGTTCGCGCGGTATACTGAGCGGGTTCAAACGGTTTGTGTAGAAAACAATGTGTGTAATCGAATTGTGTACAATCGAAATGTCGTGAAAAACACATGTGAACATTTAAAATGTGAAGGAAAAGCCATGTGTGCTATACTGTTTGTGAAGAAACGAATGTGTTGGATCAGCGCTGTGGTAAAAAGAATTGTGTGGACAAGAATGGCTGCCCTCGGTTGAATAATGCCGTCTTTCAGCATCCCTTTCATCTGCTCCTGCACCTCCCTTTTGTGCACTTCCGTTAGGCGGTAAGGGTGTACCTTTATGGGCCGTGTGCCGGGCTCAAGGGGGATGCTGTGTTCCACCATGTTGGTGCAGGGCAGGTCGTCGCCCTCGAGGTAAAATATATCTGCGAAATCTTCGCATATTTCCGTTAACGAGCTCGCTTCCTCCTGGTTCAGGTGTGAGGTGTCTATTGCCTTTCGCAGTTTCTCGAGTCGCGTGCCGGTCGCTCCCGTGCTGACGGTGCAAATTCCGCGAGTCGCGGTGGTGGGCGCGCCAGGCAGTTCCGCTGCTGACGCCAGCGGCTCGAGTATCACGGCGGGTCGTTCAACGCGGACGTATTCCGACGTCGTGTTTACAAGGCTCACTACACAGCTGTGACCTTGAGGCGAGGTCGCACATGCTCCGAATACGATGCCTTCGGTGACGTTGCGTCGCTCGACGATTCCCTCGTCGGCGCTTAGCGTTGATACGTACGCGATGCTCTCGCTCCGTGGCGGCAAGGTTATACTCAAACTTCCGTCCACGAGGAGCATGCAGTGCCCTTTGATCCTTATAATCTCGCCTCTGAGTATGTCGACTTGTTTTTCCCTAATAAAGTCCATACCGAGGAGGCCGTGCGTATGTATATGGAAATTTCGGGGTATTACGTGGAACCAGTGTTTCACGGACCCGTTCGGTGTATCGAGCTCCACGAGGGCGGCGTAGTACGCGTTCAGCGAGCCACCCCCGAGCCCTGTCAGTTCGACAGCCGTTTTTTCGGCGGGCGTGTCGTGTTGTAACACGTCTTCGTGTATTAGGCTCACTTGAGCCCCGGTGTCGGCCTTTAAGGTCAGTGTACCCCCGACGCTAGACGGGGATTTAATGTGAAAGTCGCTGGCCGACGCATGCGGCCCCGGCGACTGTATCTCATAGACGCTGACCTTCTTGAGGGGTCTGTTCGGCTCCAAACGGGTTTTTCCTCGGAACGCCGCTACCGTCAACCATCCTGTACTCGGTGTCCGGACTACCGGTGACGACGTTGCCTTGATCGTATAGATGTTGGCCCCCCTTAAGGGCCGGTTTGTGGCGGTGACGGTGTCGACGCAGAAAGTCCCTACAGTCCCTTCCTGTGCCGACTGTCCGCTGGTTTGCTCCTTTTTCGGCTCGGCGGATTTTTGGTTGTTATTATTTTTATTTTTCTTATTTTCCGCTTGCTTACGTGACCGGAAATCTTTCCACACCTGACCGGTTTTTTTACAATAATTACACGTGACACTCGCGACGTTCTCGTCCTTCTGTGTGGGTGCCGGGAGGCTCTGCCTTCCCGATCGGCATTTTTTTGCCAGGTGCCGTGCCTTCCCGCACGTGTAGCGTGCACCCTTTTTCTCCCCCGCCGCGCCTTGCGATTGTTGGGAGTTGCCTCCCCCGTTACCGTTCGAGTTCGGTCGTGCCGTGCCTGGACGTCCCAGGGTCATTTTCTCGACCTCGATGGCCCCCACGACGGCTTTGTGTAGCCCTTGGTAATTACGGGAGCAGACGATGGTCTGAATTTCCTTTTTTAACCCGTTCTCGAAATTCATCTGTGCGCTTTTTCGGATCGCTTCTCCTATGGCACGGGCGCCTCGATGGTCGGCTCCTTCGCACAGTTTCTCGATTACCTCTACCGTAAGGGTCTCGGCCCGGGTAGCGTACGTCGAGACGTTTTCTTTAGCGTCCTGCCGGAGCGTGCAAAATTGGTACTGCAGGGAGGGGAGCGACTCGCGTTTCCCGTACAGTGCTTCCAGTTCGGTGCGTAGATCACCTAACGTGACAATCGTCTTGTGACGCATTTCGCGCGTTGCTCGGTCTTCCAACTTGCTGCTCCGTATTAGCGCGAGGAGGGTAGGCCGATGCCTGGGCTTCACCATACCCTATACGGCCTCGCAGGATAAAATAAAGCCGTCGAGCTCTGTCGGATCGTTTCCATCGAAGGTTTTTATATTTCGGAGGGCTGAGCCCAGGTCTAAATATTCTGGTTTCTCCTCGTCCGCCATCGTCACCCTAGTTCGGCGACGGATGTGGCGATCGCCTTGGGGGGGATGCATCCCTTCCTCCCCTTTGGTTCTCCAGGATGAAGTCTCTCACGGTCTCCTCCATTGCTGTCAGCCGCTCGATCATCGAATCTTCCGGTGCGGGTCCAAGCGGCGCGGGCGTTGCCGTTGGCCGCCTGTTGGCGTGCTGCCTGCTCAACTTTTGAAGTAGCTGCTCCAGCCGTGCGACCCGTTGTGCCATCGCATCCTCGGCGTCGGCCCGCCCGCTCTCCTGTGAAAGATTGTCGGACTCTCCTGCCTCGTCCACGGCCTAGAGTGTGGGGAACAGAGTCCGTCGTGCCCTTTGGAGGGCCGGTTGGGCGAAGGGCGGTATCTCAAACTCCTCAGCGGTTCCCAATACCCCATTTTCGATCTCCCAATTGGGGCCTGTCTGCCCATGTTGTGCTCTCCGCATCCGGTTAATTTCGTTGGTAACCATGGCCGGGGTAACCTCCCCCTGTCTCGGCGCGAACATGTTCACGTCGACGTCCTCCCATCCGGTTCTATTCCCGAAACAGGACCCTCTCCGGGTGCTCACCCTTGTAAACGAGTGAGGCGTGCCCTCTCGTTCCCGGAGCAGATTCCCGAGCAGACTGTCGCTCGGCCCTTGCCTCGATTGGTCCGTGATTTCCCCCAAGACCCGTTCGAGGCTTCCCGCGGTTCGTAACGCGTCGACCCCGGGATCCTGGCCCTGTCCTTGAGGTTCTCCCGCCGATTGACCTTGTGGTGTGCCGAGAGTGCTCATCTCTGTCGGGGTGTTCGCCACGGATTTTATTATATTTTTCCTGGTACTCGGTAACGTGTGCTACCAGCTTCGACAAGGCTTATCGGTTTTTGTAGCTTGCTACTAAAGGTATTAGAGGTCACTTACAGTGCGCTCACCCTCCACATTATGGGATGCCCTTCTGTTGTTGACGTCTAACCCTCGGGGTTCTAGGCTCCTTTGTTCCTACGTCCCAGTTCCTGGCGACGCTCCTCGTGGATCCTGCAGTGATCGGCAAAGACTCTCTTTCGTTATCTCGCCCGAATAACGGGATGCCCACGATGGCCTTGGTCGCTCTTCGTGGTCCGCCCGAACTCTTGTCGACGATTCTCGACCCTGGTTCGCGGAACTCTCTCTACCGTGGAGAGTCTCAATTTTCCGCACTACGCGGAGATTTCACAACTTGGTAATTAGCGATGGTTTTTTTTTCCAATCGTGGGTTTATTTCACGTTTAATAATTCACTCCGGATATCCCACCGCTGCCACCAATGTTATATCCGCAGAAGCTCAGTTAGCTACTCTGAGTACTGCGGGAGCTGTTAACTCAAAGGTTTTCGGGATTTATCCAGTAAAGGGTTGAAACCCAAGTGAATTATAAAAGCACGATTTATTATATCAATATTAATTACAATAGTTTGTTCGAGATTATTTACCAATAGTTGTGTAGTACACTTCGTACACTTATCTTCATTCCGAAGAGTGTATATAATTTACGGTATATCTGACTGACCGTAACGATGTTCAGATTAAATCAGATTGCTGAATGCCTGCTCGTGGGCTCTTATATATGGACGAGAGTAGGCATGTCAGCTTAATTTTTACAATGTCAGCTACTTTGCAATTGTTTAAACAATTATTGCTTCCGAGTTTCCGATATTTCCAAATAGCTGACTCGGCTAGTTACTTGCTAATTTCTTAAATGTTATTTGTTACTTCCGTGTTTCGCAATGCGTCGCGCGCTCGCTTCTTCCGTATTTTGCAATGCGTTGTGTGGATAAGCGCATTCCCCGAATAATCGGGCGTTGACCCGGGGTACAACATACGTGTGCGCTCCAATTTTCTTAAGACTCTTGTCAGGACAGTAGCCATAGGCACCATGTGTCCTGATAACATGCAGTACGGGACTAAAAAAAAAGTCCTGACAAGTGCCATATTACGAATTCTTTAATATCCGTTACGACGAATGCCATGCGTCCGTAATTTAGTAGCAAACGTAATTAAACAACGTTAGTCTGAAAATGATGATAATATAAAGTTCGACACTCGTCAAAATTCGTCTTAAGAGCATGTGCACCGCGGTGGGTATCCTAAACTGTAATCAACTTTTCTCACGGATTCTGACATGCACGGTCAAATGAAAAGTCTCATCGAAAGCCGAGATCATATCCGCTTTCAATGAGACTTTTCTTTTGACCGCACATGGGAGAACCCACGAGAAAAGTTGATTACAGTTTTTGATACCGACTGAGCCCGGAATCAGCGGAGAGGGAGGTGTTTCATATGGCCTTGAAAGTAAGTTTTCGGCTTGCAGGCTTTTTAAAACTAATACGAATGCGCTTCGAGTTTCATAAGAATCTTGTCAGGACTGTCCCCATAAGCATCATGTGTCCCGATGACATGCAGTACGGGACTTAAAAAAGTCCTGACAAGTACCGCATTACAAATAATTTAATATTTGCTACGACGAAAACCATGAGTCTGTAATTTAGTAGCAAACGCGACTAAACAGACTTATTCTAAAAATGGTGATAAAATAAAATTCGACACCCATCAAAATTCGTTTTGAAAATCAGTTTCCGGCTTATAGGCTTTTTAAAACTAATACGAATGAAATTATATTTCATGAACAATATATAATGAATTAACTGCCTCAACAATGAAAATGATGGATTCGCTCTATGCTATAATTTCGATTTTTAGAATGTTTACGCCTTATCCTTTCTTGTTGGCCAATCATCAGTCGGCTTCTCGGCTGTACATTAATACTAATGTACAGCCCAGATGTAATGTAATTTACTGTATACACAGTAAAAAATAATTTCGTAAAATCGGGATATACAGTTTCGTCAAAAGTATTTCGTTAAATAAGTGACAATCTTGATTATTCAAGTTAGAATTCACAAACCTGTCCTTTTATTGCCCTCGTCATTAAAAATTTTAGTTTATTTTTTTGTTTGGAAAACTGCAGCTGGATAGTGCACTTGGAAAATTAAAAAATAAACATTTTTTGGCGTTTGTGGACAATAAGTCGTTAAAAGTGCAAACTTTTTGATTCCTCATAGAGGATGCTTTGTTTTCGTGAAAACATTTTTTCTCGAGATTTTAGTGTCAGAGTACTTGAAATAGTCCGAAACGTCAAGAAATGTAATTTTTAGCTGGCATCCGGACGTATGTGTGTGGGTATGTATATGTATAACCGACTTGCATCGTTTAAAACGACTATAACTTGAAAACGGTTCGAGATAGCCAGTTGAAATTTGTACACTTGTAGAGTGGTCTTGTCTCTTCTTTCGGTGGAATTTTCATGAAGATTACGGCCCGTTTCGAGATTTTACGCGATTTTTTTTTACTGTGTATGCTATTTGAGGTAGTACTCGCAGACAGTTCGACCTTACGTGAGTTCAAAGAGAATTGAGATACTTGCGAACTTTTCTCGATGCGATAAAAATGTGAAAAAATCAACCATATGATTGATGCTGGATATGCTAAAAAGATTGATTTTTCATAATAATAATTCCAAAATGTTATTAAAAAATTAATGAAAAAAAAGTTCAACAAACTTCCCGGCAACCTAACTTTTTGCTCATATGGAACTAATAATAACTATCAAATCAAATGAACTAATAAGTTAATTTCATATGAACCTAACTTTTTGTTCATATGAAAATAATTTGTTAATCTATTTGAATACGAGTGAATTTTTTCGGAATTTCGACTATTTTTTTTTTTTTAATCCATACGTATTTAGAAAAATTGGCAAACCGTTTTCATTTTTTAAAAGTTGGGTTGCCGGTTGATTGGTTGAGCAATTGTTTTTATTAATTCGTTAATAACATTCTGAAATTATTAATATGTAAAATCAATTCTCTCTGCACCTTCTATATGCTTGATTCATTCAGATTTTTATCACCTCGAGAAATATTCGCAATTCCTCTCTAAATGCTTTCTGAATTCCCGTGGGTTCAGAAAGCATTTAGCATTGTCCGCAAGTACGACCTTGAGGTCGTATTTATCAATGTCCTGCACCGTACTGTAAATTTACTCTTTCTTTTGACCGTCGCGATTTATTCTCAACGGTTTAAATGTGAGATTTTCTAGTCGAATTTGTATTTTTATTTATTTATTTATTTATTTTTATTTATTTTGTGACGTGACATTTTCGCGTCCCGTCACTCCGCACGGTTTTGGTCGGGCAATGGGCCGGATTTACGGCCCTGAGAACGCCGCTCGTCAAACCGGCTCAATCATCGACTCGCCGAGAGGGGTTTTTCTTCTATTTTCTTTATTTTATTTTATTTTATTTTATTTTATGTTATTTTATTTCCTTTCGCATCGGCTATTTTCTTTTTTTTTGTTGTTGTGGCGTTTGGAAGTTTTTTTTAGGCTGCGCAGGAGTCTTGCGACTCCGCCACCCGACCGTCGGGCCGTTTTGCCCCGGTCGTGTCCATTTGGGAGTTTGGCCCAGGAGGGCCGGAGAAAATTCCGTTCCTAAAGTAGGCGGAAGCCGAAGATCAGCTTCCGCGGACAAGGAGGCCGGAGGGATGCGGGCAGTGACCGAGACACCGTGTTTCCCGTCCCTCTCGACTACACGGCCTGGAGCCGTTCCTGTCCCGTCGAGTTTACGGACGCCGCGGACCGCTCATCACGGCGCCTTCATTATCGGGGTTTACGAGGAAGAAAGGGACATCGAGGTGCAGTTATTTGGCGTACCGTGTGGGCCCACCGCGGAGTTAAAGGGACGCCTTAACATCGCGAGGGAGGCCTCCCCTCATGTTCATTTTGCCCCACCGGATCCTGGGAGGAAGGAGTCCGTGGACATCGACACCCATCGCTGCGAGCGGAAGATTCTCGCGGGTAGCGGGGCACGGCCGGAGAAAAATCGGGTTCCCGGCGCCCTAGCCGTCTAGCGTAGGCTAGTATTCGGGAGTCGCGAGAGAGGGGGAAGCGCTAGTGCGGACTACCGGGAGCACGCTAATTTATTCCGCAGTCGGTGATCTGTTCTGGTGACGAGTGGCAGCTTTTTTTTTTTGTGTCGTCCAGCGCTCCCGGGTTGTTAACACACCGGTAAGCCTCCCGTCTCTCTCTCTCTCTCTGTTACTCTGTGCTCGCCGGGGATGCCGAACCCGGACCCATTGTTCATTTAGTATTTATTAGAGATTTTTGCGTTGACTTTCGGCTTTTTCATTCTCGTATTGTGTTGTTCTCGCTTTTGTTTGCCCCGGGGGGCCTGATGGGTCCGGTAAGGCATGTCCGGCGAGATCTTCGCGCTGGTCTTTCTTTCTCTCTTCGCTTTATTTGATATATTTTATTTTTCCTCGGCTACTTTCCTCGCGGTTATATTCTCTTGTGTCTTTTCGGCTTTATCTATCGTCATTTCATTAACTGCGCGGGTCTTTCGGTTACATTCTATCTTGGGCTCTATATCGCGTATCGCAATTCGAACATTCGCGTAAGGATGTTCGTCGCTGCCGCCCTCGTTAATTGATTGTATTTCGCGAATGTCCCCGCGAACCTCGGCTACATCCCGCGAATTTTGGTTTCGAACAACAGTGATGCGACTTTTGTGGCTTGCGCCAATTGCGATCGGCTATATCTCGCGAATTATAAGATATCAAGGCTAAGGCGAGTACGCCGGATACATTGGCTACATTACATCTTGCGAGACAAAGAGACGGCAACCGCGTCGTCCAGCGTTCGTTAGGCCATTCGGCCGCGTGTTGGCTATATCGCGCGTAAAAGGTCACGGGCGCGATGTGTTTACATCGGGCGGCCCGTCCCGAAAATCGTCTCGGTTACTTCGGCTATCTGGCGTACTAGTTTCGTCTCGTGACCGTTTATTTCTTTGTTTTATCTCGCGTCCAGCGTACCGGTGAAGTGGCTACGTCCAGGATAGAATTTGACTGGCAATCGCAACTGTTTCGTAATTTCTTTCTTTTAAGTCTTGATTTTGTGAAGGTATTTCGGACCAATTATTCGTCGTTACAAATTCTATATTTTTCGCCCGCGTAAATTGATTGTCGTCGATTGTTCCGATTCGGCTACATTCCATCCTACTACAATAGTTCCTTTCGGTAATTGTTTTGCTCTCGGCTACATTTTATTCTGGCCATAGTTGTTCCCCAGTGGCTACATTTAATCTCCTGCAATAGTTTTTCACCTCGGCTATATCCCCTCTTCAGCATTACTTTTCTTTTGACATACGCCGCGAGGCTAGGTTAACGCTTCGACTGTATCTGTAACTTAACAAAATTTTGGTTTGCCAGTATTGTTCGCTTAAGTTTGGTTGTTGAACGACGAATAAAAATTCAATCATTGTTGTTCTTGCGTTTGATCACTCGCCCGTCCACACCCCTCTACCATTTTCTCCCAGGTGGGCTGAGCTAGTCGGAGTCTCGCCAGCTTCGCCTTACCCGTTTCCCTCGTTCTGCCCCGTGACTCGCCGCGAGTATTAAATAAATATGCCGCTTTCCGAGCGGTGGTACCGAGGTACCTGGGGCCCAGTCGCGTGCGAGATAGTGGCTTCCACCTCGCCACGCGGGGACGGCTTTGTTCGATCGGCATTACAAGAATTCAGTAATCCCGTCGTGGGTTCGAGCCCCGAGATTCGGCATCGAGCAAGGTCGCTGATCGAGCAGGGAGCGCGGGCATTGGGAGTTGGGGCCAAAATGTACGAGAGGTAAAATTCTCGCTACAATTTATATACATTTTTTAAAATATTATCGCGAACTTCCCCATTCAATGGATAATTCGGATTCGTGTACTGGACGGGACGGTGTAGGTTAGGGAAAATACAGAATCCTGTAGATGTTTTGGAAATGGCCTCAGATAAGCTACTTTATATCACTCATGTTCCGAAAGGAATCAAGTAAATAGACCCTTCATCACAGGCCAAGGATAAGGGTCTCGATCTCTCAGTGATGAGGATATGGGAGCCTGCCTAGCTTACAAGGACTTGAGGAGACGTTTCGCGCCGCTCGCCTCAATCCTCTCACCTACACAGGCTTTAGTCGCCTTCCTGGTTAAACGGTCTGAATGACCGGGATAAAAATATTATTTCTGATTAAAAAAACACAAAATTGACGTTAAATTCGTACACCGCGCTTGATGCTCGCTGTACCGAGCTCTGCACTCAACTCTCGAAATTAATTATTGATCTCCCTTAAGTTTTTATATTTTTTTTCTTTTCGTCAAATGCTTCTTTTAATTTCTTTTAGTTTAGTAAGTTGATTTATCCGGTAGATATTTATGCCTGATTGATTTATTGCTCCTGACGCCCTGTTCCCTGAGCTGGGGGGGACGGAGCAGCGCACCCGGTGTAAGTGCAGGATTCCCGGCTGGCACCGTGTAGGTCCCTGGGATCGAAAGATCTCCACGATTCTCCTACGGTTATCTTACGTGGAATCCAGCACTCCCACACGCACTCACGTGCGAGTGTCAAACCCGATGCACCGTTCCGTAGAAGCGTGCTGCCTCAAGTCGCAATTAACCTGAGACAGTGCTCGCGGATACGTCTTTAATACTCTCCACCTCAGGACGCAATTGCCCAGAGATAAAAGAATAATTAAACGGGGGTGGGGACCGACTGTACACCTCCCAAGTCTACACGAAGACAGGTCTATACTAAAAGTGTGCACCGAACGACTCTACACGGGAGTAGGTCTACACCAAATAACTTCGCACTGAAAATCGAACACCATATAACTGTACACATCGACGGTCTGCACTAAACGTGCACACCGGTCGACTGTACACGCTGGCATGTCTATACTTAATAACTCTACACTGAAAACTGCATACTGCATAACTGGCCCCGTCGACGGGGTACATAAAAGGTGTACACCGATCGACTGTGCACGCAGGCATGTCTATGCCAAATAACTCGACACTGAAAACCAAACACCACCTAATTATAGAAACTGTACACAAAGCCACTGTACACGACGAAAAAAAACACTGCACGGTGAAAAGTCGACACCAAAAACTTGACACGACGAAAGGTCGACACCGAAAACTCGACACGGCGAAAAGTCGACACGCCGAATGGTCGACACCGAAAACTCGACACCAAGTAATGTTTGTTCTAATAACATGTGAAACGACTTAGTCGGTAACCTAAATCTGTAATAAATGCGATTCAGGGACCGTAGACTTTTTGGGAAAAGGCAAAGCATTAACGTACAATTTAATACCGCGTCCGATGATGCATCTGTTTTATCCGAAGCGTCAACCGATTTTAAATGGCATTGATTCGAAAAATGCATCTGTCTCGCACTCACATATCACGTGGTGCATCTTTCACATGGCCTTAATCATACAAAAAGCGATTTGTCCCACTGTTTTTATTATTAGCTATTTTTATTTCTGTTGACCTTTATTGACTTTAAATACCTGAAAAAATCGGGATGAATCGGTGGGGCAACATGGGCGAAAAAATAGGGATGTATCGATGGGGCAAAAAATCGGGATATATCGATGTGGCAGAACGGGGCAAAAAAATCGGGATGCATCGGTGGGGCAAAATGGGCCAAAAAATCGGGATGTATCGATGGGGCAAAATGGGCCAAAAAAATCGGGATGTATCGATGGTTCAAAAAATTTGGCATATATCGATGCGGCAAAACAAGGCAAAAAATCGGGAAATGAATCGGTACGGCAAAACGGGGTTAAATAATCGGGATGCATCGGTGGGGCAAAACGGGCACAAATCGGGATGCATCGGTGCAGCAAACGGGATAAAAATCGGCATGTGTCGATGGGGTAAAACGGGGCAAAAAAAATTGGGATGCATCGGTGGAGCAAAACGGGGCAAAAAATCGGGATGTATCGATCGGGCCAACGGTGATCTCTTCAAATCGTGGGAGGTGATTCGGGGTAAGGGAGAATTCGGAGCCAGACAGTTAGACAGGCAGGTCTGTCTGGCTGCCCTATTCTCCCCTATCCCGTTTTGCCCCCCCCCCCCCATTTCAGAAGATCCTATCTCGCCCCACCGATACATCCCGATTTTTTGCCCTGTTTTACCCCATCGATATAGCCCGGTTTTTTGCCCCGGTTTTCCATGTCGATACAACCCGATTTTTTGCCCCGTTTTGCCGCATCGACATATCCCGATTTCTTGCCCCGTTTTGCCCCACCGATGCATCTCAATTTTTTTTGGTTCATTTTGTCCCAATGATACATTCCGATTTTTTGCCCCGTTTTGCCCCACCACCCATTTTGCCCCATCGATGCATCCTTATTTTTTGTCCGTTTTGCCCCACTGATGCATCCCTATTTTTTTGCCCCATTTTGTACCGTCGATACATCCTGAGTTTTTGCCCCATTTTGCCCCATCGATGCATCCTGATTTTTTACCCAATTTTGCCCCTTCGATGCATCCTGATTTTTTACCCAATTTTGCCCCTTCGATGCATCCTGATTTTTTGCCCCATCGATATATTCGCCGATTGTTTGCCCCTTTTTGCCCCATCGATACATGCCGATTTTTTGTCCCGTTTGCTTCATCGATGTATTCCGATTTCTTGCCCCGTTTTGCCTCACTGATGCATCTCGATTTTTCTGGTCCCTTTTGCCCCATCGATACATCTTGATTTTTTGCCCCATTTTGCCCCATCGATGCATCCTGATTTTTTGCCCCACCGATATATTCCACGATTTTTTGCCCTATTTTGCCTCATCGATACATCCCGATTTTTTGCCCCTTTTTGCCCCATCGATACATCCCGACTTTTGGATCCGTTCTGCCCCACCGATGTATCTCGATTTTTTTTGCCTATTTTGACCTAATGATACACCCCGATTTTTTGCCGCGCTTTACCTCACCGGTACATCCTGATTTGTTACCCCACCGATACATTCCCCGATTTTTTGCCCATTTTGCCCCATCGATGCATCCTGATTTTTTGCCCCACCGATATATTCCACGATTTTTTGCCCCATTTTACCCCATCGATACATCCCGATTTTCTGCCCCTTTTTGCCCCGTCAATACATCCCGAATTTTTGCTCCATTTTGTCCCATCGATACATACCCATTTTTTGCCCCACCGATCCATTCCCAGATTTTTTGACTCGTTTTGCCCTACCGATAAATTCAACGATTTTTTGGCCCGTTTTACCTCACCGATGCATATTGCTTTGTCGCCCCACCGATACATTCCCCGATTTTTTGCCCCATTTTGCCCCGTCGATACATCCTGATTTTTTGCCCCATTTTGCCCCATCGATACTTCCCGATTCTTTGTACCGCTTGCTTCACCGATGTATCGATGAAGCAAACGGTGAGACTCCCGAGAGTCTCGGGACTTCTGAGAGTCTCGAGACTTCCAAGAGTCTCGAGACTTCCGAGAGTCTCGAGACTCCCGAGACTCTCGGGACTCCCGAGAGTCGCCAACGTCTCGAATGTCCTGAGCGTCTCGAACCTACAGATTTGACTCGCCACCCGACGCAGCACCGAGTCAGGCTCGAGCATGTTCCATCAGCAGCCTGTCGATTCGAACATCGAGCTGCTCGAGTCTCCCAACGTTCGTGCACATCCCTAGTAAGCATGCATTTGTACAGATTTTTATACCATCGAGAAGTATTTACAATTTCCTCTTATTTTTCTCGAACTTATGCGAAATGAGCGCGAAGCGACATAGCTACCTTAAACATGTCTCATAGATTTCTTTCATCGTTAAATACGAGTTTTGTCGCGCGCTTTTATATGCGTATATATATATATGCGTTTTTCAATTTTTCTACATTTCACTCGTTTTCCACGTGACGTTTTGACCATCAATCGAACCGCTATATTTGAGGATAGATTGTGTCGAAGATTGTGCGCGGGGCAAAAAGAAAGCGAAGAGTGTGGTGACAAAAAAAAGAAAAGAGAAGAAGAAATACCGGAGAGGACGAACAACGGAAAAAACCGAAGCTTCCGTTGGCCAAGGAAATCACACTCCGGATTCGGCAAGGAGGCGGAGGGGCCTCTCAAAAGTTCTTCGCGGTGAGTACCGATATATAATAATAATTACTGAACGTTCAGTTTCCTTCCGTTCCGGCCTGACGGCGGAATAATTTTCATCTTTCGGATTCTTGAACAATGGAAATTATTCTTCCGTCAGGAATTCTAGAAAAAATTTCCCCGGAAAAAAGACGGGGATTTTTTCTACCAAGAGTATTTTTTTCAGCGATATTTTTTCCGCCTGCTGTTCCCAGACCCGCATATACTTTGAAACTTTTTCTTTATTATTATATCGAAAGAATATATACGTATATATATTCGATATATAAAAATAGATATATAGGACGAATTCCCGCCAATATATCTTTTCATTTTTTATAAAAAAAAAATATATATATAAAAAAGAAAATCTGTTTCAGTATTTATGCGGGTTTTCATTATCTTTAGTGGGAGGAGGGGGGAGATTCGTCATAGAAAAGGTGGCGGTGAAACGGACATTTTTGGAGGTTGACAACTTCCTCATGCAGTGGCAATAACCAGCCGCGAAGAAGCTCTACGGTTTAACATTGTCCGGCGCGGTTTTTCCTGTGGCCAATCCAGATCCCCTTCAGTGTGGTGCTGAAGGCCTGGATAAATTGTAAAAGAAGAAAAAGGACTCGAAAAAGAAAAGCTGAAGAGATTGGCGCCTTTGGTTTGTTGCTGTCGACGTTCGAGGTTGAGGTCCTGGATCCTTCAAATGTGTCGAGCTCTTGTTCCTCGATGAAGTGAAGAAGAAGAAGAAGAAGAAGAAGAAGAGCTCTTCTTCTTCTTCTTTCAGTTCAGAGCAAGGCCAATATGTGCCCCTGGTAATTAGTCTTTTTATGTAATGTTTTGTTTTTAATCATGTTTTTTTTTTCCAGGTAGACAGCAGCGGTACGCCGTGGGGAGGAGCCTTGGCGAGGCAAGAGACTCGGGTATTCCTGACTGCCATCGATGGACTGTTGAGAGAGTGGAACGATGCCGCAGTTCCATAGAGGATGCATACGCCAGGTAAGTGTTGTTTCGACGTTTGTACATTTTTTTCCTAAGATATTAATTTTTGAATTTGTGTGTTGCAGGTGCCGGTGCCTCGACGCTGGAGGAGAGTCCCATCTCTCAGACTTCGGGAAAAGGTTGTGGTGACGTAGGCTCGAGCAGCCTTCGTCGCTGGGTATGGATGGGTAGCATTAGTTCAATTTTATTAAATTTTGTAAATTAATAATGTGTTTTTTTTCCTGTTTTAGCTTTCAGCACTAGCCTATTGCTGGATCAGTATCAACGGAGCATGGGAATGCTGATCAGCGGAAGTGGTGTTCGTCGAGTGTTGCGGAACCGGTTGCTCATCCTCCTCGGATCGTCAGAGCAAAACAAGCTCGTCGAGAGCAAAAATTGCAAATCAAAACCAACTGCGTGACCACTTGATTTTGATCTGCAATTTTTGCTCTCGACAAGCATGTTTACATGGCGTGGAGAGATCACAATCAACGATGCGAGAAGGGTGAGTAACAGGCTCAGCAACACTCGACGAGCACGACTTCCGCCGATCAGCAATCCCATGCTCCGTTGCTTCTGATCCGCAATAGACAAATGCTGAAAGCTAAAACAGGAAAAAAACACATTATTAATTTCAAGAAATAATTTAAACCGAACTAACGCTATCTATACATACCCAGCGACGAATGCTGCTCGAGCCTGCGTCACCACAACATTTTCACAAAATTTGAGAGACGAGACTCTCCTCCAGCGTCAAGGCACCGGCACCTGCAACAAACAAAATAAAAAATTAATAATATAGAAAAAAATTTACAAACTTCAAAACAACACTTACGTGGCGTATGCATCCTCTATGGAACTGCGGTATCATTCCACTCCCTCAACAGTCCATCGATGGCAGTCAGGAATAACCGAGTCTCTTGCCTCACCAAGGCCCCTTGCCATGGCGTCACGCTGCTGTCTACCTGCAAAAAATAAAAATACATTATTAAAAGCAAAGCATTACATAAAAAGAATACTTACCAGGGGCACATATTATTGGCCTTGCTCTGAACGAGGCCAAAATGTGCCCCAGTCTCTGTCGCCTGTACGTTGGGAGGTGCATCAAGCACCTCGCTGCTTCCCCGACTTGAAAAATAAAATGAAGAATAAAATTAATAATATATTATATAAAAATAGCTAAAGTCGCACTAAGGAGCGTCTGAAAAAATGTTAAATAAAAACTCCCCACTGACAAGAGGACACTTGTGGATTGCCGGTCTAAACACCGGCCGACGGTCACACTACATTCGAAAAATAACTGCACATAAAGACCCTGTCACTCGCGAACCACTTTCTTAAAAAATAACTAATTATTTTTCCGGGGTGATTTACACCTCGGGAAACACTATATTTACCTTAATAATATTTTGTAATTAAAAAGACACGCGGAAATCCGGCGACGAGGTTACGGGTAAGGGTGCTACCTGCGTGGAGCTCCCCTAGCCACTTGGCAGCCGCCTGGCCCTCGTGTCCCCGTACTCGGTCGGTAATAACTCGGTTCACCTAATCAAAATTTTTTAAAATATTTTGGACGGAAGCAAACGATTAAGCTTTTGTAGGCACTGGAAAACTGTTGTCCGAATTATTTATATAACCTTGGGGAAAATTGGAAAGGCGATTTGTTATTGACTGCGGTATTATAGTTTCCGTCTCTGTCGCGACTGTTATACGTTAAAATCGGCCTTGTAAAAATATTCTACTTATGAATTATTATCAATGAGATGCTTGTTATTTTGAAATAAGTAATTTTATATGCACCATGCGACAGTACATTTTCACCTCGTGTGAATTTCTGGCGTCACTTCGCTCGGGCATGAAACTACACATTTGGTGAAAAGATGTACTTTGCCCGCATCTGGCATAATATACTATTTCGTCAATTAGAATTATCGGATTGTTTTATCGCTACGCAACAATCGAAGATACCCGCCGCATGCAATTGAAATTGCATTTCGAGTTTGCTTCAACGCTGGTGTGTATCCCGGGCGAGAAATCGAAATTTAACAGATGATAAAATTGGCACCCTTGCCCCGTACCATCCGTTTTACCGAGTCTGCACGAATACAGATTGTTCAACGAATCACCCGGAAACCTAACTTTTTAGATCAAAGGTTATGTTTCCGGGTGATTTGTTAAACAATTTTTTTTACCCTAACATGTCAATAACATTCGGGGTTATCATATACAATTGTCCCAGGGCGTCTAATGGTCAAATACTTTTTTAAGTGCCATGTGCGATCTGTCTGCAAAATTATACAAAAACGGACATTTAACCATTTTTTAGAAGGAAAAAAATTAAATTAATCTTTAACTATCCTAGATGGAAGAAGTTCCAGGACAGCGACACGGTTCACGTCTCTTTTTCTATCGGCATGAGCCCTACCACCTCGATGCGCGCTATAGAGACACGCCGCACAAATATTATCGGTGTGCAAGCCGCACGACGGAAACGCGCTGCGATGCCTCGGTCTATGTGTCCGAACTGGGTGTTGCTGCACGCATGGGCACCCATAATCACCCCACCGATAGAAATTTGCAGGCAGACCTCCTTTTCAAGGAGGAAGTAAGGCGACTGGCCGAAAACATTCTGCTCGAGCCGGACGAAGTTCTTCGTCAAGCTTGCAGACAGTTAGTAGATATCTTCCAAATAAAATTAATCTTTTAAGTAGCCGAAACAATCATCAGATCCGAATTTTAAAAAATGCAAATGAGCTTTGCATATTGCTTTTTCATTTTATTTATTGTCGTTAATAAGCTCCCGCAATGAGAAAGTCGGGTCATGATTTTTGGCTTTCCCGTAGAGAAATCTTTGTAAACGGCAATAAATTAAATGAGAACGCAACCCGCACACGCATTATATTCTTTACAATATATCTCTAATATTGTATTATATTATTATATAAAAATGATATTTTCATTTAATTTCTATTGACTATGCCTTAAGAGCATGTGCAATACCGTGGTCGGTAATAAAAACTGTATAGTCAACAGAAAAGTTTCATCGGCAGCCGAGATGATTTCCACTTCCGATGAGACTTTTCTTTTAATTATACATGCCAGAATCCGTGAAAAAAGTTGATTACAGTTTTTATTACCGACTGAGACCGGGACGGGACAGGTGAGACGTGTTTCATATGGTCTTAAGGGGAAGCTATAGCAGTTTTTTTTTCTTTTTTGACCTGCTTTGCGTGTTTTGATAATGGAATTAGACAATTTTTCAGTTCCGACTTAACACTGTTAATAAGCTACACATATGCGTCAAATCATACAGGATTATGATAGTGACATAAATGCTTCGGAGTGCAGTCGAATTTTGATAAAGAACATACAAGGAATTAAGAAAATTGAATATTATTGTTGGCGAAAGTTCATTACCGTAGTGTTACGATTGACTCACAGGTGGCTTTGCATCATGTCCTACATTCATGACGTTGACTGGCTCTTATTACCCGTCGCAAGTCAATGGACTACGTGAACGCAGTTTACACTATGCGTGATTATTTTTTATATGGGCAGCTTTCCGACGGTTTTGAAATATTCGGAGCACTTTAAAGAATCGACAGACACCCTCGTTTGATGTATACGAGATCTAGAATTTTTTATATTCTACAGAACGCATGTTGTTGACATTTCAGCGGCCATTTTGATTTTCGCGAAAGTTCATAATATTTTATTTTCTTTATTTTTCGGAATATTTCGACCGAAATTCGAGTGCACGCCGAATCGTCTATGGTATTAATACAGTCCTGTAAGATTAGAAGCATACGCGTTGCATAGTAACGACGAATAGTGAAAACTAAGAAATCGCCTATTTTGGTCGGTAAAACAGGAAGGTCCAGCAGCCCCTTAACTAGAAAATCTATCATATAGTAAAAGCTACAAGCGTTTACATATGAAACGATTCATTTGTTTATACATCGTTGTACAGAAACCCAGATGCCGGCGAAAGGTGTTCGGTCACGGCGATTATAAGTTTCATCAAACGTGTTCGTCGAGGTCTACATCCTCCTGTACCGAGAACTCTGTCGGAATTAGGCAACGTGCTGGAGAATTATGCTCCAGCCCGGGATATATATTGCGACAAAGTTACCGCCGGTGGATCGACCGCCCTTATTTTTGCCAGCCCTGAGATGCTCGAGTTTTTGAACCGTGCAAAGTGGTTGCACATCGATGGGACGTTTCTGGTTGGTCTATATCTTTTAGATTTTGTAATTGTTTTTTATTTCATTGTAAATTTTATTGCGTTTTATCCGAAGTCACCGCGCTGTCATTAGATAAATCCGTATTTTCGGCAGATAGATCTGCATTTTCTTCACCCTGAATTTCTCTGAGATGCTTCGGAAAAAGATGAGAACACTGAACAGCGGAATGGTTGGGCGAGTTAACCGTTCTCTGCATTTGTTCGAAAAATCTGTCATCTCTGAGAAAATCTGAGTAAAAAAAGTTTTTATTACTGACTGAATTCGATTCACATCGCGTTAAAAGGAAGTGATACACGTTCTCACTAAATGTTGGACACTCCGGCCTGATTGCGGCTAATGCAACCGCTCTCGCACTCCATAGGGTGACACTTCCTCTTACGGCTATGTTAAATGCATGCCGACGGATCTGCTCTGATCGTATAAAATCATGATCCACAACACTTTAAAGGGTTTCATTCTACGACCAAGGGAAAATTTGCTTTCAAGTCGCAATTTATAGATGAAATGAAAGCATCTTTATATTTCCTCGTAGAGTCAATCAGCTTGAAGAAAGTTAGGACCGCGATTTCTTATCATCGGAACAACTGCATAGGTTTTTCCATGCCTGAGGGAGGAAACTAATCCAATAGGAGAAAAAGTACTTTCAGCGGGAGGACACGTAGTCAAACGGGCGGAGTTGTACTTTTCCTCCATATGGAAGGAATTACTAGTACACATTATGCTATAAGAGAGGGAAGTGCGTGATTTTTGCTAAGTGTGAAGAAATCACACGAGGTCAAAATGTACTCCCTCTCTGGGTAGCTTCCTATACTTCTTTCATGGCTACGTTTAAAAAATATCATATTCTTATGTCTGAAACATTAGTCAGAAAAGTAGTAATTCTTTTCATCCCTAAGGAAGAAAAGTACTTCTTGGGAACACGTGCACGAATCGCGGCTCTTTACATGGCAGTCTTGCGAGTCGAAAGTGGCCCATTGCATGCCAGTCGTGAACCTGGTGAAATGACAGAGTCGCGCATATGCAGTTGGCATTTCGTTCACTTTCGTCCCTTGGGATTCAACGTTTCGGGACTTTCAACGTTTTCGTCCCTAGAGACACGCCATTTCAAGTGCCGCAGATTCATGCACTCGTTACGAAAAGTATGATGTGCAACGAGGGTCGAATTGGCGATTGCGACTCTGGTAATCGCAGCCCTCGCTTCCCTCGGACGCAAATACTTTTCCTTCCGCTGAGAGAAGTTTATCTCCCGCGCGATTACTTTTTTCCGCTGTATGGTCATTTTAGCATATTCGGGGAAAAAGTATAGTATACTACATGGGAGAGACTACATTTTCACATCCTTGGGCAGCAAACTTCGCATATTTGGCAAAAATCACGCTCTGTTCTCCCTTGTAGCATAATGTACTATTTTGTACTGATATCGGTGTAATCTCCTGTTCAATTTAAATGTTCGATAATTTTCATATAGGTGGTTAGTATTTATCAGGCAGGGTGATAAGGTTGGCAGTTTTTTTATTCGTTTCACCCTTATACTTTGACCATCTAATCCCTGATGTTTGGTTTAATTATTTTCTGAATCTCGTGTCGATATGACAGAACAAGACCATATCATACATTATAATGGAAAAATATTATTGTAGGGTTATGCGGCTGTATTTGTGCTGTGTGAGAGGCGAACGAAAGTTCTCTATGACGCGATTTGGCAGCGCATTTTGCAGCTGTGTCCGGAGCTGACAGAGAACTTGCGAGCCGTGTGGACTGCTTTCGAACGGGCCGCGGTGGCAAGCCTTCGAAACAACTTCCCCCGCATCCGCATTAGGGGCTGTTGGTTCCACTATTGCCGTGTAAGTTTTAAGTTAACTGTGGTGAAAATAGGTTTTTTCCCAACTGCGCTAAAGTAACCACATTCCTTGCGTGCAATATGGGGGAAAATAGCCTATTATTGACCGATGATCATTATTAACCAGTGCGCATGCGCACTACAATTTCATTACTTTGTAAGGAGTAATAGGGCTCATTACTCCCTCTGCAAGCTTTATTACTTCCGGGGGACACATGGTCGTTTGCGAATATGACGATTTTGCGACGCAAGAACTGTGGTTATTTTTTATATTCTTTAACGAAGGCGGTATACCGGAAGTGGAAGTCACTCCGTATGAGGCGTCCGCCAAAGGAAATTTTGTATTTGGCGTGGAGTCTTCCTCTACTACCACCCGATCGATTCGCCGAGGGTTGTCGAGTGATTACTGCTCTCGCCGATCCGCTCGCCATTGGACCACTAGAAGCGCTAAACGCATTCACCCATTACCTGCGTCAACAATGGGTACCTCTTGTTGATGTGACGTCGGTACACGGTACACCGATACGAACAAATAACGTGGCCGAAGGGTTCAACCGTCACTCCGCGAGGAAATTGGGAGGATCACATCCGAGAATTTGGATCTTCTTGGGTATGCTCTTGCGTTTCTATTGCAACGAGTACTATAAAACAGTAATTGCTCAAAGCTTGCCCCAAATTGTTCGCGAAACCGCTAAACCTTTGCCATGCATTACAAATGCCCTACTGAAATATTTACGTCGCAATTATACTTTTCTATGAGTAGACTGAATGGCGCTACCGTTCTGCCTATTGATAAAAGTGATAAAAGTGATAAAAGTGATAAAAGTGATAAAAGTGATAAAAGTGATAAAAGTGATAAAAGTGATAAAAGTGATAAAAGTGATAAAAGTGATAAAAGTGATAAAAGTGATAAAAGTGATAAAAGTGATAAAAGTGATAAAAGTGATAAAAGTGATAAAAGTGATAAAAGTGATAAAAGTGATAAAAGTGATAAAAGTGATAAAAGTGATAAAAGTGATAAAAGTGATAAAAGTGATAAAAGTGATAAAAGTGATAAAAGTGATAAAAGTGATAAAAGTGATAAAAGTGATAAAAGTGATAAAAGTGATAAAAGTGATAAAAGTGATAAAAGTGATAAAAGTGATAAAAGTGATAAAAGTGATAAAAGTGATAAAAGTGATAAAAGTGATAAAAGTGATAAAAGTGATAAAAGTGATAAAAGTGATAAAAGTGATAAAAGTGATAAAAGTGATAAAAGTGATAAAAGTGATAAAAGTGATAAAAGTGATAAAAGTGATAAAAGTGATAAAAGTGATAAAAGTGATAAAAGTGATAAAAGTGATAAAAGTGATAAAAGTGATAAAAGTGATAAAAGTGATAAAAGTGATAAAAGTGATAAAAGTGATAAAAGTGATAAAAGTGATAAAAGTGATAAAAGTGATAAAAGTGATAAAAGTGATAAAAGTTATAAAGCATGACAAAGGTGATTGATAAGAAATGACAAAGAGTGATTACCAAATGTTAGTTTTGCATTTGACGTAAAATTTGATTACTCTACGACCTCGTTCACCGGTGCAGCGACGGGGTCGGTGCAGCATCACTTTAACGATGATCGAGATACTACACAATCGTTAAAAACTTTGCGCAACTTTCGGGTCTGTTGGTTGGCCTAATATTGATCGATATGTGCCGAGCAGTGGGTACTGTCCCAAAGAAAGAGATGCCGGTGACCGAGGTCGAACCATAGTGGGATATAAAAAGTCGGTTTAATAAATTTTAGCGTCCTTATAGTGAATGCTGTATAAGCGAAAATAAAATGTTAAAGGAATTTGCAAATGCGCCATTCCGCTACATTCATGAAAAGTGGGCATTTTTATGCCACAGTTACAAAATAGTATATTATACCACAAAGGAGGAAAGTGCGTTTTCTTTACTCATGCATGCAAAATCCACGTTTGCGCACCATCCACAGACATGCAAAATGGTTGATTCCCGCACGATGCGCAAAGGTGATGCGCAAAATACATTTCACCGGTGCGCAAAATACCTTCACCAGGGTGCAAAATATTTTGCGCACTGGTCACCGTTGTGCAAAATAAGATTAGTGCCATTAATTAAGATTAGTAATAAGAATTAGTGCCATCTAGCGTCGCAATCGGTTACTATGTTACCAAACGCCTGCTATGGCATCACCGAGGCTAACGCCATTGCGCATGTCTGTGAATGGTGCACAACTTGGATTTTGCGTTGCATTTGTAGAGAAAAATATGGTTCGATACTAGAGGCCAATCTCGCTTATTGCGCAACTTCAAAATCTCTGTCGAAAGCCCGCTGTTTCGCATTTGTGTCACAAAGTACTATCGATATGTATTGCAGAAAAATTAAAAGAGACTATAACGGACGAGGTCACAAAACTAAGACGATGGCAGACGACTGGGCGGAATGGGAAATCATCCCACCATAAAGCCTGGGTGAGGGTCGACCAAGATATTGCCGATAGGCAACGTCTTCTAAGGACGGGAAGGTGATTTTTAGTCGTGATGCAGATAATTTCATAGTTTCTACAAAAGTGGTTGAAAACACATAATATCCTGGAAAAGAAATTTAGTATATATTTAATGTTTCTAACAGATACGACGTAGAAGAGTTTTTACGATCTTCACTAACGCCGTATCAGCGACTCGATTTGCACTATGCTGCCCGAAGGTTTCGAGCTGGTAAACTTTAATAGATAATGAATGAGCTACGTAAACGCACACTATAACAAATATTTGTTAAATAATATTAAAGTGCTTGTATAGTCAGCACAGATTTTTAACGTGTTTAATACACATAACGGACATTCATTCTGCATTATATTTGTATAAGGTAATGTCCGAGGTTTCTCCCTAAAACCGTTCTGAAACAGAAATCTATTGCGTGATTACATTCAAACGGGCGTGTCTTCTGTGTATAAGCCTGCAAGATACGCCCTTGACTTTAGTCACGAGATATGTATTTCTCATTAGAAAAATGCGATGTAGCATTCTTTTTCTCGTGAAACGAATGTTGCGGCATGCGATTCGATGGCTGATCGATGAGCATAAATATTTTTTCAGACGGTGAAGTGCAACACGATCTTCCTGTCCCGCAGGATATGTTGAATCCGCAAGATGTATTCCCAGGTAAATAAATATCAAAATAGATACCTATATCTCACAACTCTCAAAAACAAATAGTTTAATTACATACTATTGATTCTAAAATCATATCTTGATAGACGATCCTGCCAACGAGGAGATCCGTCGACGAGGGGGGCCGAGACCCCGACTCAATGGCAGAAGAGTTAGAGTGGAAGGGGAAGACAGTGGTAAGTCTATTTTTTCAATAGAATCATCTTCGACCAATTTGCTTAATAGAGGGTAAGTCGGGGTGATATGGCCATGGTTGTTTAAACAACGAGAATTGGAGGTTTAACATTTTTAAAACTACAACATTTTTGTTGTAATCAACTCTAGAAACTTCAAACAAAAATATTTCACTCAGAACGTTTGATATTTTCGTTGCATGATTTAATTGTAGCTCTATAAATAAATATTAGCGATCGGCCGTCTCACCCGGACTACGGGAGACATGGCCACAATAATAATGGTAGTCAATTAGGCCACGTGTCATCGGAAGCACGTGTCATCTGGGCATCCGATAAGACTTTTCTTTTGACCAAGCATGCGAGAATCCGTGAGAACAGTCGATTACAGTTTTAATTACCAACCGCGGTATTGCGCATGCTATTAACAACTGATAGGCGTGAGTTTGAATCCCAGGATTACCATATTTTCTATCATTCAACTTTGGACCCGTCGTTACTTCATTGGTCTCTACCAATCCTCCGAAGTCTTCGCTAAATGATTACAATCTCCTAAAACCTATTCGAATTTTGGGATGTTCTGAACCCTTAGACCATTAGTATCTTTACCTTATAATGTGACTTGACGGATAACTTGAACTCAGTAGGCTGTACGTGGCTACCCACTGACGCGACTATTCTATACTGGGTGTATCGGTGCACTATGTGCAAGCAGACGCGGGGTGATCGTCCGAGTAAAATGAGCACTGGAAGAAGTTGGTGCGATGAGCAGTTTCGGAGATATATGGGTTTAAAATTGACCAATCAAAGCCCAGCTTAAATAGTCACACCGACAGCACATAAGCGTGCGGTAACTTCATTCGACTTTGATACAGTGTGGTCAAAAAAGTAATTCAGTTCATACTTGGATAGATAAATGCAATTTTAAATAATAAAGAATTGTTTTACGCTCTAATATACGATTCCGACTTCTTAGTACCGAATTTCACTTTTCCTACGACTGTCGGTGCGTCTCATCTCAATGCCCGAATCCACGTAATGTCCAGGTCTCACCTGACCAAAAAAACTACACCTGAAGAAAAAAAAAATCCGGACAATTTTTTCTAAATGTGATCTTCCGCGGTGAGATGGGACGCATCGAGAGTTGTTGTAGGGAAAGTGAAATTCAGCATTCGAAAGTCAGAATGTTACATTAGAACGTAAAACAATTTCTTTTTACATTTAAAAATGCATGTCTGACTACATATTAACTGCATTCCCTTATTGACCACAATGTATTGAAGTTGAATGAAGTTAACACATGGTTATACGCTGTCGTTGTGACTACTCAAGTTGCGTTCTGATTGCTTTATCGTAACGTGTCACTGCTAACATATCTGCCGTGCTCTGGTAACGTGTTACAGACATTTCACTTTAAAAAATTCGAAATAGGATTGGCTATTTTTTCATTAAAAATCAAATTTGAAAACTTAATTTTGGAATATTTTTTTATACTATCGATGGTAACTATATAAATTTATTTTTCAAAAAATTTCATACGCTATTGTCGGCTGCTGCAAACACCACATAGACGACTCAGACAGTGCTGGTAAGTTTGTAACATGAGACAATTCAATAAGTCTGTATAGCATAAGTCTGATAAGATATTTTGATAACCCGTTTTCTACTATTAGC
This sequence comes from Stenichneumon culpator, assembly GCA_964017025.1. Lineage (NCBI taxonomy): Eukaryota > Metazoa > Arthropoda > Insecta > Hymenoptera > Ichneumonidae > Stenichneumon > Stenichneumon culpator. Next base: position 827,562 of record OZ024773.1, on the reverse strand, counting down.
CGACTTAGTGGATCTTCGAGTGGACCGTCCATTGTCACGAGGAAGCAGCTACGACAGGGTCGATACTGACTCAATCAGTGGCCGTAAGCTTTCAACATTAAGAGCCATAAAATATTATGTAGATATAAAAATGATCCACTAACCTTAAACGAAATTTTGTTCAACATAAAGAAAGTGATGAAGATCCACGATCTCCAGCTGGTCCGAACGCCGATCAGGACACAGATATATCTATCAGCGACGGTAAAATCTCAGTCACTAATATATTGATTGCTTTAAATCTTGCATGAGCACTTTCGACTGCAAAATTTATCTAGTTGGCGGATGGGGATTGTGACGTTGAATGACCGAAATGTAGAACAACCAATATTTCGAAATTGCATCTTTGCGAATATTACAAGATCGAAAAATGAGTCTTTCGGAAATTGTATTTTCTATAGATCACTAAGTCGAAGAACCACATCACCGAAAGGTTTTTTTTCAAGTGCTTTTTTATTTGAAAATATATTTTCTGAAGCTGTAGGTTAACATTTTAAACGAGCATATTTAAAAAGGCTGAAACTTTGAGGTTTCAAACGCCGACAAGCTAATACTTTTATCACACACGTTCCTATCAGAAGAATGTCGAAAATACAGATTTCAAATGACTAAAACTCAGATGCACGCAATATCGAAGGGCCCAAGTAGTGAGGGTCCAAATAGCAAAAGCGAATAGCAAAAGGCAAGAATCGGTGAACATAAAATTAAAAGAGCTAACAAATGTGTGAGCTGATTTTTCGTAAGTCGTTGTCGTTATTCCGAGTGTTCGTCTTGCTAGTATTTCGGTATTTTGACAGTTTAAATTTTTGCTTTTTCGATAGTTTGAAGATTAGATTTATTGGTTTTTCCCTATAATGAATTCGAAATTGTAAATACGCTTAATATTCTAATTTTGGATTTCCGAGAGGCGAACTTTTTAGTGTGCAGATTTTTGTTTATTCTAAAATACACCCCTTGCGATATCCTATTCAGATATTTATTTTCGATATAAGTGAGAGATGTAAGACTTAAGGACCCTCAGAAGATTTACCCTTGTAAATTTGAACGTTCGTTATTTTTATTTTTATTTTATTTTTTCAAAATATCGGCTGCTCTACATTTCGATAGTTCAAAGTGTTGACCCATACTTTGTAGCTCCTCGTTGAACAAGGTGCCCATATGTCAAAGATTAAAAGTGGATATGGAACATTGAATTAATACTAAAATTTGTTTAAAAATAGCTGAATCTGATGAAGGTCGCCCGCGGCGGGGTCGTGCCGTCCAGCGCGGTAGAGTCGGCAGACCTATCAGGCAAAGAATTGCTGACAATAATGGTGAGTCACTAAAGTGATAAGGAATGACATATGAAATCAAAAACATTCAAGTTCAACATTTCTTGGTTAACTTTTATAAGTCACAGCACTCTTAGACACTACCGTAGCATCTCGTTGAAATTACCTCGCATCCGTAAGTCCCGTTTCTGTGAAGTTTCAGGCACTGTGACTTATAAAGCGTTAATATTTTAGGCACATGCCCGAAATATCATTTCATATAGAATATAAATATTACAAACTTTTACAGGTCAGGCAACTTTGTAGGTTTTACCCATAACTCATGATATGATAATACGAAATGTTAATGCCTAACATTTTCGAAATAGCTGAACCTGTGTTACGTCCCGACGAGTTCGCGCTGAGGGAAACGCAACGGCGGTCTCTCTTTCGAGTCAAGGCGTTGGCCCTTTACATCAGGGACGGAGACCTCGCCTAACACTGCCTTGGATATGCACGATGCGTTGAGAGGATACTTGAGACTTCTTAGCCCCTCGCACGTAGTAGAGCATGCAGAACAAATGTAGACTCGTTGATACTACTTAGTACTCACGGAAATTGTATTTTATTTTCTCGTAGCTAGGTGTACAGGTTCTCGTACTACAATCGACCAGACTATGTCGATTACCGAAGACTTAGCCTCGCAGGGCTATTGAACAGAGTTTCGTCGTAGAGAGCTTTGCTCGCTCTTCGGAGTCTCGTAGATTGTGTAGCAGTACGGCGGTGTCGGTAGGAATAACTGATTTGAGCGTAGCGCGTACGCTTTTTATACTAGATCGCTCCTATGCTACATATGGAGATTTTTTTAAGACAATCTTTCTTGGAAAACTAGCTTTGCGGGAGACGAAGTGCGTATACTGCGATTTTCGGGTGTCATTGCGGTACGAAAGCACCGATATACAATTGGCACGGGCTTAGCCCATAGGAAATAGAAAAATAGAACTCCCGCATTGATGCGACAGTTCCCCTACGTTTATTTGAACCGGCAAAGTGCCGAGGGATATACAGTTCCACGTAAGCGTGCCCAACTCTATGGAGTGTGTGGACCCGTGACAAGAAGCTGTATATATAAAAAGAAATGAATTGCTTTCTAGGCAGTAAATTACGTCGAGATGTAACACCTCCCTCATTAAAACGAGTGTTACAGATATGAAATGATTTAACACGAGAATAATATACGTATCATTGAAGACGTCATTTAAAAACACACGCATTTTTTTAAACAGCTATATCCTTGCCTTTGAGATTATATGTTCGTTATATACTTGATTATATACTTGATTATATGCCTGATTATATGCCTGATTATATACTTGATTATATCCGTATCCAAATATAAGTTTTCTCTTTGAAAAATGTTGGTTATAAGGCAGAGGATTTTTCTTTGTAATAAGTAAATCTGTGTTCTAATTATTCTCGTTCGGTGTGATATATATATATTTTTTTTGCTCGTTCCTGCACTATTCTTATACTATTGCACTTATGGTCCTTAGTTAGTCTTTGGCACGTAACTTTATATTGGCCTCTAGTATTTTGTCCAGCCATGCGTCCATGGATGGGTTGGTTTCCTGACGGGTTAATTCGTTGTCGGTTGATTGCTGGTTGGTGCTAGCGATCAGCTGCGGTGTTTGCTGAGCAGAGCTGGTGGTAGCGGTCTAGCGTGCTACGTTCATCGAGGCGCCGGGTTCTTCGGTTGTCTTAGGCAGGTGGATACTGCGGTCCTCTTCTTGCTCCTTCTGTAGCATTACGGCTGTCCGCGTTTTGATCGTATGTAGGTCTTGAAACTCCGTCTAATCCTCTTCACTACTCTCCCCAAGCTTTATGTGGGAGTAGCGTAGGCGGTTGGGATGCACTATCCGGGACTCGCGCCCGATTTTTATTTTTATATTTCCATCCCTCATGACTTCTATTATTTCGTGAGGGCCTGTGTAGTGGTCGCCGAATTTTCCCTGCTTCTTACCGCGCTGTAAATACACGCAGTCGCCGAGATTAAATTCGTGCGCGTTTATTTTACGATCATAATATTTTTTTGAGCGTTCTTTAGCCGCTACGAGATGGTTCCTTGCTATCTCTTGTGTATCGTGGAGTTTAGTAGCTAGCTCGACTAAATAGCCTCGATATGTCCGGCTCGGTTCGTTGTCGGCCGGGGGGTCGTAAGACGGTTGACGAGCGAGTTTTCCAAAAACGAGCTCGAACGGCGTGTGCTTTGTCCCTTTATGCACACTTGTGTTGTAGGAGAAAGTGGCGAGCTCCAGCCACTCGTCCCACTCATCATCCCTGTTTACATACTGCTTGAGATATTCTACCAGGGAATGGTGAGATCGTTCTAACGATCCGTTGGATTGCGGATGAAATGCCGTAGTTCGGCATTGCTTTATTTTGAATTTCTTTGCGACGTCTTTCATTAGTGAGCTCAAGAAATTAGCTCCCTGATCGGTGAGAATAGTCTTAGGTGCTCCGAATATGCATATACAATGCTTGATTAAAGCGTCGGCGATGTTTGCTGAAGTGGCCCTTGGCAGTGCCACTGTGCTCAGCAGGTGCCTGTGAAGCAGATGCTTGAGCCCGTTTCCGTAGTCGCGTGGCTAGCGGTTCATCATCCTCGTCGGGCTCCGCTGTGTCTGCGACCATCCTTGCACGTTTCTTTATGGGGTACACGTGCTGCGGCCGAGACTCCGGCTCGTCTCCACTTGAGACCTCCTCGCAAGGGTTGCGTGACAGTGCGTCGGCGTTTACGTTCATTTTCCCAGCCTTGTGGACGACTTCGTAATCATATTCTTCGAGACGTAGGCGCCAGCGCGTTAGGCGTGACGTCGGATCCTTCGACGTATGTATCCAAACTAGAGGCTTGTGGTCTGTTACTAATTTAAATTGTTTACCGTAGAGGTACGGTCGGAACTGAGAGATCGAATGTAATATTGCCACAGCCTCCTTTTCGTATGTACTATACTTCTGCTCCGTGTCGTTTAATACACGCGAGGTATATGCTATAGGGCGATCCTTACCCAGAGGTCCTTGACTCAATATTCCTCCGACTGCTGTACCTGATGCGTCCGTTGTCACTATGAACGGTTGGGTAAAGTCGGGGTACTGTAGTACTGGTTCCTCGCATAGTTTGTCCCGTAGCGTCTCGAAGGCGGCCTGCTGCTGTTCTTGCCACTTGAATGGGGCATCCTTTTTTAAGAGGATCGTCAGCGGCCTAGCTATCTGAGAGAAGTTATCTATGAAACGTCTGTAGTAGCCGGCGAGTCCCAGAAATTGACGTATATTTTTCGCATTCTTAGGACGCGGAAAATTTTTCACCGCCGATAGTTTTGCTGGATCGGGTTTAACTCCGTCCTTTCCTATAATGTGCCCTAGGTAGGCAACTTCTCGGCGCAAAAATTCGCACTTATCAGGCTGGAGCTTAAGGTGTGCTCCTCTCAATCGCTTCATTAGCCTTTCCAACTTTAATTCGTGTTCCTCCAGGGTGGAAGCGTAAATCACGATATCGTCCAGGTAGACGAATGCATCGGAACCTTGAATTCCCATAAGTACCTGGTTCATAAGTCGTTGGAACGTAGCTGGAGCGTTTTTCAATCCGAACGGCATTCGAACAAATTCGTAGTGGCCGTACGGTGTGGAGAAGGCAGTCTTGTGCCTGTCCTCCGGATGCATCTCGATCTGGTGAAAACCAGATGCGAGGTCAAAAGTCGAGAAATAGACTGCTCCTCCTAGCTGGTCTAGTATCTCGTTTATGAGTGGCAATGGGTATGCATCACTTATAGTTTTTTCGTTAAGGGAGCGGTAGTCAAGTACCATTCGCCACCGCTTGTTGCCTTTGGAGTCGGCCTTCTTCGGGACGATCCATACGGGCGAGTTATATGGAGATGTCGACGGTTGTATTATTCCTCCGTCTAAAAGATCGTTGACTTGACGATTTATCTCCTCCTTTAGAGTTGGAGGGTATCTGTATTGCCGAAAATTAATCGGGACCTCGTCGGTCGTAATTATGCGATGCTTAAAGACATTTGTAGATTTTAGTTTTTCGCCAGGTAGGTAGTACCTGTCTTGAAATTCTTCAAGGTGCATTTGTATACTTTCTTTTTCTTCTGGATTCAGATGATCCAGGCGTAGAAGGCTTTTGATTTGCGATACTCGATCATTTTGCTGTACGACGTATGCCGTTTTTGCGTTGCCTTTATGTATTTCTTCCCCGTTGTGGAGTTCATTTTGTGCTTCGTTTGAGCTTGAGTTATCTGGAATCGCATATAATTCCGAATCTTTAAATGATTTATATGTAGGCTCTTCATGATCTTCGCACGATATTTTGGCCTTGTCCTTTTCTTGAGGCGCTTGTGTCTCCTTGGCTTCAGGCGACAGCTGGTTGGACCCTGCTGCTGCGTGAAGTAGAGCTGGCGTAGCCCCTGGTTTGTTTACAGTAGCATCTGTAGTAGCATCGTTTTCGTTTGTATATTCCTCGTAAGGTTCAATGTCTAATACCGGTACGGCGACTTCGATTTCTTCGTCCGTGGTATTTATTAAATATAGATGGGCTTTGCCATCGCTGTTTGTGACGAGGGCTTCGCCAAGGAAGACTCCCTTGGAAATGAATTGTCGGGGTACGTAGCCAACCTTTACTTCTGGGTTAGCCACCCGAACGTAGAAATGCCCTTTAGTTCGCGCTGGAACTATAATTGTTTCGAGCTTCATAAAGGGGATGGAATTAATACCCCATCTCAGGCATCGATCAGAATATGACACGTCAGCGTGGTAGGTACGGAAGAACTCTGAGCCGATGAGTCCATCGTCCTCGATAGGAAAATCATCCTTTACCAGATGGAATGTGACTTCGGAATCGAGTATGTGTATCTCCGTTCTTCCCAGTGTGCTGACGTAGTCCTTCGTTATACCACTGATTTGAACAATTTCTGACGTATCTACTTGTACGTGAGGCGCAATGTGTTTGCTTTTAATTAAATTCAGAGAGGATCCTGTGTCAATCATTAGCAATGTTGGTTCCAGAAAGTCTTTTGAGTCTACTTTTACGACTGGTACATTACTTCCGCGGTTTAGTAGCGCGGTAGCTACCCTTGTTGCTTGGTTAGCACCTTCTTCAGATCGCGGGTGCTTTACAGAGCGTTGTTGTGAATTCTCTCGTGGTTCACTTACTTGATTATTTGACGAAGTGTGTTGCCGATTTTTCTGGTTGGTCCAGTACTCTAATTTGCGACACTCGTTAACACTGTGTCCGATATTTTTGCAAAAATGGCATTTAATTCTTTGTCTCGAGAGTGAATTGTAAGCAGAACCTTCATTTCTTTCTGTACCTCTGAAGTCCTGGTAACGACGATAATTATTATTATTATTTTGCTGTCTTTGAAAGTGGTTAAAGTCTGAGCGTGGAACGCGGTTGCCACCTCTTTCTGGTGATTGCGATCTTCGCGAATTGGATCGACAGTTCTCGCTCTTGTGCCCATATTTACCACAGCTTGAGCAATTTTTACTTTCTTGAATATGGTGAATTTTATCTTTGCGAGGTGAAAATTGATTGTAATTATTAAATTTTGAAGATCGAGAATTTCGCAAAACGCTTTTTGCTTGCTCCTTTCTTTCAATATCTATTGCCTCTTTCATCGTGTTGCTGAATGATTGATCTCCAGTTATTTTGTTTTCAATCTCTGGTCTGAGTCCTCTGTTAAAGCATTCGACTAGATCAGCATCAAGGCTTCGCTTGAAAGCGTCATCAATTACGCCATTGTGGCTTTGCTTATAAGCATCACATATTCTATTTCCGATGTCCTTTACTCGGTTGGAATAGGTGAGAACTGCTTCGTCATCGTACTGGAATATTCTTCCCAATTCCCCCTGTAGCTGGTATACGGACTTTGCGGGTAGAGTGTTTTCAAGAACTCCATGAATGCTGGGACCGTGTTTAACGTTACTCCGTGTACTGCTCGGCGTGCTTCTCCCCTTAGCTTGTTCCTTAGTATGAGTGCGAGGTTCGCCTGTGCTTCTTGAGGCAACATCTGTTGGGCCTCCTCGCATCCCTCAATAAAATGTGACAACGGAATGTTGCGTCCGTCAAAGATGGGTACTGCTTCGAGTGCGTATTTGACGGAGACTAGCGGTATGGGTGCAGCCATGTTAGCAGCTAGGTTGTTGATACCTACTTGTAATGCTTGAATTTCTTGTAACGCTTGTTGACCAAGATTTTCTTGATTGTTCAGATTGTTCAGATCGTTCAAAATTGAATTATCTAAATCCAGTAGTGGTTGATCGTGTGCCTGTTCTTGATTTGAGTTATCCCTGCGACTTGTACCTGCTGCGTTACCTGTACTAGTATTACTTCGAGGTAATTGAGCAGTGCTCATGCGTGGATTATTAGATGGGTCAGGTGTCTCTTCTCCGGTACCTTTCTGTGGCGTTCTATCAAGCGTCATGCTTCATTCCTCATGGCAGTGAGGGCGTTCAATATCCCACTTCTGACACCAAATTTTATATTGTGTTACGTCCCGACGAGCTCTCGGCGAGTCCGCGTTGAGGGAAACGCAACGGCGGTCTCTCTTTCGAGTCAAGGCGTTGGCCCTTTACATCAGGGACGGAGACCTCGCCTAACACTGCCTTGGATATGCACGATGCGTTGAGAGGATACTTGAGACTTCTTAGCCCCTCGCACGTAGTAGAGCATGCAGAACAAATGTAGACTCGTTGATACTATTTAGTACTCACGGAAATTGTATTTTATTTTCTCGTAGCTAGGTGTACAGGTTCTCGTACTACAATCGACCAGACTATGTCGATTACCGAAGACTTAGCCTCGCAGGGCTATTGAACAGAGTTTCGTCGTAGAGAGCTTTGCTCGCTCTTCGGAGTCTCGTAGATTGTGTAGCAGCACGGCGGTGTCGGTAGGAATAACTGATTTGAGCGTAGCGCGTACGCTTTTTATACTAGATCGCTCCTATGCTACATATGGAGATATTTTTAAGACAATCTTTCTTGGAAAACTAGCTTTGCGGGAGACGAAGTGCGTATACTGCGATTTTCGGGTGTCATTGCCGTACGAAAGCACCGATATACAATTGGCACGGGCTTAGCCCATAGGAAATAGAAAAATAGAACTCCCGCATTGATGCGACAGTTCCCCTATGTTTATTTGAACCGGCAAAGTGCCGAGGGATATACAGTTCCACGTAAGCGTGCCCAACTCTATGGAGTGTGTGGACCCGTGACAAGAAGCTGTATATATAAAAAGAAATGAATTGCTTTCTAGGCAGTAAATTACGTCGAGATGTAACACCTGCCCAGAATCAGCTACGTCGGGGCCGAAGAGGTCGGGGCGGCAGAGGCGGCAGAGGCGGCAGAGGCGGCAGAGGCGTCAGAGGCGGTAGAGGCAGAATAGGTGAACAACGCGAGGCCATTAGTGAGTTCAACTACAAATGGAATGCTGCTCAAATGTATCAATTTTTTATAATAATAAAAATGATGCTACTTGGGCTAAGCTTCCGATGATAATCGGAAGGAAATCCAGGCATTCATGAACAGCAGTGTACATACCTAAGGTGATATCACTTTAAGTATGACTCACCATTATTAATCGTTATTATGGAAAAAAGTATCGGAGGCTCCCACATGCGCGAGCCTCCGATACTTTTTTCCATTCTTCTTATCCCTTCGATCCTTTTTTCCATTCTTTTTATCCCTTTCACATTCATTGAAACAGCTACAAATAGTATATTATGCTACAAGGGAGGAAAGTGTGTGAAATGGCATTTCCTCCCGAGTGGCATACGCTATTTTTTCCCCGATTATGCTAAAAAGTGGTCATATTTCTATGCCTGCAACGGGGATGGAAATTGGCCGAGTCTTGACGAGCGGGACGAAAAATAAGTTAGCGGGAGAAAAAGTTTACTTTTCCTCCCGCTAAATCACTTTTCCTCGGGTTAAATTACTTTTCCTCCCCCTGGTCAAGAATCGACCACTTTCCACCCCCGTTATAGGCATGAAATAGGGCCTTTTTAGCGTAGTCGGAAAAAATCAATTTACAAGATTTCTCTCATAAATAGATGAACCACCACAGAATCAAGTTACTCGCGGACGTGGCGCACGAGGCGGTAGAAGACCGGCGCGGCAACGTATAGCGATTAATAATGGTGAGTCATACTTAAAGTGATATCACCTTAGGTATGTACACTGCTGTTCATGAATGCCTGGATTTCCTTGCGTCTTCCTGGATGTCTTCCCGGATGTCTTCCCAGATGTCTTGCCGGATGTCTTCCCGGATGGCTTCCGGGAGGTCTTCCTGGATATCTTCCTTGGTATCTTCGACCCCATGAAGACATACAGCAAGATATCCAGGAAGATAAAAAATCAGAAAAACCAGGCATTCATGAACAGCAGTGTACCAATAGAGATCTAGCAGATCCGATCGGGACAATTTTTTCGAAATCGGCCATTTTTAAAATTAGTTTAAAAAACAAATTTCGTCTAAACAATGGTAAGGGGTCCCCGAACGATTTGTACAATTTCAAAATTGCGACAATTTTATTTCGGGATATCAAATTTTTCAACCTCCATTGACTTCAGGTGGCACATTTCCACACAGAATACGTAAAATTAGTATTTTTTTTTAGATATTTTAATCATTGACAATTTTCAACGTAGGACATCCAATGTTAAATTTTGGGAAATGGCAACATTTTTCAACAAATTTCGAGATATTGAATTTAAATTCAATATCTCGAAATTTGCCAAATGGCGAAAAAACATTCGCCATTTTTGAAGTGGCATATTTCCCAACGGAACTCATTAAGCAAAAAATTCTAAACAAATCGTAAAAAAGTTATGAGGCGAAAAAAAAGAAAAAGAAAAGAAAAGAGACACTTTTGGGAGAACCGATGGTATGTGCGTATTCCATGAGCGATCCCTCCAAGGAGTCGCGTATATTAAAGCGGGCTTAGAGACCACTTTTTCATTTTTCTTACTTGCTATGGACCTCGTTTTTAAAATATAATTTTTTCTGATAAACAAGATTGATGCTTTGTTAACTTTGAAGTTGGAACCGTGGCGGTTTTAGACTTAATGTCGCTGTTGTCGCAGTACGATCATTTCCGAACCGGTCAATTGACGGTCACATGACAGTCAATTGACAAAAAAATGACGGGTCATAAATTCACCGCCCATCTCTAGTACGGTAGCATTAAGATATTGCAATCTTGAGCTGTCGCATTCTATTATTCTACATAATTCCATATTACCGTATTACAAGCTCGGAATCGCCAGACTCTTGGTGCCGCCAATAATGTCGATCGGATCGAGGCGATCGACATCGACGAGAATCGTGCCAGGGTCGAGCCCCCCAATGTCGCTGATAATCGCGAAAGAATGGAGTCCCCCAATGTCGCCGATAATCGTGGCAGAATCGAGGCTCTTGTCGACGATAACAGCGACTCGTCCGAGAGTTTCGCCGCCGCCGATAATCACGACAGAATCGGCCCTCACGTAGGTACCGCAAATCGCGGCAGGGTCGGGCCTCTCGATATCTCCGAACATCGTGATACGATGATGATGGACGTTTCCGACGGCGGTAAGAAACGTTTTTATTGAATGTCGACCTCTCCTGAGGAAATGCAACTAAAATCGCAACTAAAAGAGAGAGAGAGAGAGCGAGAGAGCGAGAGAGCGAGCGTGAGCGAGAGAGCGAGCGTGAGCGAGAGAGCGAGCGTGAGCGAGAGAGCGAGCGCGAGCGAGAGAGCGAGCGCGAGCGAGAGAGCGAGCGCGAGCGAGAGAGCGAGCGCGAGCGAGAGAGCGAGCGTGAGCGTGAGCGTGAGTGTGAGTGAGTGTTAGGATAAAAATTTCCCATCTCTCTATATCCAAGCCACACATGGTTTCTCGGTATCTACGTATATACTGTGCGTACGTCATGATCTTTACCTTGATGCGTCAGTTAAGAACGAGGGCACGTGAAAATACACATCCCCAGGATGCATAACGAAGTCACTATTTTCCTCATTTTTCTCATTTTTAGAGGTTCGGTCATTGTTATGGATCGTCGTGCGAAAGCTCTGCAATGTGATACTTAATCATTTTGCTAATAGTGTGAATATATGCCATAAAAATATTTTGTATGAAAAAATAGCAAAAGGATTTTTAAAATAAAATTCTTAAAAAAATAAAATAATTAAAAAAATAATTGACCAAATTATTCATTAGTAGCGGAAAAGTGCAAAGTTTCATGAAATTTAAAGCATCATTTGGGTCGTGCCTTGTAACAGATTAACGATTTGAGTTGCTTTTCCCCTTCATGGTTGACTATCTTGTTTTACTCTAGATCCTTCAATTGTTGACAAGGTCAAATTGAATAATGTAATAACGCTGCCCCTTTTTCAAATTTTTATCTATTATAGACAACGTTCACGTGGACGCAGTGGTTTTAGTTGCTCACCCCAATCAAATGGACACGTCGGAAGACTCGGACAACGGTAGTCTATCTAAATTCGCATATAGAGTTAATTAATTCTTCCCTTCTCGACTTCTCTATAATAACCACATTTCATGCGTACAACGCAGGTGTAACATCACTTATTATAATCTACGATGAGTGAGCATATACAGTTCTGTTTCATTACTCTGTCAGGAGGAACTAAGTGCTCATAAAGTAAAATGTGTCGTATAATTTCATGCACAATACTGTGGTTATTTTAACGGAATCAAGAAAAAAAATATGGTATGTTATTCGGTCGGAGCACATTTTCATGCGCCGTCCTCCCGCGTAGCATTACATACTATTTTATCACTTTGCATCGAGTGTAAACAGAACATAAATAAATTTAGAATCCCGAAGAAGTTTTTCAGACCTATTAGTCAGGCCAATATAAAGTAATTAATATTTTCACGCGAATTTCGAGAGTGACCGATTGACCAATGGCTAACAGTATCCCGCAAAAAAATGATCATGTGTAATTTATTATATGCATATCGAAAATCTTGTTATGAGAACGATCTATATTAATTTATACTGACCATTTGTAATATTTCTCTATATTTAAGACTTCGCCCCAAGACAAAACGTTCCGGTGATTGGACAACGGTCGGTTTCGCCAAATGACGAAGTTAGTTTAGTGGACGTGACTAGCGACACTGACAGCGGTAAGTAATCTATTTTTTAAACAATCTAGTTAGAATAATCGAATCGAGTTGATGATCAGGACAATACTGCGGGACAGTAGGCGTAACCTAAAACACCACAACCTTAACAATATTCCTTAACTTCCCTAGACGACGTCCAAGAAATCGAGGTGGCCCAGGTAGCCCAGGTAGCCCAGGAAGCCGAGGTAGCCGCGGTAGCTCAGGTAGCCGACTTTGGCGCTGGGAATTCCAACGATGGTAACATAAACTATGATATGAAATCGCATGGAATATTTCCATGAATAGTTGAAAAAGCTTCTCTTACGATATTAATCTTGATATGGTAATGTAGGCGTAGGAGCAACGGCAGCTCAGCGACTGAGTGCAAAAAGTAAGTCGATCGTTTAACAAATTTTTGAACACTGCTAATTATTAATATGTAATCGTTTACAGTATCTCGATCCAGAAAAAAAATCAGCGCAAAAAGAGACGAAGGCAGCAGCTACGGGCCCAAGGTGGCGGCGTAGCGCCGTGTCGACCAAATGGTCGCAAGCGTCGACGATCCAAGAAGGCTGCGAAAGGTAACATTACACATTTATTATTGATGCAAAGTAGATTTCCGATAATTCTTCGCATGTTTTCATTAATGATTAATTATGTGTATGGAGGAAGAACAAAATTATTCCTGCGCACCAATAACGTATATCAGCGGTGTGCGAATTAATATTTTACTTTCAACGCATTTCCTTATCAAATATTGAGCTTCAAATGAAGTAGGTAGCAAATTCATGATCAGAAGGAGAGATACATCGGACACAATCGTGAAACGATTAATAACAAAAAATTGATTTATTGAGTTTTATATCAATTCGGGGAGTTTTATTTCAATTCGGGGCGCTTTGTATTTCAATTCCGGGAGAGTTTTATATCAATTCCGAGAGAGTTTAATTAAATTCTGGTAGAGATTTTGGTAGAGTTGTAATATGGTAGAGACATTTGAGAAGAGATGTTTTCTGGTAGAATTGCGAGTGGTATAAATATAGAGAGAGATATAAATGTGCCAAAAGTAATATGCACTACTTGTTTATTCACGATGCCATCATGAAGCAAAGAAATCGCTAATTGCATATACGCAAAATATCGCATTATTGCAATATTGATTATAAAAATTCCAGATAAACTTTTTTCATTATTCGTAGCTTCGGGACTATATTTAGTGTATTTGTTCACGCTGATCACGAATCTGACGAATTTGTGCTTTATACACTGCACCCTATTGCCATACATCAGAGAGCTCTGCTCTATAAGACAAAAAATATCAACAGACGCCCATGATCCTCGGTGGGTTATTTTAAAGTCAACTCTGCAGGAGAAGATTATTCACAATTTTCAAATATTCACACACCCCTAACTTATATACGAGGCATTCTCTGTCAACTCAGCCACTTTTTTTCGACCCTCTCAGATCTATCCCATAATTAGCCACATTTTAGCTTTACTTGATTATATTTAGGATGAGTCTGTAACTTGTGTGTTCATGTGGTGTATACAATCATATACTTCTTCATTCGTCATTCTGATAACGTGTTGATATCTAATCTGTGTTGGAAATGTATGTCTTCGGAAAATGTTTTGTGCGGATTGCCGATGTATAGCGGATAAATGTTTGCTAGCTGATTAGATGCGAATCGTTTGTTGAGTTGTATCCATGTTGATATGGCTTTGATGCTAGTGGGTGGGATTTGGAAGCTCTTAAGGAATAGTTAAATCCGAGTAAACATTTTCAACCATTCTGATCAGAAGTTATCAGGCTCTTGTCAGGCCTCCTCCAGACCCTGTCATGGCCCGGTGTAACGCTCGAAAATGTCGACTCAGGAATATACCTACTATGTATAGCATGACAGTACGGCCCAAATTTTTAACTTTTTTGATAGGGATATTGTCAATTCCTGGTGATGTATTTTTGCATTTTTTCCTGAGATTCTCCACTTCCGTTTTTGTTACTCTGCTGAATTCTGATTCTCGTACAAATGTTTGGTTGAAATATTGCTCGTACGAGTTGAAACTCGTACGAGCCCGTACTCGTACGAGCTCGTACGAGCTCGTACTCGTTGAAATGTCTGAAGACGTCTCTGAAGTTTTGGTCACTGAAGGTGGATCGTTAGATAGTTTGTAAGTGTTGTTGAAGTGTTGTGAGAATACCTCTGCTTTTTCCACGTTCGATGCTATTATGTGTCCGTTAATGGTAACGTTTCATGAAGAATTGCGTGCTTGGTTATATTTTGTGAGTTTTGTAAAATTATTCCCCAATAATTTTCGTCCTGGGATTGGTGAATTGCCTCACAGGTTTTCGACCAGGTGTGAGTCTTGTATGGCAATATCATTTTTTGAATGTTTTTCTTGTACACGTTAATTTCTGCTTTGAATAAATTACAACGATTTACTCGGCATTCACGATACAGTTGGCGTTTGATTTTCATTTGTTTTATAATGAATAGCAGTATTTCTTGTAGGAAGAAGTTTTTATTTGTAATATAGTATCGGCTTATTTTCTTTGCATCGGCTAGTTTGGTGTTGAATGTATCGATGACGTATTCCATTAAATAGTTCATGAATAAAGAGAACTTTTTTGTCGTTAGATATTTTTGCCCGACTCATTCCTTTCAAGATATATGAATTTTACACAAAAACGCATCTCCCTGAAGGGACGGATTAAAAAAATCTGAAAAAATGCACAAAGGGTACTTTCAAGTGATACTAAAATGTGGCCAATTATGGGATAGATCTGAGGAAGTCGAAAAAAAAATTGGCTGGTTTGACAGAGATTACCTCATATAACGACACCACGACCTTGAAACGACTTTCGTAACTGTTTGAAAATATTTTAAAAATATTGCAGTGGCATGTGAGTAAAATATTATTTCAAACATCTAACCAGTAGTCGCAAGTACATCGCATGATCATTTCAAAAATATTTTGTCAATATATGATCTTATCCCATAATTGTAAGTATAAAACATAGAGTCGTATATAACAGACTTCGGTAAATCTACTTTGCATCTTCTGTAATGTTACCAGTGTGAGTTATGATTAAAATTATAATATAAATGGCAAGATCCCGAACCGATAAGACCTGGAAGAGGTAAAGGGATAGGAATTTTAACCTTAAACAGATTTTATATAGTTGTTTAAATTGACAGATACATTATGTTTTCGTCGCCAATTAAGTTTGAGTGGATCGTACACATGCAGGAATGCAGCCGAAAGCACGCGTCTGCTATGCTTCCAGTGTGGTCGAATTGTGTGCTTTTGCGCGGGTTTTTCGGAATGTGGATGTGGACGATTATGGTGAAGCTATGATTAATCATCAAAGTATAAGTTGTAAAGTATAATTCCGCATCACTGGAAAACAGCGTGACAAGGTATATGGCAATCCCGTAAGAAATGTCATACTGTTGTTCTGAGGGTGCGATATATTCTATTGTATGCATACAACCCTTCAGTGTAATTAAATTTATTAAAGTTCGGGCAAATCAGTTGAGATTCTTGAATTCAGCTTACGCTATTTTGTTTGTAAGACCCTCTGTATAGACTGCCCCTAAATTTTCAAAGGAAGCCTAAAATTCATTGTAATGGCGAACAAAAACAAAAACGCAATACAAAATTGAGGTTATTAGTTACTTCTTTTAACAAAATGATTTTAGATAATACATTTTTTGTATGGAGATATCGATTCAGTTTGTAGAGAATGTAAAAAAAATGAACCAATACCTTTAGCTTAAGTTATAAAGCAAAATGAAACGGGCTATAATCTCTCCATGCCATAATGCAATATGAGCGAACTTTGTAGTATTTACTTTTGATCTATTAATCGCTTTTGAATATGTCGTACGCATGCAGTAATGCAGTTGAAAGCACGCGTCTGCTATGCTTCCAGTGTGGTAGAATTGCGGCTTTTTCCCGCGTTCTTCGGAATGTGGATGTGAACGATTATCGTGAAGCTATGATTAATGATCAAAGTATAATTTGCAAAGTATAATTTCGTATCACTAGAAAAACAGCGTGACAAGGTATACGGTAATCCCGTAGGAAATGTCACACTGTTGTTCTGAGGGTGCGATATGTTCTATTGTATGTATACAACCCTTCAGTGTAATTAAATTTATTAAATTTCGGGTAAATCAGTTGAGATTCTTTAAGTCAGCTTACGCTATTTTGTTTATAAGACCCTTTATATAGACTGCCCCCACATTTTCAAAAGAATCCTAAAATGCATTGTTATGGCGACCAAAAACAAAAACAAAATACGAAATTGAGGTTATTAGTTACTTGTTTTAACAAAATGATTTTAGATGATACATTTCTTGTATGAAGATATCGATTCAGTTTGTAGAGAATGTAAAAAAAAGGAACCAATGCCTTTAGCTTAAATTACAAAGTAAATTTTTAATTTATAAAGCGAAATGAAACGGGGTATAATCCTTCCATGGCATAATGCAATATGAGCGAACTTTGTAGTATTTACTTTTGATCTATTAATCGCTTTTGAATATGTCGTACGCATGCAGTAATGCAGTTGAAAGCACGCGTCTGCTATGCTTCCAGTGTGGTGGAATTGCGGCTTTTTCCCGCGTTCTTCGGAATGTGGATGTGAACGATTATCGTGAAGCTATGATTAATGATCAAAGTATAATTTGCAAAGTATAATTTCGTATCACTAGAAAAACAGCGTGACAAGGTATACGGTAATCCCGTAAGAAATGTCACACTGTTGTTCTGAGGGTGCGATATGTTCTATTGTATGTATACAACCCTTCAGTGTAATTAAATTTATTAAATTTCGGGCAAATCAGTTGAGATTCTTTAAGCCAGTTTACGCTATTTTGTTTGTAAGACCCTCTGTATAGACTGCCCCTAAATTTTCAAAAGCCTAAGCTGCATTGTAATGGCGACCAAAAACAAAAACAAAATACAAAATTGAAGTTATTAGTTACTTGTTTTAACAAAATGATTTTCGATAATATATTTTTTGTATGCAGATATCGATTCAGTTTGTAGAGTTTGGAAAAAAATTGAACTAATACCTTTAGCTTAAGTTACAAAGCAAATTTTTAAGTTATAAAACAAAATGAAACGGGGTATAATCCTTCCATGGCATAATGCAATTTGAGCGAACTTTGTAGTATTTACTTTTGATCTATTAATCGCTTTTGAATATGTCGTACGCATGCAGTAATGCAGTTGAAAGCACGCTCCTGCTATGCTTCCAGTGTGGCGGAATTTGCGACTTCCCCCGTTTATTGCGTTCGCCATAGTCTTACGACTGAAGGCAGAGGGAAACTGCCGAAAACTTATGCCGATACAGTCAGTCTTAGATTCGTTTCACCTCACCGGAGCTACATCGAGTTTCGCCGAGAATGTAAACATGGACTACAGCTATATACTTATGGCACACACGTACAAGTACATGTGTGTCTTAAGTATATGTCCGGAGCTATGCCCCATCCATATTTTTATTTTTCGACGAAACGATGGCATTTGGAATCGGACCCTCGATCTGCCGATGCTCTGGTTTAGACGCGAACGTGCTAACCACTAGACCAACGCACCGATCCTACTAGTAGGATATGTACATTTTTATTGTATATTTTAATAAACATACACTGACACTTTTTTCTAGTTACAGAGCCGAAATGTGTCGTGTGCCTGCTGGCGAATGTGACGCACGTTCTCATTCCATGCGGCCATCACTGCATGTGTGAGACGTGCGCACATAGGATCGTCACGGAAGACGGGCGATGCCCGAAATGTCGTGGGCACATTGAAGGGCATTTCCGTACCTTCGGTGAAAGTGTGTAGGGAGAAAAGGCTTGGTGTGATCGACGAGGCAAGCGGATCATCCCGCGCACGTAGTGAGTTTTTAAAGGGAGAGTGAGAGAGTGAGAGAGTGAGAGAGTGAGAGAGTGAGAGAGTGAGAGAGTGAGAGAGTGAGAGAGTGAGAGAGTGAGAGAGTGAGAGAGTGAGAGAGTGAGAGAGTGAGAGAGTGAGAGAGTGAGAGAGTGAGAGAGTGAGAGAGTGAGAGAGTGAGAGAGTGAGAGAGTGAGAGAGTGAGAGAGTGAGAGAGTGAGAGAGTGAGAGAGTGAGAGAGTGAGAGAGTGAGAGAGTGAGAGAGTGAGAGAGTGAGAGTTTGAAGGTGTAAGAGTGTGAGAATGTGAGAGTGTGAGGGTGTGAGGACGTGAGGGCGTGAGGGTGTAAGAGTGTGAGAGTGTAGAGTGAGAGAGTGTGAGAGTGTGAGAGTGTGAGGGTGTTAGAGTGTGAGGGTGTGAGAGTGTGAGGGTGCGAGAGAGTGAGAGTGCGAGGGTGCGAGGGTGTGAGAGTGTGAGGGTGTGAGTTATTTAAGGATTGATTATTTAAGGTGTGAATTATTTCAGGATTTATTTAAGATCGCTAATAACTTCTGCAATTGAAATCGCGTATTTGTCAATAGTGTACGAATCACATTGGCTGCTCGGAACAAAAAAGAGAAGGCTGTAATGCATAGAATGAAATAAACATGGATTTATTTGAAACATGGAACTCCTTCGACGATTTATTCTTTTCGTACCAGGGGATATTTTTTTACGTGATCAAGGAAGTATTATGGAGAATTATTAATCGTCGGCGATTTACCAATTACTGATTGAAAAAGAATAAAATTAAGAACTTTTTCGTCAGAAATCGTTGAATTGCATCTGCGCGTTAAATGCCTATAAGCATGGGTTCTATTGGCCCCTTCGGCGTTGGACAAACGATATTATTATTTCCTACGATATGTTCGTATATCCATTGGTGAAAATCATAATCAATCATTCAACTACGAGCATCGAATCGCTTTCGTTGGAAGATGTTGTTTGCATTGCGCGTAGAGTTCTCCCTTTGGGCGCGACAGTAAGTACCATTTTTTTTACATGACCAGAGAAATATTATCCCAGTATTTTACTCGAAAATACTCAAAATACAAAATACAAAATTCTATATGTATTGAAAATACATTAATAAGTACTTCGTTAAAGTACTTTTTAAAATACTTCGTAAAGTGATTGAGGAGGAGGAGTAATTGAGTGGGAGAAAAAAATTCATTAAAAAATTAAGTTCAAAATTTTTTTTTTAAATAAATAAATTAATTAAATATCAATAAAAAAGAAAAAAATTCAAAACAAAATATCCAGAAAAATGTTTAAAAACATTTTAACAATCCAAAAAAGTATTAAAAAAATTAATCCAAAAGACAAAAAAAATTGTATCCAATAAAATTCTAAAAGAATCAAAAAAATTGTGATACAAGAATCTTGTATTACAATTTTTTGGATTTTTTCGGATTTTGAAAAATATTTTTTCGATTTTTTTTTATTTCTTTGGGTATTTTTTTTATAAAAAAAAATGTCCATGGTTTCATGGGTCCATGGGTCCATCGTCCAACCCATATAGCCATCCACCCACGCATCCATCCATCTATCAGGCACGGGCTGTGGTCTAGTAAAGGAAGGAAAGGTTGAATGGGAGTTCTCTTTCGTCAAAGAACCCGCGCAACTTTTCGACGGAGTACGGCTCGAAAAGAACGTTAACCGATCGCCATCATCTACTTGACTGATCCTACGTTGTATACTGTTCCAAACCTTTTACTCTTCCCGATTTTTAACAATAATGAATATGTTATATTTAATTGGTAATCGGTAAAAAAATGAATCCATTTATTCAGAACTGCGTACACTCATTCTGTCGAGCTTTCGGGGTCGATCATTCGCCGTGTCGAGTTTTCGGTGTCGACTTTTCGCCGTGTCGACTTTTTGGTGTCGACCTTTCGCCGTGTCGACTTTTCGGTGTCGACCTTTCGTCGTGTCGAGTTTTTGGTGTCGACTTTTCACCGTGCAGTGTTTTTTTTCGCCGTGTACAGTGGCTTTGTGTACAGTTTCTATAATTAGGTGGTGTTTGGTTTTCAGTGTCGAGTTATTTGGCATAGACATGCCTGCGTGCACAGTCGATCGGTGTACACCTTTTATGTACCCCGTCGACGGGGCCAGTTATGCAGTATGCAGTTTTCAGTGTAGAGTTATTAAGTATAGACATGCCAGCGTGTACAGTCGACCGGTGTGCACGTTTAGTGCAGACCGTCGATGTGTACAGTTATATGGTGTTCGATTTTCAGTGCGAAGTTATTTGGTGTAGACCTACTCCCGTGTAGAGTCGTTCGGTGCACACTTTTAGTATAGACCTGTCTTCGTGTAGACTTGGGAGGTGTACAGTCGGTCCCCACCCTTAAAGGGCCCTAATTAGATGTTCCTTCTCTCCGGTGTACTGGGCTCAAGCGCAAATAACGACTTGTGATCGGTATTCGCGTAATGGTAGTAATGCCCCGAGTCGCTCGCGCATCCCGCTTATAAAGCAGAGTACCCGTTCGAGGAGAAGGGTGGAAAAATGGGGTGGTGGGAACAATGTCACGCGATGTCACGTTGGGTCTTAAATAAGGTGATCTCGAGGTGGGAAGAGAAATTCGTCAGGTACGGATGAAATCACGCGATGTCACCTGACTCGTTATGTAACGGACCTTTGGGTGGAAGAAAAAGACTCCAGAGTAGGGATGAAGTCACGCCACGTCCAGCGCATCGGGGATTGGTCAAATTTTATCTTCTTCGTTAATTAAAGTTGTTGGATTATTTCAGCAACAATAGTTAACTGAGAATGATCCCCTCGATGCATTTATGGTGTTTTATTTTTGTTTTATTCATTTCGAGTGATGGCTGATCTAGAGTAGCAGTGCAAACATGCCAAGCCAGCCTGTCTCGAATCAGATAGGTGTCGACTTATTTCTTAGTTAATTGCCTTTTCAACAATGCACTTTTCCGACATTAAACACCGTCGTGTGTGCCAGAATACCACGGACGGTGCCTGATATTACTGTTAACATATTTTTATAGTCGTGAGGGATAAGGGATTCATTAGATAAGTCCCAGGTTATCTTTTCAGCGATCTGTTATCTTGTGGTGAAGTATTAAAATAGAGATCGGGAGAGCCTCTATTTTACCTACGCCGGTAGTTACCCGTGCGTACGGCCCGGTGTGCCGCGCTGGTAAGGTAGCGCTTAGACCGCTCTGTGCTACCACGCGGAGAGAGACTGGGGCACCTCCCGCTACCTTACCGATCTCCGCGCGGTGGATCTCTCCCGCCGTTACCCGTGAGCGGGTATACGCGCTTGACGCGTGGGAGGAGCCTGGATGCGGCCGCCGTCCCGTTACAGTATATTTTTTTAATGTAAATTTTTTCCGTAGGTCATAGCAAGATTCTGAAAACATGAACATTATTGCCTTTTATGGAACTTTTAAAAATATTTAACGCTTGCCACAAAGAAAGATATGAGTAATAAGGTCGCCGTGAAATTTGTTTTGGTAATAATTATATACTACAGTGTGAAATTCAGCAGTATACTCGTCTAGGAAGTCTCATCACAAGCGTAGTAGGTCTTGTAGATAGAAAATTAATAAGATTCTTATCAGGAGACATACATCGGGACATAGTATCCGAATACTCGGCTACTCTGTCCCGATGTCCTGGCAAACATCGAAAGTTCAAAAGTCGTAGTTTGTCCAACCGATGATATTTGTCAGGACAAATACTGATATAATACAAAAATAATAAAAAGTTGTCAGGACTGTCCCCATAAACTTCATGTGTCCCGACAACACACAATGCGGCAGTAAAAAAGCGTTGATAAACAGCATATGACACACACACACACACACACACACACATATATATATATATACATATATATATATATATATATTGTAGCGCGGCAAAATTTGGCGCATTTTTTTCCCTAGCTCGTTCGGGCTCACACAAGGCGACACCGCAGGGCCTAGATGATAAAATAGAATATTTATTAATTTAAGTGTAACAAAATTTCATGTACGCCGGGACGAGAGCACCGATTGAGGAGAGAGTCGGACGTGATGGTCGAAATTGGAGTCGAGAGCCGGATAGCTCGAACTGGAGTACCGAATTTAACCGTTCTACCTCCCTGCTGTCAGAGTCGTCGACGATAAGAGAAAAGAGTCGTCTGAGTAAATCTTCGATTCATCTAGTCAACGCATCGCATCGATATTTGCAGTCATCCGGAGTCTCGGGCTGCAAAGAAGATTTATCGGGAGTCTCCCGTCAGGGAGAATTGAGTACCTCTGGGGTAGCTCTGTATTACCAGCGTTTAAAGAAGATTGCGTTCGCGCGAAGAGTCGATCAACGGATCGATGCGCGTGGCGTCTGACAGGACGCGTGCCGTGTGCAAAACTCCGGAAAGGGCCGAGCAATGCCCGAATTTGTGCGAATTGATCGTGACGATTAGGCAGGGGGGTAGGGATAACGGTAGCGAGCGAGATCGCGGATCGATACTCGGGGCACTTCTCCGTTGTGAGCCCGAGCGAGCGGATTTGTGGTGTCATCGAGTCCCGGGAATTATCCATGGAAGGAAGATGGATTTTTGGCTACGGCCAGTTAATATTTTGTATTGTAAATTTTGTAATCCCGTGCGTGGGGAATTAAAATGTGTAACCGACGGCGTGCTTCGTTCGGCCGTGCCGGAGGGATCGGGACCGCCGGGATTCGGCAGGAGCGTGTGTGTGACGTTGCGTACGGGTTTGATTGTTGATCGCCGCGTGGTCGGCTCGGGAAGATAAGGCTTCATGCGAACCGTGTCTCGAGGCCGCTTTAATTCGGAAAACAGCTCGACCGAAAGAATGAAAGCTTGCGTAATTACTTTCAATCGGTATAAGTAGAGGGGCGAAATTTCTCTTCAGGACCCTTAAGGGCAGGCGAAAGCCCTTTTTTACCGACTGAGATGGCCTTGAATTTAAAATCAATGCCATTCCTAAAATATTTAATGTAATCGGTTAAAATTTTGAGGGTTGGTTCGTTAGGCATGGACGCATCCGATGATGCTCGCTAAATTATTAAAATCGCAAAAAAAAATTACAGATTAATTACCACCATGAAACTGTAAAACAAATCGCGCATTACACGTTTTGTGCGATCTCTCCGTAAAAAACGATAGCATCATCGGAATGAAAATGAAAAAATACATCCAATGAGCATAAAGACTGTCTCGTACAATAACAGAGAAAAAACGGCATTCTTTCGAAAAAATTGTAGATAACCTGTACAACAAATTGTCATAAACATGCCCAGAGTTAGTACGAAAATTTCTCTGAGGAGGGCAGTGCAATGAACGTCCAATAGACGGGCATAGCCTATAAGTAGTTGATTGAGCGAGGGGATAATAATAGCTGTCAAAAAACACAAAGACTCCGGAATTGTTCGTCAAATTTGTACCTGCGGACAGTGTATAGTTTTATATGTCAATGTGTGTACTAATCGTTAAAAGTGAATAAATTACCAAAACGCAAGGCGCTATTTTTATCTCAAAAAGATCCTTCGTGGCCCGAGTGAATAGCTATCACTTTGAGGACTTTGCAAAAAAAATGTCAATCAGTATGGTAGTTTATTAACTTTTATTAGTTTAGCATTTACATCGACATTTGTTTCCATTATTTCTGCCGCAGGATTGAGATTGCATCAAACTATTCAAGAGATGACCAAAAATATGTACTATGAAAATGTTTTGCCCGCACGATCCTCTGTGACCTAAGGCAATAATCTTTTGAGAAACTTTTATTCGTAGAAGAAATGTTGAATTTATTTCGTCAACTCTCAATTATAGACTTACATCATGCGAATAGAGCCTCAGCGACAGAGAATTGGATCGAAGAGATTGCATCGAACTCTTCGAGCGATAACCAAATGTGACTTCGTACCATGAAAATATTCTGCCCGGGCGATCCTCTGTGACCTAGACGAATAAACTTTTGAGATACTTTTATTCGTAAAAGAAATATTGAATTTGCCTAGCCAACTATCAACTGTCGACTTACATCATGCGAATAGAGTCTCAGTGACAGAAAATTCAAAGATGTGTCTCATAATGGCACAATAAAAGAGGTCGAAATGACGGTGTCTTATACCACAGCAATAAAAGTGGTTGATGTGATAGTTATCTAAATTCTCTTTTACGCACTGATCATTTCGACCTCTTTTATTGTGGCATTATGAGAACCATTTTTGAATTTTCTGTCGCTAAGACTCTATTCGCATGATGTAAGTCGACAGTTGATAGTTGGCTAAACAAATTCAATATTTTTTTTACGAATAAAAGTATCTCAAAAGTTTATTCCTTTAGGTCACAGTGGATCGTCCGGGCAAAAAATTTTCATGGTGCAAAATCATATTTGGTTGTCGCTTGAACAGTTCGATGCAAACTCTTCTATGCAATTCTCTGTCGCTGAGGCTCTATTCACATGATGTAAGTTGACAATTGAGAGGTGACGAAACAAATTCAACATTTCTTCTACGAATAAAAGTTTCTCAAAAGATTATTGCTTTAGGCCACAGAGGATTGTGCAGGCAAAATATTTTTCTGGATAAATAAATAAATTGAATAATAAATAATAAAGGCTGCTGTTTTTATTCATGACACGTTATTTGTTCCATTTTTTCCATTGTTCAGCGGTGAATCTTTTATCTGAAATTGTGGTTGTCAGAACTTGGGTATTAAACGATGTGTATTTAGGTAGTACGACGGTGTGTAAGACGGAAATAAATTATGTTCTTCTCCACAGCAACGGCATAGGCATGAATGGAGCAGGTGGATCAGACGATGATGTTGACGGCTCCTGAGGTTGATGGGGCTCCATTTTCTGAACCGCTTTCTTCACCGCCTTTTCGAAGTTCTGAATCCAAAACAATTTTAACAATATTATTAGTGTTATTTTCTGATGGTTAATGGACAGACTCAGAGTTAGAGTAGATAGAATTCCCTGAAAATTGAAGTTTTTACATTGCTTTTTTATTACATTGTTTTTATTCACAAAGCTGCTTATATTAAACATCTTCTGTAAATGTTTGATGCTTTTATGAATAAAAGAACTATATCTCGAAGCAATGTGTACATTTCAATTCCGTAGGTAATTTAGTTTATCCAAAAATTGATTGAATCCAATTTTCTAGATATATATATATATTTTTTTTTGTAAAATTTAAAAACGTAATCGATTTTCACCAATTTCACTATAATTTGTTGTTCAACATTGTCTATTTGTATAGTACGATTTACTATGATTAACGCTGTAGATACGCACCTTCTGGTAACGACCCTTTTTTTTGGCGATCCGTCGTGGGTAGTACAATTTGGCCTCTTGTTTTCTTGCTTCATTGATGGTCTTTCTTCGTTCTGTTGGTGATTCTTATCAGTCAACACCGCCTTCAGTTGTTGATGTTGTAGCAGCTGCCACTGTTGATAGCATACAACACTTTGCAGCCAGTGTATGTGCTGATTACATTTTTCGTGCGAGCTTGCGAATGACAACCCTTGTTGCTCGACCAATGGCTGTGGTTCCAAAGGCACCGGTGGTTGCTCGTCCAGCGGCCACAGTGACTCGTTTACTGGGAACGGTTCTTGCCAGCGAGATGGCTCCGCTCTCACGGTCGATGACGCTGGTTGCTGATGATTCGGCGGCTGCTGATAGATCAGCGGCTGGTGATAGATCAGCGGCTGGTGATAGATCAGCGGCTGCTGATAATCCAGTGGCCGCTCAGAGATTGTCGGTGGCTGATTGTTGAGCGTGGGCGGATTATTCGGCTGATTATTCGGCGCCTGCCGATTATCCAGGAGCTGCTGATGAGTCGGCGGCTGCTGATTATCCGTGTGCTGCTGGTTATTCATGCGCCTGCCGATTGTCAAGGTAACGCTGATGATTCGGCGCCTGCCGATTATCAAGGTAACGCTGATGATTCAGCGTCTGCCGATTATTCGGGTACTGCTGATTATTCGGCGCCTGCCGATTATCCGGGTACTGCTGATTATTCGGCGCCTGCTGATTATCCACGTGCTCGTGATGATTCGGCGGCTGCTGATTATTCGGCGCCTGCCGATTATCAAGGTAACGCTGATGATTCAGCGTCTGCCGATTATTCGGGTACTGCTGATTATTCGGCACCTGCCGATTATCCGGGTACTGCTGATTATTCGGCGCCTGCTGATTATCCACGTGCTCGTGATGATTCGGCGGCTGCTGATTATTCGGCGCCTGCCGATTATCAAGGTAACGCTGATGATTCAGCGTCTGCCGATTATTCGGGTACTGCTGATTATTCGGCGCCTGCCGATTATCCGGGTACTGCTGATTATTCGGCGCCTGCTGATTATCCACGTGCTCGTGATGATTCGGCGGCTGCTGATTATTCGGCGCCTGCCGATTATCAAGGTAACGCTGATGATTCAGCGTCTGCCGATTATTCGGGTACTGCTGATTATTCGGCGCCTGCCGATTATCCGGGTACTGCTGATTATTTGGCGCCTGCTGATTATCCACGTGCTCGTGATGATATGGCGGCTGCTGATTATTCGGCGCCTGCCGATTATCCGGCTGTTGCTGATTATTCGGTGAGTGCCGATTATCCACGAGCTGCTGATGGTTCGGCGGCTGCCAATTATCCGGCAGCTGCTCATTATTCGGCGCCTGTCGATTATCCACGTGCTGCTGCCGATTATCTAGGTGCTGCTGATGATTCGGCGGCTGCCGATTATCCGGGCACTGCTGATTATTCGGCGCCTGCCGATTATCCACGAGCTGCTGATGATTCGATGGCTGCCGATTATCTAGGTGCTGCTGATGATTCGGTGGCTGCCGATTATCTAGGTGCTGCTGATTATTCGGCACCTGCCGATTATCCACCTGCTGCTGATGAGTCGGCGGCTGCCGATTATCCCGTTGCCGCTGATTATTCGGCGCCTGCCGATTATCCGGGCACTGCTGATTATTCGGTGCCTGCCGATTATCCACGAGCTGCTGATGATTCGCCGGCTGCCGATTATCCGGGTGCTGTTGATTATTCGGCGCCTGCCGATTATCCGCGTGCTGCGGATCAGTCGGCTCCTGCCGATTCCCCAGTTGCTGCCGATTATTCGGCGCCTGCTGATTCTGCGGTTGCTGCCGATTATTCGGCGCCTGCGATTCTGCGGTTGCTGCTGATGATTCGGCGCCTGCCGATTATCCTCGTGCTGCTGATGATTCGGTGGCTGCCGATTATTCGGCTGCTGCTGATTATGCGGCGGTTGCCTAGGCGGGACCTGAAATGCCACGCTACGGATCAACGATTTTTTCGGGCCAAGGGGTACCTGCGGCTGAACCGGTTGCAGCGACTGAACCGACACTTGTCTTGGTGGCAACGGCGGCCATGCTTCTTTCGTTCCCTACAAAAACAAAAGTTTAATCGAGGCACACACTCCAGAGGATTATTAACGATACGCTTTAATCATACTAGAGTCAGTAGATGCGGCTGGACCAGCGGTGGCTGATGAACCGATGGCAGTTGCTCCACCACCGGCGGTTGCTGGACCGGCGATGGATGTTCTACTCGCACTTGTTGAGAAGCCGACCGGGCTTCTACCGTGTTCTACAAATAAATCGAAAGTTACTCCGAAGTACGCGTAATAACACTCCTGATCAGAAACTATATACACATTTTGAAGGCTTTATGCAAAATAGTTGCTACCCAGATAGACATTTGGCGGTAAGGAGTCGGCAAGAGTACGGCACGTAAGGCCACGGTATGTATCACATAACACAGCATGTACTACTGCATAAAGCTGTAAAGTGGCGGCACGGCGAGGAATCTCACCGCGACGACATGATGGCGGCATATATGCGGCACATTTGAACATAAAATTTGGGTGCCTATTGATACAGGCTTTGAAGTCATAGTGACGGCAAAATGACTATCTACGGTACTACAATTTACATCAAAGTTAGCTGAACACAGTGGCGGTGCGCTGACGTTATATATGCGACATATTTGAACATTAGATTTCGGTACTTATTCATACAGACTTTGAAGACGCGGTGACAGCAGAATGTCTGTTCGTGGTGCCACTTTTTTTAACCAAGTTAGCTGAATGTAGTGGCGGCACGCTGGCGTCATATATGCAACACATTTGAATATTAGATTTCAGTACCTATTCATACAGGCTTTGAGGACACGGTGACGGCAGGATGACGGTTCGTAGTGCCACTTTTTTTAAACTAAGTTGACCGAACACAGTGGCAGCTCGCTGACTGTAAAACTAGAGCCCGTAGTGCCGCCACGTTACACTCAATTTATTAAACATGGTAACGAGGCCTTGACAGCAAAACTGCTGAACACTATGCCACTAAATTTTGCAAACATTTCTGAGCGCCATGATAGCGTAAATGATTTGGAATTTATAAACGTCATGGCAACAAATTAGCGCCGTCAGACGTCCTTTCAACAGAGCTGTACTACGGCACGTTTGGAATAAAATAAGCGATTGTTGTGATGACGCAGTGGTTGATGATTTGCTGATGCTAAACGTAATTTTTTTTGTTCTGATCGTACAGTAATTGTCATTTTATGGGTAAGATGGGAAAAAATAAAATTTACGGTAAGTACATACAAAATATATTATTATTATTATTAGCTTTCCAAAGATCAGATTGAAATGAGATTTTAGTTACATGGAGAAAAAAGATCAGTGTAAATCAAATTAGCCGATACATAATCGGCAAAACAATTGTTTCCTGTCGTTCTCCAACGAACATTTTTTCCCCCCCGAAAATATGATGGAGGACAACCGGTTTTCGTCGAGCAAGAATAAAAATAAATGTGAGAAATACAACGATAATCCAGATCGTAAAAGAAAGTGTCGCCATGCCACTTCGGGCTTTTTACGTAAAAGAAGCGTTATAAATAATAACGTTCGGGGCGAAGGGAAGTTCACGGCTGACGAACCATCGCTGTTGCGCAGCGTCAGCGTTAAACGATAAAAAAAATATAAGAAGTTCGGAGCAACATATAGCGTGCGAATTGACCGAGAAGAGGAGGAAGCGTTTTGTGGGGGCTTTCTTCTTCCTTCTTTCCTATTATTTCTTCTTTTTTGTTTCAAACGTCATAGCCTATACGTCTTCTTTCACGTATTAAATCATCGCCGTTGACTTGGTCAAGATCTTCTTCTCGCGGTCTTCGATTAGCGGCTGCTGCTCGCTGACGATGTACTGCATTGCGATTTCGTTGTTTGCACGATCTGAGACCAGCAGTCATGCTCTCCGTGAATTCTTTTTTCGTCGGAGTTGGGAAGGATTTATTCTTCGCCACGGCCGCTGTGAAATAAAAACAGAAGCATGAATGAATCTATTTATCGCCAGACATTTTTTTTAGAAGCGCAAGCGGTATTTTTTTTAATTAAGAATTTAATTAGAAATACAGTTCGACCTACAGAAAAAGGCATCGTTTAGCTTAGTGTCCATTAATTTTATCGTTCCCTTCTCGCGTCCCTGCCACGTTAAAGCTGGCGATAATGAATCGTGGATGGCTTCTTTTATAATCAGATTAGCAGTTTCATTCAGATTGTAGCCCCCTTGGGCAGACAAATATGTCACCTGTAAAAAATAAAAATTCATACACTAAAGGGAATTCATCGCAAGCGGTAATTCATTTATCAAACGATACTTACCACTTGTCGAAATATCTCGTCGCTGACGGCTTCAAAATCTTCTATTTCTTGTCGCGTCTTAATCGGCAAACAGTCCGGTTTTGCTGGAAACATTGATCCTCCCTCTACAGCTTTAGTCAGATGCTTGACGCTCCCTTCCAATTTACTGCAAATGTTTAACAAAATTAGTAAAATTAGTAATTTCATGAAGCGTTTATTTCATGTACCGGCATTAAAATAATAATTGGCCCTATAGCCGATGTACGTACCGCGTAATTCATTCGCGTAATATTGATGATGAACTCTGAAAGTTGAAAAAAATTTACATGAATAATTAAAATACATGAACATCAGAGCTAGGCGAAGTACTTTAAGTATCAATACTTGAAGTACCATGTACTTGAAGTACTCAGTACGTCAATTACCAAGTACCACGAACTTGAAGTACTCCGTACGTCAAGTACCACGTACTTGAAGTACTCAGTACGTCGAGTAAAACTTGAAGAACCACATAAGTACTTGACTTCAAGTACTTACACACACTTGCAAGTACACACTTAGTTGGTCCTTCAAGTACTAAAAATCAATTCTATGAGAGTGTTGACGAGTAATCATTTTTAAAAATTCAATATTAATTACATTTTATATATGGGGCATTCCATGCCATTTCGAACTGAGTCCAAGCGTTCACTGCTTGGATTTTTTATATGACTGGACTAATTTTCAAAAATACTCAAGTTTTTTATTAGATTTTAAAAAATTATTTATAATTATTTATGATTCAAAAAGTGAACTTATTGACCGCTACAATTCAAAAATCTGAAAAATGTTGTGACAAATATAAAAAGTTATGATTTGAGCCGAAGTAGACCGGGGCACCTAAAATTAAAAAGCAAGTGAAGAAAATTAGAAGAGGAAATCAGTCGATCATGGGTCGACGCTTGACCATTTTTATATGCAACACTGCATTTTTGGAAATTTTTCAGAATTTCCCGAAGAGTTTTTATTTTTCAAATTAAAAAAAAATTAAGATCTGGAAAAATTCTCACACATGCAGTGTTGCATATAAAAATGGTCAAGCGCTAACCCATGATCGAATGATTCATTCTTATCACTTTTCCATTTTTTTTATCGAAGAAATAGGAGGTGACAGCGACCTAAGCTGGCAGAATTTAAAAAAATGTGTATACATGACACAAGATTATTCAGATTTTTGGGCAGTTTTTTAAATTGTGGCGATGAATTAGTTCATTTTCTTAATTATCAATAATTATAAACAATATTTTTTAATGTAATAAAAAATCTCAGTGGTTTTGAGAGCTAGTTCAATAATATAAAAAATGGCGGGCCCAATTCAAGATGTGAAGGGTTAGGCCCAGGTCGAAATGGTATGATATGCCTCATACGCAAAGCATTTCAAAGGTCATTTTTACATAAAAACTATTACCAAACTGTTATCAATTAATGATTGGTTCTTTATAAAAGTAGTTGTATTGGTGAAAAATAAATGAAATTCCGAGATTTTCATGTGAAAGTACTAAGAACGGTCCAAGACATTCAGAACAGTGGAAAGAAAAGTGTAACTGTATGTGTGTGTGCTGATTTCTTATTAGCATGATAGCGATTGCAAATTTTAGTATATCCGATGAAGATGAAGCTAGCGGCCGATAATTAATCGCCGATTCGGTTTTATCACTGTTTTCAACCTAAGATTAATACACGCTATTTCATAAGAAGAGAGAGTATACAAATTCTGAAATTTTGTATGGAACACAGAAAGGATTTAAAACCCATTTACGACTTTATTTTTTTTCGTTTTTGCATTCTTTTGGGGTATTGCAACTTTTTACCTGAAGGGATACAAATTCTGAAATTTTGTATGGACAACACAAGGAGAATTTGAAGCACGAAAAAATAAAATCGTGGATGCGTTTTAAACCCTCCCTGTGTTGTCCGCACCAAATTTTCGAATTTGTATCCCTTCAGATAAAAAGTTGCAATACTTAAAAAATAATTCTAAATAAAAAAATTAAGTCATAAATGTATTTTAAATCCTCTCTGTATTGCCCATGCCAAATTTCAGAAATTGTATCCTTTCTCTACTTACGAAATAAGGTATATTAATGTTATGCTGAGAATCGTAATAAAACCGAATCGGTCACTAGCTTCACAATTGGTACTTTTAGTACAGTACTTGAAGTACCAAAAAAGTACGATATTGTTTAAGTATCGCCTAGCTCTCGTGAACAAATGTAGTTAACTGAGAAAAATATTTGAATATATATGCGTACTTTTGTTCGTCCCGGATACTTTGGAGCAGTTGAACTATCAAAGCGTCATTAGGAGTAGGCGGCATGTAACGTTGATTTCCAATTATGCCGATTCCATGACCATATCTCGTATCCCCGTACACGTTCGCATGAAAAGCAGCCATATTATTCGGATCTTGCCAAGCTTCATTTGCTCCCTCACGTACACGTTCCGCCTGACGTCGTCTGTCTTCTTCGAGCTCTGCCTGCATGCGTCTCCCTTCTTCAAGCTCTGCCTGCCGGCGCCTAGTTTCGTCAAGCTCTGCCTGCATGCGTCTCCCTTCTTCAAGCTCTGCCTGCCGGCGCCTAGTTTCTTCAAGCTCTGCCTGCTGGCGCCTGTCTTCTTCGAGCTCTGCCTGCTGGCGCTTTTGTTCTTCGAGCTCTGCCTGCTGGCGCTTTTTTTCTTCGAGCTCCCCGTGATGGCGCCTCTCTTCTTCGAGCTGTGTGTCCCGGCGTTTCTCTTCTTCGAGTTCTGCGTGCCGGCGTTTCTCTTCTTCGAGTTCTGCATGGCGGTGCTTCTCTGCTTCGAGCTCTATGTGGGGCCTATCTTCTTCGAGCTCTGCGTACGGTCGCTTTCCTGCTTCGAGCTCTGCGCGCGGTTGCTTCTCCGCTTCGAGATCTGCTTGCCGTTGCTTCTCTTCTTCGAGATCTGCTTGCCTTCGCATCTCTGCTTCAAGATCTGCTAGCCGTCGCGTCTGTGCTTCAAGATCTGCTTCTCGTCGCTTCTCTTCTTCAAGATCTGTTTCTCGTCGCTTCGCTACTTCAAGATCTGTGAAGGTAATGATCGCCGACTTTAATTGCGTCAAACTATCGTTCATCGTCGAAAGTGAAGCAGGCTTTTTCGACATTGTACTATGTTCAGACGATGAGATGTATTCTATATAATCGTTATATTTCGGATGCGGTGCTATGGTTCTTGAGGGCCGTTCGTTCATGATAACTGAAAATGAAATAAAAAATATGATTGGTAAAGTTTAACACTGACATTTTCGAACCTAAGTATACTGATAAATTGATGATCTAACGATCTGACATAAATGTATACTGTGTAAGTGTATGTTCGTTAGTGTTAACGAAATGAGAAATAATATTAGAACATTGAAAAAAAAATCGATTACGTTAGTTGAGCCAAAAAAAACGAAAGAAAGAAAGAAGAACGAACGTGAAAGAATTTATTGAAAGAAACAACAATTCTGTGACGGTTTATTGTAGAAATGATTTTTCAATGTTTTTCTTGTCGTAACTCTCAGATTGCACGTCTGAGCTATTAAGAAACCGGATGAAGAAATTAAACTTTCAGCTCGGTGATGATCGATATTGGTACTCTCTCTCGCTCTGTGTTTTCTCTAGCATTGTGAATTTATCCGCAAATCATGTTAGTTCCTATTTTTAACCAGAAAATTTACCCGCTACATTATCGGTTATTTTAGTAAATTAAAATTTGTCAAATCTTAAAAATTGTTTATAATTATTTATGATTAAAACGATGAACTTATTGATCGTCAAAATTTAAAAATTTGGAAAAATGCTGCAAAATCTTGCTATGTCACATACAAAACAATGTATGATTTGAGTCGGAGTGGGCTGGCGTCACCTTCAATTTTTTTTATTTTTTTTATTTTTTTTATTTTTTTAGAAAAAACCCATGAACACAATTGGAAGAAAAAATCAGTCGATTATCTTTCATTGCTAGATCATTTTTATATGCAATTCTGCATTTCTGGACATTTTTAAAGATTTTTTTTCCGAATTTTTTATATTTTGTAAGTTACAGCAAAAGACTTTTCGAAAAAAATTCCAAAAAATGCAGTGTTGCATATAAAAATGGTCAAGCGATAACCATAATCGACTGATTTTTTCTTATAATTTTTGTTCACTGTGGTGCTTCCTCATAGGGGAAGTTTTGTTTTATCGAATAAAATTAGAAAAAATAGAAGCTGGCGCCGGCTGACTCCGGCTCAAATTATATTATTTTTTATATATGACACATAATTTTTTAGAAATTCTAAAAATTGTTAATTTGTCTCGATCAATAAGTTCTTTTTTTTCAATCATAAATAATTATTTTGTATATAGGTTGGAGGCATAAAAATTCGAACTTTTGACGTAGATTTAACAAATGTAAAAAAAAGTGGCAAACAAATAATAAAAAAAGCTTTCAGGATATTCACTTACCCGTCATCAAGAGGACATTGAATCCGAT
Organism: Stenichneumon culpator; assembly: GCA_964017025.1. Classification (NCBI taxonomy): domain Eukaryota; kingdom Metazoa; phylum Arthropoda; class Insecta; order Hymenoptera; family Ichneumonidae; genus Stenichneumon; species Stenichneumon culpator. The sequence goes on along the minus strand of OZ024773.1, from coordinate 793,005 downwards.
TCAACTCGAATTCCTTACGTTCGATGTCGAACGATAAACGTGGTAGTTGGTGGTGGTCTTTATGCGTTGCCCAACTGAAAAATAATAGTTTATGTTTTTTATATATGTGGGAATGAAATACAAGAAATAAAAAACTCGAGAAAATTAATAAAAACTGAAAATTTGACAAATTCGATAATTTGTGAGAACTTGACAAATTCTGCGAAAATTGGTAAATGTCCACAGTGTCATCCACATTGTCGACGCCGCGGTCATATCGGGTGTATCGTCGTACGAACAAAGAATTCGACCTACCGACCTAGCGGTCTCGAAACAATAGCGATGCCGAGGCTTGAGGCACTTTCGCAGAAAGAAAAAAAAATCGCTCGACAATATTCCACGATTAACGATCAGTCGAACGAGAGAAAAATAAAAACTTTGTTTAATTAATTATGACTAAACGATCAACAACAAAATATTTTTCTTCGACTCTTTCGAACGCTACGAAGTTATTGTTTCGCGAAGAGACGTTAATCCTTGGATTTACTCGTATATGGCGAACTTATAAAAAAATGCACGACACCCATTATAGTTTGTACTATCGATTAAAAACAGATTTTACGTCGCATGACGCGAAATGACTGTGGCGTAGTTGGACTGTCGTGAAGTGCCCCGCGTGAAGAAAGGAAAAAAAAAACAAAACAAAAACATACACTCGTAAGACAAAATATTGTGATCGACAGTCGATTGCGAGGAGAAAGATTTGCGGGTCTGGTTAACCATGGCTAAACGAAATTATATATATGGAACATTCCGTGCGATTTCTATCTGCGTTTGACCCCTCACATCTTAGATTTTTATATGATTAAACTAACTCTCACAAGCACTCCGACTTTTTACTCGATTTAAAAAAATTATTTATAATTATTTATGGTTAGAAAAAATGAACTTATTGATCATCATAATTTAACAATCTGAAAAAATTCTGCAATATCTCATGGATTCATATATTTAAAAAATGGATGATTTGAGCCGAAGTGGGCCGAGAGCACCTTCTATTTCTTTAAATATTTTTTTTTAGAAAACAACCGTGAACAATATTAGAAGAAGAAGTCAGTCGATAGTGTTCTATTGCTAGGCCATTTTTATATGCAACTCTGCATTTATGAAAATACTTTCAAGTTTTTTCCCGAAGTTTTTATTTTTTAAGTTAAAAACACTCTTCGGAAAAAACCGAAAAAAATCCCAATAAAAGCAGTGTTGCATATAAAAATGGTCAAGTAATATATAACCCATAATCGACTGATCTTTTTCTTATCATTTTTTTCACTGTTTTTTTCGAAAAAAGATTGGACAAAATAGAAGGTGACGCCGGCTCAATCTGGCTCAGTCAGATAATTTTCTATATATGGCCCATGATTTTTCAGAATTTGTTCAGATTTGTTATTTATGACGATCAATAAGTTCTTTTTTTCAATCATAAATAATTATTCTGCATATATAGGTTGGAGGCATAAAAACTCGTACTTTTGACGTAGATTTAAAAAAAATGTAAAAAAGTGGTAATCAAATAATAATAAAAAGTGTTCAGGATATTCACTTACCCGTCTTCGAGACAACGTTGAATCCGATGCAACTCGATTTTCTTACGTTCGATGTCGAACGACAAACGTGGTAGTTGACCGTCTTTGTACGTTGCCCTACTAAAGAATAATAGTTTTTTTTATATACGTGGGCACGAAATAAAAGAAATAAAAAACTATCGAGAAGCAGAATCAAGAAATTAATCTGTCAGCCGGTGATGCTCGATATCGGTACTCTATCTCCTTCTGTGTTTTGTCTAGTATTGTGAAATTACCCGTAAATCATGTTAGTTCCTATTTTAACCAGAAAATGTACCAACTACATTACCGGTTATTTCAGGAAATTAAAATTTGTTTAATCTGGAAAATTGTCGAAACTGACAATTTGTGAAAATGAGGAATTTGTAAAAACTTAAAATTTGTTATATGTGAAATTTTATACAAAACATAAAATTTTGCAAATTCGATAATTTGTCAGAACTTGACAAGTTCTGCGAAAAATTGATAAATGTTCACAATCAGGAGCATTGTCGTACGGATAAAGAATATTATGTGATCGACAGTCAATTGCGAGGCGAAAGAAATTTGCGTGGCTGATTAACCATGGCTAAACAAAATTATATATATGGGGCATTCCATACGATTTCTACTTGGGTCTAACCCCTCACATCTTAAATTTTTATATGACTGAACTAATAACTCTCAAAAGCAGTAGAATTTCTTACCAGATGAAAAAAAATTATTTATAATTGTTTAGAATTTTTTAAAATGAACTTATTGATCGTCACAATTAATAAATCTGAATAAATTCAGCAAAATCTTGTGGTGTCTTATATTAAAAAATGTATGATTTGAGCCGCAGTGGGCCGGCATCACCTTCTATTTTTTAAATATTTTGTTTAGAAAACAACCATGAACAAAATTAGAAGAAAAGGTCTGTGGATAGTGTTTTATTGCTAGATCATTTTTATATGCAACTCTGGATTTCTGTAAATTTTTTTAGATTTCGTCTCGAAGTTTTTATTTTTTTTAAGTTAAAAAAACTTCGGAAAAATCTGAAAAAATTTCTAAAAATGCAGTGTTGCATATAAAAATGGTCAATTAACATCTCATAATCGACTGATTTTTTTCTTATAATTTTCTTCACTATTTTTTTTCGAACAAAGAATTAGAAAAAAAAGAAAGTGAAGCCCGCCCACGCCGGCTCAATTATGCAATTTTTTAAAATATGTTTTAAATTTTTTCTGATTTTTAATTTATGTCGATCAATAAGTTCATTTTTTTAACCATACAGAAGTTTGTTCATAGGTTACAGATATGAAAATTCGAATTTTTGACATAGGTTAAATAAAAGTAAAAAAAAAGTGTTAAAGAAATTATAAAGAAGCATTCGATAGTCACTTACCCGTCTTCGAGACGACGTTGAATGCGATTCAACTCGATTTCCTTACTTCGATGTCGAACGATAAACGTGGTAGTTGACCGTCTTCGAGCGTTGTTCAACTAAAAAAAATCATGTCTTTTTTGCATACGTGCAAACAAAAAGAAAAAATAAATGAAAAACTATTATGAAACAGAAATAAGAAATTAAGCTTTCCGCCGGTAACGCTCGATGTTAGCTCTCTCTCCCCCTCTCTGTCTGTGCGACAAATAATTGCGCGATCAATATTTGTCGCGAAATAATTTGTCGTACATTTTCTTTCTCAAGAAAATGTAAAAAAGGAATTAATCAATCTAGTAAAACACAGCTGAAACGCATAAAGTGATAAAGAAACAAAATAAAAGTCTTAAGACAATCATTCGTTCGACACAATATTTCACGATTGATGTCTAATTAAACACGTCTGAACGATGAACAAAAGATTTTGCTTCAACTCTTTTGAACGCTACGGAGTTATTGTTTAGCGAAGAGAAGTTAATTGGTGGATTCACTCGTATATGACGGAATTGAATATCGTTAGCACCATCGATTAACACCAAAAAGTTTTTTCGTCGTGATATATAAAATGTCGCCACACCGTTACGTGCAGACATCGATCCGTTTTTATATCGGTAAAAAAATATATTATGCATAATATTTAAATGTACTTACGCGTCGCGTTACCAGTCTTGCCTCCCAGACCTTTTTCGAATTGTAAATTCTTGAATCTTCTACCGTGAAGTACGTATAAAATTCTCACTACTACGTCGATGCTCTCTCTTCGATGTCTCTGCTAGACTGTGGCGCAGTCGGACCCGCGTGAATTAGCCGGAAAGAGGGAGTTCATTCTGCTCTGACCAATCGCTGTCTTACAGAGTTGTCGGCAACGTCGGAGATTGGCCAGAGCGGTATGAACTCCCTCTTTCCGGCCAATTCACGCGCCACCGACTACGCCACAGTCTAGCAGAGAGGTCGAAGAGAGAGCATCGAAGTGAAGTGAGAATTTTATACGTACTTCGCGGTGGAAGATTCAAGAATTTACGATGCGAGAAACATCAGGAAACAAATCTGTTAATGCCACTTGTAAGTACATTTAAATATTATGCATAATATATTTTTATTACCGATGTAAAGACGGTTGCACGTAGCGGTGTGGCGACATTTTAGACCTCGCGATGGAAAATCTTTTTCTTAATCGATGGCGCGAACTATATCGCGTTTCGTGCATTTTTTTTACAAGTGACGGATTAACTTCTCTTCGCGAAACAATAACTTCGTAGCGTGCGAAAGAATCAAAGGAAAATATATTGTTATTCATCGTTGTCGTAATTAACCCTGATAGACAAAGCCGCACGAAAAGTAGCAGATGGCGCAATAATTGCGACATGTACCGCACATGTCGCAAATATCATGCTAACATTGGTACTTTTCATGGCGCTTGTCTATCTGGGAATTAGACGAAGTACAAGGTTTTTATTTTCCTCTCGTTCGACTGATCATCAATCGTGAACTATTGTGTCGGGCGAATTTTTCGGTTTTTTTCTCAAAGGTGCTTCGAGTCTCGACAACGATATCCCAGATAGCCAAGCGCCACGAAAGAGAGCAGTTGGCGCAATATTTGCGACATGTGCTGCACATGTCGCAAATATTGTGGCACATTGCTCCATTTCGTGGCGCTTGAATATCTGGGATTATGTCGAGACCGTATGCTACATTTCGCACCCAGAAAAATAATTTATTTTACGCTCACCCGCAAATAAATATTTATTTAGTTTGAATAAATATTTTAATCGATTTAAATGAATATTTATTTGATTAAAATAAATATTTATTAGGTTTAAATAAATACTTATTTTAATCAAGTACATATTTATTAGCCGCGCGCTCATCAAATAAATTATTTTTCTGGGTGCGGGACTATCAGTAGGTATATTCTTTATTCGTACGACGCTGTGCCCGATATCACCGCGCCATCGACACTATAGATATATCCTTTTTTTTGTGAAATCTTTCTTCGCGATGTAAAAAATTTGTGCATTTCGTTATTTCGTTCAGTCGTGGCATATTAACTTGCGTTAATATTTGATCTCTTAGCCCACTGATTGTCGATCGGGTAATATTCTGTCTTAGGACTTTTGTTTCTTTATCACTCGTCTCTCGGCGTCTCCATTGTTTGCAATACAGCATAGCGTGCTGTAATTGTGCCGCCACAGCTGATACTATAGCGACGCCGGGACACCGATGCACACATTCTCACCGATAATTTTCCTCCAAATGCATACAATGTTTCGTTTTTGCATCCGTTTCAGCTGTGTTTTACTAGATTGATTAATTTATTTTTTACATTTTCTTGAGAAAGAAAATATACGACAAATTATTTCGCGACAAATATTGATCGCGTAATTATTTGTCGCACAGACAGAGAGGGGGAGAGAGAGAGCTAACATCGAGCGTTACCGGCGGAAAGCTTATAATTTCTTATTTCTGTTTCATAATAGTTTTTCATTTATTTATTTTTTTCATTTTGTTTGCACGTATGTAAAAAACCATTATTTTTTTTTCGTTGAACAACGCTCGAAGACGGTCAACTACCACGGTTATCGTTCGACATCGAAGTAAGGAAATCGAGGTAAATCGGGTTCGACGTCGTCTCGAAGACGGGTGACTATCGAACGCTTGTTTATAATTTCCTTAACACTTTTTTTTACTTTTATTTAACCTATATCAAAAATTCGAATTTTCATACCTCCAACCTATGAACAAACTTATGTATGGTTAAAAAAATGAACTTATTGATCGACATAAATTAAAAATCAGAAAAAATTTAAAACGTATTGTTAAAAAATTGTATAATTGAGCCGGCGCGAGCCGGCTTCACTTCTCTTTTTTCTAATTTTTTGTTCGAAAAAAAACAGTCTAGAAAATTATAAGAAGAAAATCAATCGATTATGGGTTGTTAATTGACAATTTTTTATATGCAACACTGCATTTTTGGGAATTTTTTCGGATTTTTCCGAAGAGTTTTTTTTAACGTATAAAAATAACAACTTCGAGAAGATATTTGAAAAAATGTACAGAAATCCAGAGTTGCATATAAAAATGATCTAGCAATAAAACACTATCCACAGACCTTTTCTTCTAATTTTGTTCATGGTTGTTTTCTAAACCAAATATTTAAAAAAATAGGAGGTGATGCCGGCCCACTCCGGCTCAAATCATACATTTTTAAATATATGACACCACAAGATTTTGCTGAATTTGTTTAGATTTTTTAAATATGACGATCAATAAGTTCATTTTAAAAAATCATAAACAATTATAAATAATTTTTTTTTATCTGGCCTGGAAATTCTGGTGCTTTTGAGAGTTATTAGTTCAGTCATATAAAAATCGAAGATGTGAGGGTACCCAGGTGGAAATCGTATGGAATGCCCCATATATATAATTTCGTGTAGCCATGGTTAATCAGCCCCGCAAATTTCTTTCGCATCGCAATTGAATGTCGATCACATAACATTCTTTATCCGTACGACAATGCGCTCGATATAACCGCGGCGTCGACAATGTGGATGACATTGTGGACATTTATCAATTTTTCGCAGAACTTGTCAAGTTCTGACAAATTATTGAATTTGCAAAATTTTCAGTTTTTATGAAATTTCACATTTAACACATTTTAAGTTTTTATAAATTGCTAATTTTTACAAATTGTCAGTTTCGACAATTTCCCAGATTAAACAAATTTTAATTTCCTGAAATAACCGGTAATGTAGTTCGTACATTTTGTGGTTAAAATAGGAACTAACATGATGTACGGATAATTTCACAATACTAGACAAAACACAGAAGGAGAGAGAGTACCGATATCGAGCATCACCGCTGACAGATTAATTTCTTGATTCTGCTTCTCGATAGTTTTTTATTTCTTTTATTTCGTTCCTGCGTATATAAAAAACTATTATTTTTTAGTTGCGTTCGACATCGAACGTAAGGAAATCGAGTTGCATCGGATTCAACGTTGTCTCGAAGACGGGTAAGTGAATATCCTGAACACTGTTTTTTATTATTTGTTTACCACTTTTTTAGAATTTGTTAAATCTACGTCAAAAGTTCGAATTTTTATGCCTCCAACCTATATGCAGAATAATTATTTATGATTGAAAAAAAAGAACTTATTGATCGAGACAAATTAACAATTGTAAAAAATTCTAAAAAATTATGTGTCATATATAAAAAATTATATGATTTGAGCCGGAGTAAGCCGGCGCCAGCTTCTATTTTTTTCTAATGATATTCGAAAAAACAAAACTTCCTCTATGAGGAAGCACCACAGTGAACAAAAATTATAAGAAAAAATCAGTCGATTATGGTTATCGCTTGACCATTTTTATATGCAACACTGCATTTTTGGGAATTTTTTCGGATTTTTCCGAAAAGTGTTTTTAACTTATAAAAATAAAAACTACGAGAAGATATCTGAAAAAATGTACAGAAATCGAGTGTTGCATATAAAAATGGGCTAGCAATAAAACACTATCGACAGACTTTTCTCTTCTAATTTTGTTCATGGTTGTTTTCTAAACAAAATATTTAAAAAATAGAAAAAATAGAATAGATTTGAGCCCGCCCACTCCGGCTCAAATCATACATTTTTTAAATATATGACACCACAAGATTTTGCTGAATTTTTTCAGATTTTAAAATTGTGACCATCAATAAGTTCATTTTTTTTTAATCATAAATAATTACAAATATATTTTTTAATCTAGTAAGAAATCGGAGTGCTTTTGAGAGTTAGTTCAGTCATATAAAAATCTAAGATGTGAGGGGTTAGACCCAGGTAGAAATAGTATGGAATGCCCCACATATATAATTTCGTCAAGCCCTCATTAATCAGCCCCGCAAATTTCTTTCTCCTCGCAATCGACTGTCGATCACATAATATTCCTTGTCCGTACGATAATGCGCTCGATATGACCGCGGCGTCAACAATGTGAACATTTATCCAGTTTTCGCAGAACTCGTCAAGTTCTGACAAATTATCGAATTTGCCAAATTTTCAGATTTGACAAATTTTAATTTCCTGAAATAACCGGTAATGTAGCTGATACATTTGCTGGTTAAAATAGGAACGCACATAATTTACAGATAAATTCACAATACTAGACAAAACGCACAGAGCGGGAGAGAGTACCAATATCGAGCATCACTCAATAGTTTATTTATTTATTTTATTTCGTTCCTACGTTTATAAAAAACATAAACTATTATTTTTCAGTTGAGCAACGCACGAAGACGGTCAACTAGCACGTTTTTCGTTCGACATCAAACGTAAGGAAATCCAGTTGAATCGGATTCAACGTCGTTTCGAAGACGGGTAAGTGAATATCGTAACAGCTTTTCTATTCATTTTGTAATCACTTTTTTAAACTGTTTAGAAATCTGCGTTCGGAGTTTGAATTTTCATGCCTCGAACCTATGAGCAGACTTACTCTTTTAGTGCCAGCGTGTTTAAAAACCCCAGTGCATGCGCACACCTCCAATATTCGTTATTTTTGACGCCCTGGTGCGTAAAAAATGCGTAACTTCTAAAGCACTAGGTCGACCTGGTCGTAATAGTTATTTGTATGGCAAGGCCGTAGAACGGGAGTTCGTGATGAGTGTGAAAATGCCGGCATTCACACGAGTCAGAACTCCCTTTTCTACGCCCATGCTATTCACATAATTTTTCCTAACAAATTCACGAAAATCACGCTTTTCGTTTCCGTGAAGTGTGCATAGAAAGACACTTTTCCGCACTAGTGCTAGAAAAAATAACATATTGCGTTTATACGTATGCGCACTATTTTTCCCGCACGCGATGCGAAAAAGTTCACACTTCACAGGAACGGAAAGAGGGTTTTTACGTGCATGCGTTAGGAAAAAAATATTGGGACCTACGTTGGTGCCAAAGTTTTTCATGCATGCTGACACAAAAAGTACCTTCTTACCTAAAGGTTAGAAGAATGAAAATTTGAACCTTTTACGTAAATAGTACCAAAAATATTATAAATGAAAGTCTTTTCTGTATTTTTGGCTTCCTCATAGAGGAGGAAGCTTCGCGAATAAAAGAACATTGTGAGAAAGCGATATAAAAATAAAACAGTCAAATTTTATGAGGAAGCGGCATGGAAATTGAAATTTTCAAATTTTTAGGTCTATATTTACTGTTTGTTTGACTGAATTGCAGTTTTCTAAAAGTTTCGCAGCTTAATTTATCAGTGATTAGGTGATTGCAATCAATATAATGCCAAATTTCCAAAGTGTATATGTAAAAAATTACCACTTATAAAGTAGTCAAATTTGTCCTAATAGAAAAACTATCAGACTATCAGACTTTGACGATGAGTTTACGGCTAATGACGATAATCACGAATTATTGTTTCTAGCGGATTTCTTAAAGCTGTTTCGATAAGCCATGCCAATTTCTGACGACGGGCTGCAGTCAGTATAGACAGCAATAAAGTCAACAATAAAGAGGCAGATCTGATAAGTTAAGTATAATTTGTGACTCGTTTAAATATACCTGACGGTGTAGAAATCGTATCTTGAAACTGTTTGGAATCAATGATAATTTCTTCATCATCGAAGGCGTTTATGTTTCATTTGAATGGCTCCACCGTTAAAACGTTCGACGGGCTGAAAACCTATGAAGAATCTGTCTCGTCAGCAACGCAATAAAATTCTTCGTGAAATTCGCGGTTATCCAGGGAAGAGACCAGAGTCTTCGTTACTTCCGAATGATAATAGAGTGGAAAATGACAACCCTGTCAATACTCGTTCTCTTTACATTCCCAATGCGCAGGCGTCATTTTCTACAGTTTCAAAGGACGATAGAGTGGAGAATGAAAATCCTTTCCATTATCTTCCTAGTCAAGTTACCGATGTGCCGATCACACAAAGCGAAGCAATCCCTATAGATAATAGTTCGATGCGTTCCTTTGACGATACCAGAAGTAATCAATCTTCCGATGACATGTCGTGTGATAGCTTTAGTCAATCTAGTTCTGACTGTGAGTCGATACCGAACGGACCACAGAGCAAGTCGACTTTTCGTGAAACACTTGCATCTTGGATGGTTGAGAACTCCATTGCTGGCGTAGCTTGCGATAGGCTTCTCGAGATTCTCCGAGCACATCCATGTTTTTCTACCCTTCCCAAGTCTGCAAAGACGTTGTTGGGAACCCCTCGGCAGGCTACAGAACTGTTGGACGTTCCACCGGGAAAATATTTGCATTTTGGACTTGAGGTAGCAATAGTAAATATTTTACTAAGTACCTCTGACAAAAATATTCCACCTAGTCTCGAAATCGATATTAGCACGGACGGTGCTGAACTCGATAATTCAGGAAAGAATAAAATATGGCCGATCCAATGTAGAGTTTCAAATATTCCTCACAGTCCAACGGAAGCTATCGGCATATATCTAGGAAACAAGAAACCGGACAGCGCAATGGTTTTTTTCGGGTCTTTGATGGAAGAAGCGAACGCGCTGTTACGCGATGGAGGCGTACTCTACCGTGGCTCTAGAAAGTGCTTTGCCTTCCGGGCGTTTATTGCAGATGCTCCAGCACGAGCATTTATACTGAATCATAAGGGCCACACCTCGCAGAATCCGTGTTCCAAATGTTGTGTCACAGGAGAATATGTAGACAATCGTATGACTTTTCGTGATGTAGATAACGTCCATCGAACGGACGAACAATATTGCAGGCAGGAAGATGAAGATCACCATAATGAAGGTTCAAGTCCGCTTTCGATTCTCCCGTTCGGAATGGTTACTCAAGTACCTTTTGAGTATATGCACCTGGTTCTTCTCGGTGTTGTTAAACGTTTAATGTCCGCGTGGGTAGATGGGAAATTTTCGAAGGCAAGTCGGCTTTGTGCGCATGATATCGGCCTCGTCTCGATGAGACTTGTTCATCTGTCTCGTTGCTGCCCAAGTGAATTTGCGCGTCCGCCTAGAGATCTGAAATATTATCTACGTTACAAAGCTACCGAGTTTCGACAGTTTTTACTTTACACAGGCCCGGTTGTCTTGTTAGGTATTCTTAACGATGACCTTTATAATCACTTTTTGTTACTCCACACGTCTATTCGGATTTTAGCATCTACACTTCCATGCAAGACTCAGTTGTTTTATGCGGAACGTGCAATTCCCATTTTCGTCACGCAAAGCGAGAATTTGTACGGGCGATCGTTTATCAGTTATAACGTTGTGAGATAATTGATTAAAATTCGCGCGCCAGTTGAAGAATATCGACTGAGGGCGCCAGCTCACGGTATCAGATACGATAATGATCGACGCGCGTGCGTAAGACGTACGAAACATTTTCGGGAAGTCCTCGCGATCGCGAGACACCCGTGCTCATCCTCTTTCTCCCTGGGATCGCCGAACTGAACACCTCGTCATCGCCACGTCTGGAAATCGGAATACCGTGGACGCCACGCAGAGGTATTCGGCAGTTTTCTCTAGTGCTCTCGGTGTTGGCCAGCCGGGAGACGAAAAGGCTATTTTGCCGAAGATTTCCTGCCCCAGGGAGAAAGCAGCTTACCCCTCTCGTTTATATGGGGAGTCGATCATTACCTGAGATAAGTACCGTTTTGTTTGTATCCAACTGTAATTCGGTTGTCGCGGATTAGGAGTGTGTTGTATGTATGTATATGTGGAGAGTGGATATTTCGCTGGTATGACACGAGGACGTGGAAATAGAGACTGAAACCTTGTCGAAAATAAATTCTAACGTATATGATCAGGAGTGTGTTGTATGTATGTATGTGTGGAGATTGGATATTTCGCTTGTATGACACGAGGACGTCGAAATAGAGACTGAAACCTTGTCGAAAATAAATTCTAACGCATATGTATATGGATAATTTGGTTGTCCAATTCAGGTATTTATTATTCGTCTCGAAATCGCATTTTTCACATTTTATAACGTCCACGGACTGTTGCATCTCGTTGACGACGTCAAGCTGTTGGGACCGGTCGACTCATACTCTGCTTTCCCGTATGAGAACAATATGAGAGTATTTCGGCGTGATTGCAAAAAGTCAGATGCACCGTTGCAGCAAATCGCACATAGACGAGCTGAACGTGACCAGAGAACTTGCGTACGCAGTCAGCGACACGATCGCGAAACTACTGTTTCCGAGAAGCATAGTGAAGGACGCTTCCAATGGATACCGACGACACCGAGGTGAAGCAATATCGTCGACTGAAGAATCGAAGATTTGTTTTGACTAGGGAAAAACGGGACAACTGCTGTATATTGAAAGATTCGTCGATTTGCATAGTTCTCAATAGAGTCGTTCGTCAAGCAGAAATCTTTTTGGTCGTAAAAAAATTTGATCGTGTCGAAACATTTTATGACGCAGGCATCGCATCGTCGTCGGTAGGCTTCTACAAGTGCTCTGCACTAAGACAGCACACCTCCCTTGTTAGTTTCCAGCATGTGATGACCAAGTGTTATCTCATGCCACTCTGGGAGTCACGCCACCTCGATGTGAATCGTCAAGAACGATTTATTGACGATGTGTTCGCTGTAGCAACGATGTCATGCGATGTTAATTATTGAGTTAGCTTAAGGGCTTACGCTACAGTACAATTTCGATTTTTTTCTAATAATTTATGGTGCCCAGAATATTCTGTTGAATTTTTATGTCGTTATTCGAATTACAAAAGTGGCGGAGCGCTCGATGAGCGGCACGGCCGAACTTTGAACGCATTTTTCATAAAACGTGCTTTTCAAGATCGGTGTCCCCGATATCTCCAAAATGGCTTAATGGATTATTATGACAATTTCCACCGATATACTTCAACAGATTCTTAAGTCCTTGACATTTTAAATTTATAAAATATAATTTTTAAAAATGATTGAAAGTGTTAAAAAATGGGAAAAATCGATTTTTCTTTTAATCGCCGGAATTTTTACGATTTTTCCCCCTCGTTAAGCCCCGCTTTATATATCATTCGTTAAGAAATAATTGAAATAAAAATGAAAATAAAAACTTGATATCAGGGACACTGTAAAGGATCTTCAAAAAAAAATTGGTTTACCCCGATTTTACCGATAAAAAAATAGATAACATAAAATCGAATGAAAAAATGCCTAAATGTTCTTTAATATATCCTCCTTCCACCTTAAAAAATTAAATGGATTAAGTGTACATTTACCGAGAAAAACAATCACGAAATATGCATGTGATTTTACTCATTTACTGTGGCGTAAATCCTTAAAAGATTTCATTCCTCTTCAAAGGGTTCAGTTAGTGATATTTTTTATTGACGAGTATATTCGTAGGTATTTTGCTAATGGCGATGGTGATATTTCTACTTTGTACCTGACACCTTTCGGTGATTGCAGGTTCATTTTATGAATGAGAAGGTTTGATTTGCGCGAGTTCGGTTTAAGTTTCCATTTGTTGAACGCTGAACATGATCTAACATGATCCATGATGATTTGATCTACGGAATTTTTAAGGGTTTCCATTCGATTATTACATTTTCACGTATTGAATTTTCTACCATGAATAAATATTTCATTTTAATTTTTTTATTATATTTGTTTAACGGATTTCTCCTTTTACAACCTATTCACATTAAATGCTATTTTAGAGCTCTGACCAAGAGTTAATTATATAACAATAATAAGTACTGAACTAAACTACAATACGTATAATATAAACCCTGGTACTCTATACTTAACCAGTTGGAATTGAGATGAACAATTAGTATTAGTATGAGTATATGCAGCAGTATCCATTCGTATCTCAATACTACTGTATTAGTCATTTTGTAAGGGCCTCGAATGATGAACCCGTAAAATGTTATGTCGCGAATTTGTTACCAAGTCTAGTAAAGTCGTTATAAATTATGGGCTAAGTTTCGTTTTAATTGTATGTGTTAAGAAAGGTTCAGTGCAATCTTTGTCGGAAATATTCTTTTTTGAGTTTTAGTACACGTGCCTGCAGTACCCATGAAATCCTCAATAATCAGGTCAAGATTCCCGGATTTTGGCGATTGAGAAACTTTGAAGTTGCAAGAAACCAAGCCGGACATTTTTTCTGCGGTACGTGTTGCATTTGCACTAGATATATGTTTTTTTCATAATTTGAGATTGTTATCTTGTCTCGTAATAACGTTCAGAAGTTATAAATGCAAATAATTACATTACTGTATTTACTTCGTAGCAACTCTTCAAGGAGAAGGGTCTTACCCCAGCAGAAAAGAGATCATACATTCCATGAAAGACTGCCGTTCTGAAATCGACCAATCAACGGAATGTAATCCGACACATTGGCTGGCAGCGGGTGATCGCAAATTACGAGAAAGCAGTCTCGCCAACATCGACACGAATTTCCCATTTTCTTTCTGTTTAATGTTTACATATAATTTTTCACTGAAGGCCAGCAAAATGTCGCTCACCTTCAGTGAAAGCGCGAAAAGCGAAATGTTTCAGTATATGTATAATTTTTTATTTGATTATTGTTTGCTGATTTTATTTTCTGTTTCCGACAATATAATGATCGCGTTCAGTAAAGTTTTTTTTAGTTAAAAGTTAACAGGTTTGATTTAGGTGTAGATACGACTGATTTGTTTTGACTTGAATGTATACTCATTTGATCTCGGAGGTTACCTAACACCCGTAAAGGGGAGCGGGTAACTCGGGTGAGTGCCGACCGAGCGCGTCTCCAGGTGGCGGATAGGAGGGACCAGGGCTCGGGGATCTCCGTAGTCTGGGGGACCGGGCGCCACGTGACGACCGGTAACCGAGGCAGGGAATCTCCAGGGAACTGGCCTGCGGGTGCTATAGGGAACCGGGTCGGGGTGAAAGCTGACCGGGGGAACGAAAGCCCTGCCGCGGACCAACTCCCCGAATCCCAAGGTGTAAGCCCATCGTGCCGACGGGATGCATGGCACTTGGGTAGTAGTGTCTCGAACGATGCTCTGTGGGTACCAGGCGCCACCCACTTATACCTAAGTCGCCTTGCCTACGTAACAGGCTCTGCGTAGGTCGACTACCCCTTCCTGTTTACTCGTGGGACGCAAATGCCGGAACCACCGAACAAAAACGAAATTTCTGTTGGTGCCAAGACCTCGCAAGAGGGCCTGGCACTCGAGTTGGCGAACGATCGTCCTGTCGGGACCCAGGGTGTTGGGGGAGTGCAAGCTCAACCGACCCCCGTGGAACCGATGGACACGGGCGCTTGTAAGGAGGGAGGGACAGAGGACTCAGCGTCAGCTGAGAACTCCGAGCCCCCACAAGAAAAGCGCCGCAGGGCCGGGCGCAGTGGCGCGGCAAGGAGAAGGGCCTGGAAGAGCCGCCAGGCTATTCTAGCCCTCTCCGAGCAGGGCCGCAGCGACCAGCCGGCGGCGGTCGACGGCGGGACCGCACCAACTGGACCTTACAAGACAGCTGGCTGCGGTCTGACTGAAGGCGAGAGTACGGACGGGGAGGGGGCAGCGGTACGAGTCCCTAAGCGGACTAGGCCGGAAGACCCCACCCCACCGGAGGCTCGCAAAACCGTGAAAAAGATCAGAGCTCACCCAAAACCGACGAGCTATGTGGACGCGGTTGCAGCTGGTAGGAAGATGGCCATCGTACCATCGGACTACCCTGTGACGGTCCTCAAGCAGGAGGAGGGCGAACTGTTAACACGGGCGCTCCTCGAAGCCATGGACGCCGTACCCTCTGGGCAGGCGCTACCATGCTTCGACGGACACCGCTGGGAACAGGGAGCCATGTGGGTGACCTGCTCGGACGACACGGCGAAAGAGTGGCTGAGGGCAGTAGTCCCGACGCTTAAACCTTGGAAGGACGCCTCGCTCCAGGTTATGGAGAGAGACGGCCTCCCCAAACTTGAAAAGACCTCCGCGGTGTTCTTCGGTACAAAGGAGGACACCGAGGTGCTTTTTAGGAGGCTGAAGCGCCAGAACCCGGCCCTAAACACCGACGTGTGGAGGGTTTGGGACCGGCGGGAGGTGAACGGCAACGTTCACTTCGCACTGAGCGTGGACGCCCCATCCATGGAGGCTCTGGCCAGGGTCGGAAATGCTCCCCACTGCGGACTGGGGCGGGCTCGTTTCGGCGATGCCCCGAACAGGACCGGCGGGAGAGACACGACCGGCACCGGGGCCGGAGCACCAGTGGCCTCAGAGCCAAAGAATGGTCCTGGACAGGCACCTGGTCATGCTGAGTCGGCCGTTGTAGCTCCGGCAGCGACCCCAGCAGCCAGAGTAACCAGCATAGGGGCCCCTTTATTAAGGGCACCCGTGCTGCTGCCCGCCAGGACCATGGCTCCCGCGAAGGCAAAAATGCCTAGCGCGGAAAAATATCCGCCTTCCTACTGGAGGAAGAAGCAGGGACCGGCTGCAGGGGGCTCGGGGGTCACAACCCGCGGGACCCCAGCGGTCGGGCGCACTCCTTTCCGACCGGTAGGCAGGAAAGGAACGAGGGGCAGGCCCACTATGGCCAGTCTGGCGCTGAAGGCGGGACTGGCGGGGCGAGAACAAGGCGACCAAAGGACGCTGGATCTCGCCACGCCAAGGACCTCTGAGCTGCCGACTGAGACTGTCGTGGGCCCAGCGAACTCGGCCGCGAGGGAGGAAGAGCGTGATGGCTGAACATCGAACTCTCCCCCCCTCGTCTCCCCCTTCCCCTAACTCCCCAACCCCGAACCCATCCACTTCCCGCATCCTTACCCCCTCCCTTCCCCACTTTGCCGGGAGACAGATCGAACCCGCAGCTTCAATAGCTGTGGGCAGTATCAGGTTCTCCCAAATTAATCTGCAACACTGCAAAGCGGCCACGGCTGTTTTAAGTCGGGACCTAGCAGTGGAGCAGACAGACATAGCCCTTATACAGGAACCCTGGATCAACGGGGGACTGATTAGGGGTATTAGTACGAATCTGGGCTCGCTTATCCACGCGGGGGCGGAGCGGGGGCCGAGGGCCTGCATCTTCATCAACAAGATGCACAGCGCGCTCAAGTTGAACCAGTTCTGCACCCGGGATCTAGCAGCAGCCAAGATTTCATTCAATATGGATGGCAGACAGACCGAGCTGGTAATCTGCTCGGCCTACCTGCCTTACGACTCGGCGGAACCCCCGCCTACGAACGAGCTCGCGGCCCTAGTCGACTACACAAGGGCCAGCGGACTCAAATTAATTGTTGGTTGCGATGCCAACTCACACCATACGGTGTGGGGAAGCTCCGACATCAACCCGAGAGGCGCTGCTCTACTGGAGTACCTCTCTACCACTAGGCTAGAGATCCTCAACACGGGATCCAGGCCAACTTTCATCACCTCCCGCAGACAGGAGGTCTTAGACCTGACCCTGGCTGCACCGGAAGTGGCACGCGGCATCCTGGACTGGCGGGTGAGCGAGGAGGTAACCCTCTCCGATCACCGCCTGATCAGGTTTAGTTTACTGGGGAATGCAGCACAACGCCCCTCGGACTCCTACAGGAACCCCAAAGCCACCGACTGGCCTGCCTACAGAGCAGAGCTGGACGGGAAGCTTGCGGGGGGCCGTGAGAGGCCGGGGACGAAGGGGGGCATCGAGCGGGAAGTAAGCTTCTTACGGAACGCTATGATCGACTCCTACGAGGCAGCATGCCCTCTCAAGACTAGGCCCAGCAGAAAGAAGGTGACGTGGTGGAACCGTGACCTGACACAGGCACGGGCTCGCTCCCGGAAACTGCTGAACAAGGCCTTAAAAACTAACACGGGCTCTGATTGGGACTCCTACAGGGGGGCTCAACAAGCCTATAAGAAGTTAATCAGGAGGTCCAAAGCGACCGCCTGGCATGACTTCTGCAGCGAGATCGAGGCCCTACCATTAGTGGCCAGACTTCGCAGAATTTTTGCATCGGGGCCTTCGACTCGGCTTGACGGTCTGGTTCTCCCCGACGGGAGAACCACGTCGAGCCAGGAGGAGACCCTGGCCCACCTGTTTGAGGTTCATTTCCCTGGGTCGGTTCTCACTGAACCGGGGGAACCCACGGGCACGGCGGATCCGCCGATTGGCGCGGCCGCCCGGGACTGGGCTACGGCAGCGGATATTACTACAACCGCTAGAATTAAATGGGCCATAGATACCTTTGATCGGTACAAAAGCCCTGGTGTGGATGGGATCTTCCCTGCCCTCCTGCAGGAGGCGGGAGAGGGCCTCATCAAATTCCTTCAACGTATCTATCGCGCATGCCTCGCGATATGCTACGTTCCTTTCGCTTGGAGGGAGGTCAGGGTCGTCTTTATCCCTAAACCAGGAAAAGACACCTATGACCGAGCCAAATCTTTCAGACCCATCAGCTTGACGTCTTTCCTCCTGAAAACGCTGGAGAGACTCGTTGATAGGCACATTAGGGAGGGTGCGCTCGCCGAAAGACCGGTGCACATTTCCCAGCACGCTTACCAGGTGGGCAAATCCGTGGAAACAGCGCTCCATCATACCGTCAAGGTATTGGAGGGGGCCGTGCACGCGGGTAGGTCTGTCCTGGGCGTGTTTATTGACATCGAGGGAGCGTTTGACAATACCTCCTTCGATTCTATCTGTGAGGCAGCCAGGGGTTTCGGGGTGACGGATTCCGTCATCGACTGGATCCACTGCATGCTCAGTACCAGATCTGTCACCGCAGGTCTTAGAGAGTCATCCGCGAGTGCGCTCGTCAAGAAGGGCTGCCCGCAGGGGGGAGTAACCTCCCCTATCCTGTGGGTGATGGTCATTGACGGGCTCCTCGGGGAGCTCGAGAGACTAGGGGTGACAGTGGTGGGCTACGCGGATGACGTGGCGATGCTGGTCACCGGTACCCACCCGGGAGAGATGTCGTGGAAAATGCAACGAGCATTGAACCACGTACAAACATGGTGCACATCGAAGAGCTTGAGGGTCAACCCGAGCAAAACGGAGATGGTGCTATTCACGAATAGAAGGAAACTCAAAGTGAGCCCCCCTTCTATTTTTGGGACGGAGCTCAGCTTCTCCACAGAGGTACGCTACCTTGGCGTCACCCTGGACAGCAAGCTCCTTTGGAGAAGCCACATCAATAGGCAGACCCGGAAAGCGACGTCAACTTTCTGGGCCTGTCGTAGGATGTTTAGTTCGACTTGGGGACTCAAACCGGCGGTGGTGAAATGGATTCACACAGCCATCATTGAGCCCCAAGTGACTTACGCGTCAGTAGTGTGGTGGCCTGCCCTGCAGCGGGGAACCAACAGGAAGACGCTCAACAGGCTGTATAGGCTTGCACTGCTGGGGATCACAGGAGCGCTTCGGACAACTCCTACCCTGGCACTGGGGGCGCTCTTAGACATAGCGCCGCTAAACATCGTGGCTAAGGCCAAAGCGATGGGTGCAGCCGTACGGTTAAAGTTTGGAGGGAAGTGGAAGAGAGCTTGCAGGGGCCACGCGTCGCTGCTTAACGGCAACAGGGATCTCGAGGAGGTCCTAGCCCTAGGCGGCGATCGAGGCCCTAGCAGCTACCACTTCCGACGCAACTACACTGTTACCTTCCCGAGTAGGCAAGAGTGGGAGGATAACAGAGTCAGGTTGCTGTCCCCAGGGGGACTTGTCTGGTATACGGATGGGTCCAAAACCCCGACGGGAACAGGCGCCGGAGTGTGGTGCGCGGGGCCTAGGACGAGGATATCCTTGGCACTGGGGAAACGCGCTACTACACTTCAGGCTGAGGTGCTGGCCATCAGAACCTGCGCGGAAGCGATTCTGCAAAAGGGTTATGAGGGCAGGCACATCTACATCTGTAGTGACAGCCGCGCAGCGCTCAGGGCCCTCGACTCCATCGAGGTGAAGTCCGAGCTGACACGCAGCTGCACTGTTGCCCTAACGCGCATTGCCGACGCAAATAGGGTCAAATTGCTCTGGGTGCCCGGGCACATGGGCATACAAGGCAACATGGAAGCGGACGGGCTGGCAAGAATGGGCTCTTCAGGATCCATTTCGGCCACCCCTACGTCGGTACCGGTAGCCCCGGGCGTCATCAAGGAGATCATGAGGAGGTGGACCGCCGAGCAGTTCACTTCCCTGTGGATCTCGGCGCCGGGGTCAAGACACGCGAGGGCTCTCTTCGCGGGCCCCTCTGAGAAACTGGGCTCGGAATTGATAGCCCTCGATAGGCAAAAGCTGAGGTGGCTGGTAGGCCTGATTTCGGGCCACTGGTTCACCCGGCAGCATTTGAAGCGGATGGGATGGATGGTAGACTCGCTATGCCGCTTCTGCGGACTAGAAGAGGAGACCTCCCTCCACCTAATAGTGGCGTGCGAGGGACTCGAGGGGGCTCGACTGAGAAACCTCGGAGCCCCAGTTTTGGACACACTGCAGTTGGAGGTGACGGGTATTGGGGGGCTTCTCCGCTTTGCGGAAGAGGCCGAACCCCCACCCCAACCTTAATGGTTTGCGAGTGCCCCGTATGGGGCCCGAGTACAATGGTCCAGCAGGACTGCGTGCTCGCTTTCGCACCAACAACAACAACAACAACATACTCATTTGATTCTAAAATTATTTTAATCGATTTCGGAATAGTCCTTTCTCATTTTCATTTCACTTTTTTGATTACAAAATTATAAGGGTTTGAATCAGATGAACCGACGATTGACGCTTTTTTCCGCACACCTTTTTTTATTCAATTCAAGGTTGTCATTCTTTGTACTTTTCACAATATGAAGATCCCATCCGGAAAAGCATTTTCACCATTTTTATCGGTATTCTACAGTTCGTTAAAATTAAGGGTTTAAATACAGCCTTTTGGCTGTATTTAAACCCTTAATTTTGGAAAAAGCGTCAATTCATCTGATTCAAACCCTTAATTTTGTAATCAAAAAAGTGAAATAGCTGACAATTTTTTTCAAAGTGCAATTAATTTTTTCGGTATACCTTGCATTCTTAATTTTTTGTTCCTGAGAGTATCATCGCATTTACAATAATCATTTGACTCAACCGTTAACAATTGTATTTTTTGTTCAAACTATGTATTATTTCGTTAGTACAAAGAGTATTTTATGCGAATGAGAATATTCATTTTTGCTTCCTCATAGAGGGAGCTGTTTCCGTGAAAAAAAAAGATTGATCACATAATTCGATGTATTTTTTTCTTGCTGAATTTTAATCTGTCGTCTAATCTAACGTAATCTGACGTAAAATTTTGCACACAAATTCGGAATTTTTTTTTTACAAAATAATTCGTAACAATTTTTTAATAAAAATAATAAAAATTTGCAATACAATCATTTTGATCACGTTTTAATATCACGATAAACAGTTTTATCTCGAGTCATTCAAATCGACGTGTCGATCGAAAAACTCTCTTTAAAAAAAATTTCCCACGTTCTTATGAACAAATTTGGATGGAAAAGAAAACGAATGACAAATTCAGATCCGTCAGCCGGAAAAAATTCATCAAATTACGGGGTTGAGTGTTTTTTCTAAAAATTCGATTTTTTATTTAAAAAAAAATGGAAATACGATTAAAAAATTAAATGGTCGATTGAAAAATTAAAATGACCGCCGAAGCGACTGCTCTGACGACTCATTTTTTGCCGTGTTTTGGCAAATGAAGTCGTTTATGAGGCATTCTTTATCAACTGGGCCACTTTTTCGGTCGACCTCTCAGATGTTTTTTAAAATTTGCCAATTTGTAGTACTACTTGAGAGGTGGTTCTGTGATTTTTTTTAGATTTTTAAAGTGCACCCTTCAGGATTTACGTTTTTTTTTTAAATATCCGTATATCTCAAAAAATATTGGTCACTCAAAAAATATGTACAAACATTAACTGTTTTATTTTTCATCAACTTTCGAATTACGTTATAATCATAATTTTCCCGATACGGGAAAGTCCATGTTTCATGGAAACAAAATTAAATTTTTTTTTCTACTAAAAACACACCTTCGATTCTGGTCCCAATTTTACAGGATATTTGGCAGTGTATGAAGATTTTGAAAAAAAAATCCCAAAGTGGTACCTACGATTCTTACGTACAATAAAAATAAACAAATAAAAAATTTAATTCATAAAGGAGAGGGCAAACGAGGAAAACACATCCAAAAAGCTTTATCGAAAGAACCTCTATTTCAAAACAAGTTTCCCAACGATGTGAATTAAATTTACCGACTACGGGCAATCCCCTTTCACTTATCTAAATATTAGTAGAGTTTAATACGAATTTATTTACATTTTTAATTCGTAAGTATCGCAGGTGCCACTTTGGGATTTTTTTCTCAGGATCTTC
Organism: Stenichneumon culpator; assembly: GCA_964017025.1. Taxonomy (NCBI): domain Eukaryota; kingdom Metazoa; phylum Arthropoda; class Insecta; order Hymenoptera; family Ichneumonidae; genus Stenichneumon; species Stenichneumon culpator. The sequence goes on along the minus strand of OZ024773.1, from coordinate 770,734 downwards.
ATACATTGCCAAATATCCTGTAAAATTGGGACCAGAATCGAAGGTGTGTTTTTAGTAGAAAAACATTATTTTAATTTTTTTTCCACGAAACATGGTCTTTCCCGTATCGGGAAAATTATGACTCTGACGTCATTCGAAAGTTGATGAAAAATAAAAAAGTTAATGTTCCTACGAATTTTTTTGAGTGACCAATATTTTTTGAGATATACGGATATTAAAAAAAAAAAAAACGTAAATCCTGAAGGGTGCACTTTAAAAATCTAAAAAAAATCACAGAAGCACCTCTCAAGTAGTACTATAAACTGGCAAATTAAAAAAAACATCTGAGAGGTCGACCAAAAAAAGTGGCCCAGTTGATAAAGAATGCCTCTTATTTGATTGGCCACCGTCTAGAAAAGCTCACCCCGGTTGTTAAAAGGCTTATATCTGTGAGGTTGCTTTTACGGTTGTTTGTTCGGTCGGCAATTAAAGAAGCGACTTCACTGCCAAAATGCGACTAAAGAATGTCGCCAGAGCGGTCGTTAATGTGGTTAATTTTTCATTCGACTTTGTTCATTCTTGGCACGAAACCATCGTCGCTTCTTCGGTCGTGGTTCACGGTCGCTTGGTTCGCTAGGAAATATTACAAGAAATAAATTGTGCGGTTTGCCAGTAATTTATCAACTATTAATGAGTTAATAAATTTATGTAAATGTTCTGTTCTTGTTGAGTGTGTGTGTGCGCTGTGTAAAGTATGATTCTTTCTTGTGAAAGAACATACGATTAAAAAATTGAAAAAAGAATTTCCTGTTGTATTAAATAATATATTATGTCATGCACTTACCTGAATTTGTTTTTTATTCTCGTGTTACCCACGAAATGGCAATCACTCTAGGATCACAATTTTTAAAAAATTACTATTGGCATTAGCAATTTATTAGTCATCGTATCCTTACAGTAGTTGCTAATTTTACTGTAAACATGCCGTGATACCGCTCTGTTGAAATGCCGTCATTTTGCCGCTTATTTGTCGCAACTACGTCTATGTTTTCTAGACCATTCCTGCTACCACGATGTTCCGAATTATTCACAATCGTGAGTATCATCGCGTTCAGTAGTTTTGTCGTCAAGGTGCCGTTTCCATATAAACAAATTTGGTTGTACGTGGACGGCATCGCGGGCTCTACTTTTGCAGCCAGCGTACCGCCACTATGTTCAGCTAACTTGGATTAAAAAATGCGGCAGAGCGAACAATCATTCTGCCGTCAAGGCGCCTTTATCGTATTAAACAAATTTCGTTCTACGTGGCCGGCACTGCAAGCTGTACTTTTGCAGCCAGCGTTCCACAACTATGTTCAGCTAACTTGGATAAAAAAACCGGCAACGCGAATAGTCATTCTGTCGTCACCATAATTTCAAAGCCTGTATTAATAGGCACCCAAATCTAATGTTCAAACGTGGCGCTTATCTGACGCCATCATGTCGTCGCGGTGAGATGCCTCGCCGTGCCGCCACTTTACAGCTTTTGTGACGAGCGCTCGCTCGCACGAATTTCCCACTCCTCATGGCGCGATAATTTAAACACAAACTGTATCATTTTAATGCGCTCATTCATAGATATACGCACACTTATTCTCTGCATGGTAGAGTAATTGTAAACTTTCGAAATACGTTAAATGAGGGCCTATAAGAACGAACGTGACTCTGTAGCGAAAGAAAAGATTAACCTTTTACATTTTCCGAAGAGAAAAACCCTCATATACCTTTTTGTCCAAAAAGGACTCGCAGTCAGAGCTCTGAACCCTTGAGAAGTACTTAAAGTGAAAATTAACAGATATATAGTCTTGTTTTTCTCACGCGGGCTTGGGTGGCCGAGATCAGCCGGTCGCCAAATGTTTTACGACCTCTTCGGAAAACAGACGTACTCGGAGACAAAGCCGAGGGCTTTCTACGCGGTACAGAGAAAAAGCCCTTGACTCGGCGAGCTGCTCGGTGGGCTCAGCCTGTATGGAAAAACGGAGCTATCGCGCGGGCGGTACCTCATACAGCCAATCAACGGTCGAGTTTTTACCCCCAACTACCTTCTCACGAAAACTCTTAATTTTGGGAAGAGTACAGTTGATCTGAGATCTTCGAGTCGCGACGTTCTTCTAGAGTCACTCGGAAAATCTTGCACGGTTCCCTTCGCTTGTACAGAGTTAATAAATCATTGTAGTTGCGATACTACGTTATAATATAATACAAGTTGTGTTAAACTATATTTTAGTTGGTTATTTTGCGAATTGATAGTCGTGATATTGTGCTTTACTCATTCGGCGGACAAATAATTAAATTGCTACGTTTCAAATCGTAATAACGTGTCATTATTAATATAACATATGTTTAAACCTTTAATAAATCTCCCGCGTTAAGAGTCGGATTTTAATTCGCTAGGCAGCAACGAATCAACATTCGGAGTCCGGAATATAAAAGTTACCAGCCATCCAATCGGATCGGCCCGTAACACTTTATGCAGTAGTACATGCTGTGTTATGTGATACATACCGTGGCCTTACGTGCCGTACTCTTGCCGACTCCTTACCGACATTCAACTGCCGAGCACCACGTTTGTCTATTTGGGTACCTGCTAAGATTTCATGTATAAAATGCATGTTGACTAATGAAAATAACTCGGTTGTAAAGTCTTACCCGAACTTCAGGAACTTTCCGTCCTTTAGCGGCACGTGCTGAAACAAGATAAAATGCAGACATATATATATACTGATGTATATTGAACAAATTTGATTTAAATAATTTTAAATAGTGAATAAGTATGTCAATTTGTATGAAAAATGATGAAGAGAAATTTAATTTTTAATAATTGCTCTGTCCAAAATGATTTCTGGTTATCGTTTAAGTAGTTATATTTATTAACTTTTAATGTTTAGTATACAGATCGAGATTTGTTTTCATTCTCTCTGCCGCATGCTTGAGACTGCATTGAACGATTCAAGCGATGACCAAATGTGACTAACCACCATAAAAATATTTTGCCCGGACAATTCTCTGTGACCTACAGTAATAATCTTTTGAGAAACTTTTATTTGTAGAAGTAATGTTGAATTTGTTTCGTCAACTCTCAAATGTCAACTTACATCATGCGAATAGAGTCTCAGCGACAGCGAATTGCATCAAAGAGATTGAATCAAATGGTTCAAGTGATAACCAAATGTGACTATGCACCATGAAAATATTTTGTCCGGACAATCCTCTGTGACCCAAAGGAATAAACTTTTGATAAACTTTTATTCTTTTGGGTCACAGAGGATTGTCCGGGCAACAAATTTTCATGGTGCGCAGCCACATTTGGTTATCGCTTGAACAGTTCGATGCAATCTCTTCGATGCAATTCTCTGTTGCTGAGGCTCTATTCGCATGATGAAAGTCGAGAATTGAGAGTTAACAACACAAATTCAACATTTCTTCTACGAATAAAAGTTTGAAAGAGATTGAATCGAACAGTTCAAGCGATAACCAAATGTGACTGCGCACCATGAAAATATGTTGGCTGTACAATTCTCTGTGACCCAAAGTAATAAACTTTTTAAAAACTTTTATTTGTAGAAGAACTATTGAATTTGTTTATTCAACTATCAATTGTCAACTTACATCATGCAAGTAGAGCCTCAGCGACAAAGAATTCCAACGAAGACATTGCATCCAACTATTCAAGCCATAAGCAAATGTGACTTCGCACCATGCAAATATTTCGCCCGGACGATCCTCTGTGACCTAGAGGAATAGCTTTTGAGATACCTTTATTCGTAAAAGACATCTTGAATTTGTTTAGCCAACTATCAACTGTCAACTTACATCATGCGAATAGAGTCTCGGCGACAGCGAACTCAAAGATGTCTCATAACACAGCAATAAAAGTAGTCGATGTGATAGTTATCTAAATTTTTTTTTAGACTCTGATCATTTTGACCTCTTTTATTGTGGCATTATGAGACACATCTTTGAATTTTCTGTTGCTGAGACGCTATTCGCATGATGTAAGTCGCCAGTTGATAGTTGGCTAAACAAATTCAATATTTCTTTTACGAATAAAAGTATCTCAAAAGTTTATTCCTCTAGGTCACAGAGGATCCTCCGGGCAAAATATTTGCATGGTGCGAAGTCACATTTGGTTATGACTTGAATAGTTCGATGCAATGTCTTCGTTGGAATTCTTTGTCGCTGAGGCTCTACTTGCATGATGTAAGTTGACAATTAATAGTTGAATAAACAAATTCAATAGTTCTTCTACAAATAAAAGTTTTTAAAAAGTTTATTACTTTGGGTCACAGAGAATTGTACAGCCAACATATTTTCATGGTGCGCAGTCACATTTGGTTATCGCTTGAACTGTTCGATTCAATCTCTTTCAAACTTTTATTCGTAGAAGAAATGTTGAATTTGTTTTGTTAACTCTCAATTCTCGACTTTCATCATGCGAATAGAGCCTCAGCGACAGAGAATTGCATCAAAGAGATTGCATCGAACTGTTCAAGCGATAACCAAATGTGGCTGCGCACCATGAAAATTTGTTGCCCGGACAATCGTCTGTGACCCAAATAAATAAAAGTATTTCAAAAGTTTATTCCCTACATCATGCGAATAGAGCCTCGGCGCCAGAGAATTGCATCGAAGAGATTGCATCGAACTGTTCAAGCGATAACCAAATGTGGCTGCGCACCATGAAAATTTGTTGCCCGGACAATCCTCTGTGACCCAACGGAATAGAAGTTTTTCAAAAGTTTATTCCCTTGGGTCACAGAGGATTGTTCGGGCAAAATATTTTCATGGTGCATAGTCACATTTGGTTATCGCTTGAACCATTCAATTCCATCTCTTCGATGCAATTCTCTGTCGGTGAGGCTCTATTCGCATGATGTAAGTCAACAATTAATAGTTGAATAAACAAATTCAATAGTTCTACGAATAAAAGTTTCTCAAAAGTGTATTCCTTTGGGTCACAGAGGATTGTCCGGACAAAATATTTTCATGGCACATGGTCATTTTAGTCATCGCTGGAATAGTTCGATACAGTCTCAACCCTGTGGCAGAGCGAATGAAAAACAAATGTCAATCTGTATACTAACTATTGAAAGTTAATAAATCAATCTACTAGAACGATAATCCGAAATAATTTTGCACAGTGTACATTTTATTTCAAGATCTTCGTGGCCGGAATGGATATATCGGTCTCGTGAGCCACACTTTTTATTGTACCTCAGGAAGAATCTAATAGGGCCGATTCACTGTTCCGTCGATTGCCAATATAATTAGAAATTCTTTTATATAACTACGGAAAGTATATCTTACATTATTATACATGTAGTCCTTACCAGGATTGCGTCGTCCCATTGATTGATGGATTTTTTGTTGTAATGCGGTGCACTGCACGATGGTTCTTCCAAGAGTGACTTCATCACAAAACAAAGCTATTCTACGCTGGCGCTCACGAGTGGGGGAGTTCGCGCGAGCACGTGCTAGCGGAAAGCCGGCTCACTCGAGTAGAACGGCACCAGTAAGGAAAGTAACAAAGGCAGAGCGAAAACAAACGGTTCGGTTTATCGTCGATTCACTATCGCAACAGGATCTTTGAGTATATATCTCGAGTGTCGACTAGTTGACATAATAATAAGGTCGCCAATCGCAACCGTAATTTCGTACAGCAAGTGTATATATAAAGGATATAAAAAGTGTCTACACAAACTATATGTGTAATCTGCGCAAACATTGTATAACTAATAAATATTACATTATTTTAACTAATTCATATGTGAGTGATAACTGATGAGGAATGAGCCATTATGGGGAATAGAGATAATAAGAAAGTTGCTCATTCGCGGAGACAAAGCAATATTACGAGGTATGTATAAAAATTTATTTGATTGGGTGCGATTTGACGTTATAAAAACAATTTTATAAGATTACAAATTACGAAGCATTGGTGAGTTTTTTCCCTGACCAATTTCAAAATTGGCCAGGGAAAAAGTAAATTTTTGCCGAACCTTCTAGAAATAAATAAAAAAAATGTACATAAAAGAATACCATGAAAAAAAATTGGGAACGCTGAAAAAAATAAAACAAAATTGAACATTAATACAATAATTAGGTATTTTCATTTGCATTATTAATTAAAAAAAATAGTAATCGTTAGAATTTTGGTCAGGGAACATTTTTTATTGGTCGGTGAAAAGTCAGGGAACTTTTTTTCGGGGAAAAAACGCCCACCATGTTAGACATATTTATAGCATAATACATTTTTGACATCAGTTTTTTGCTGTTTGTCCCGAAAAAAAACAGAGAAGAAAAGAAAAGGAAACTCGAAGACAGTGGGGACGTTATTAAGGCCCGTCTTTTCAACCTACGTTTGCGTCAACTCGCAGCTACCAGTCGGTTCGGAACTTTTGCCGTCAGCGGTAACACTAACGCGGTTGAAATATATATACATTGTTGCTACTTCATAGAGGCAACTTTGCTATGGTAAACAAAAAATTCGAGATTTTAACGGAAACGTGTTCAGAATGTTTGAAATCATCGAAAAATCATATCATCAAAAATTCCGTGTGTGTGCGCGTGTGTGTGCGTGCGTGTGCGTGTGCGCGTGCGTGTGCGTGTGCGTGTGCGTGTGCGCGTGCGTGTGCGTGTGCGTGTGCGTGTGCGTGTGCGTGTGCGTGTGCGTGTGCGTGTGCGTGTGCGTGTGCGTGTGCGTGTGCGTGTGCGTGTGCGTGTGCGTGTGCGTGTGCGTGTGCGTGTGCGTGTGCGTGTGCGTGTGCGTGTGCGTGTGCGTGTGCGTGTGCGTGTGCGTGTGGGTGTGCGTGTGCGTGTGCGTGTGCGTGTGCGTGTGCGTGTGCGTGTGCGTGTGCGTGTGCGTGTGCGTGTGCGTGTGTGTGTGTGTGTGTGTGTGCCAGCGCGTGTGTATGTGTGTGTGTGTGTGTCATTTCAAACCTGATCAGGCTGAAATTTCACACTCAGCGAGTATGGTTAAAATCAATGTTTCTTAAAAATGTTCAGTTTTTTTTTGTACGTTATTTTTTATTCCCTAAAAAAATGTCTGCGCCCTCTAGCTTTTACAATTTTTTAGCTATCGGGGCACAAATTGTACACACATAGAATATGACCGCCAAATGATCCCTATCAAATTTGGGAAGAATCGATCGAACCGTTCAAATTTTATGGTATTTTTACTTTTCTGAATTTTATGAAAATTTTAACTTTGTTTTAGACGCAATTTTCCGTATTGAATATTCATCTATGAGTGAAATAAGTGGTAGACTCGTCATCAGCGTGGCAAAATACATTAAATATAGTGCCGGAGCGACAACTAGCGAAAAAAGTTTATCGGGAATTCGTATAGACAAAGTATTGCAAAAATTACTGATTTGGCGTATTTTTTCAAACAGCGATGTCTTTGCTTCCTGATGGCATCGCGTAAAAACCAAGGTAGCTACCATGTTCTTTAGAACATGGTAGCTACCTTGGTTTTTCTTTCTTGGTTTGGCTTTAGCACGAAATACACACGATGATGGATGTGATGTAGTTAAAAAAGCTAGATAAAGCGTGATCATTTTGATTTCTTGAGTAAAAAACAGCAAAATCGGGGGGCCTCAGTGAAACGCATAACTCCCGTCTTTTTGCCCTAGCGGGCAGTCGGGAGCTAAAAATCGAGTGCTTCATAAACGTTCAAAATTGAAATTTTCATATCGCTATCTCATAATATTCCTTTATTCGTAAAGTTTTCTCTATGAGGAAGCCAAACATACAGAATAGTTATGTGTATGGCAAGGCCGTAAAAAGGGAGTTCTTGAGGAGTGTGAAAGCCGAAGGCACATGTGGCATTCACACGAGTCAGGACTTCCTTTTCTACACCCATACTATTCAGATAATTGTTCCTAACAAATTTACAAAAATCGAATCGAAGTGTGCGCCGAACGGCACTTTCCCGCACTAGTACAGGAAAAAAGACAGTATTGCGTTTGTACGCATGCGTAGTATTATTCTTGCACGCGATGCGAAAAAGTGCCTTTCTGCACACATTTTGTAGGAACAAAAAGCGGGATTTTACGTGCATGCGTTAGTAAATAGTACACTATAATGGCTATAATACTGGCGTGAAAAATCTTTTTCTGCCAAGTGTGAGTTTGCAGCGCGAGCCAAAGGAGAGTGTTGCAATCACACGAGTTAAGAAAACGTTTTTCGCACGAGTATCATACAAAATGTTATTACACTTGGTGCAAAACCCCCTTTTTCACACTCCATGAAGTAAAATTTGGTACGATCTCGTGCGACAAACTTTCTGAACTCTTGTAGCACTCGCCTTTGTCTCATTTTGCGTACTCACAGTTGTCAGAAAAAGTTTTATCGCACTAGTATCCTAAATTACCATTATTTCACAGGACGTGAAAATGAGGGTTTTTGCACCCGAAGCGTGCATGAAACCGCCATTCTCCCACTGAGTGATGTAAAATGTTTTCTCATGCGAGAAGCTTTGCGAATAAAGGAACATTATGAGGCAGCGGTATGAAAATTTCAATTTTCAACTTTTATGAGGAGGCCATATGAAAATTTCAATTTTGTTATGCAGGAGACACCAAGAAGCTCTGCTTGCTACCTGATATTTTTTTTTATTTTCCTTGAGATCGATGATCGATGAAATCGATCGAAGATTTATGCTCGTGTAAGTTTTCCTAACCGGAAAGCTCTATTACAAAAAAAAACATGCATTTCTTGGAGCCCGAGGATAAATTTTAAAAAATATCTAAAAATAAATAAAAAATATATGTATAAAACGTAGAAATTGCCCAACTGGAGAACCAGTTGCCAAAGTCAATGCACGAAAGTTTCTACCTTCTGTCATATTTTCATGGCATAGAAGTTAGTTATGTTTTTACAAAGCTACAGACAAGTCCCAATATCTTTTCGTATATAATATGATATACTTTTAATGAACGAGTGTACTAGACTTTGGGAAAATTGTGATAGCTCGGTTTTATAGTAATATGTTCATAATGTAACACGTACATTTTGAATATAATCTATTTGAATGCCAAATTTGAGCTTCATAGTTTGATGATTACTCAAGTTAGATACGTTATTGCAATTAACAAAAAAAAAACAAAACAAAAATCTCATACAATCAGAACGTTTCGATCGAGCTTGGTTAAATTAATACCAAAGAGCCTTCAACGATATGCTAGGTACGTACTGAGACGTTGCTCAAGTCCGCTCGCCTCCAAAACCCTTTTGGAGCACGGCGGAGAATCGGAGCAGCGACGAGGACTGCGAGAAACCGAGCGTCTCGGTAAGGTAGAGCGCACGACAGACCGGCGCATACCCATGGAGTCGACGGCCGGGACCCGCCTATCTTACCCCGAGACCCAGCGCGCATTTTGGAGCACGCGCCTGTCACGCAGCGATTGCGTCAGCCGCGCGTGATCACCGGTGGCGCGGAAAGAAGGGCCGATTGACGTCACATTGACGTCACGCGGCCAGGAAGGGGACACAGATTCGGGCCGTGCGCACCCGGCGCTCCGATATAAAAGGAGGCCCGAACGCATGGAAACGGACTCTTAGCTGAACAGTGACTTCGCTCACTACTAAGATTCCCTTCCATCAAGCATCGGCAACTTTCTTTGGGGACAAAGATAACTGCTGCTGTCTTGATTACCCCTTTACCTGAAATACAGCGTCGGCGACTTCTCTCGGGGACGGGAGAGACTGCTGCCGTCTGCTTCCCCGGGCAATCTTTTTCCTTATATATATTTTTTTTTTTAGAATTTATATCTCGGCGGATTTAATAATTTTTTTTTGTACCAACGATTTGGACTGTAATTAAATAAAACAAAAATATTTAATTGACGTCAAATTCCGTCTCGAATTTTTATTCCACAGCACCTGCCCTCACAAAATTAAAAAGTGAGCAAAGAACTCACATAACGTCGCTTTTGGAGCAGACAGTTGTAAGCCTCCAAAAGTTCAACGTTACAGTACATATGATTTGATACGTACTATTTTAAGACGGTAGCTCGAAATTTACGAGAGCTAGAGCTAATACAGGCATTTTTGTAAAAAAAAAAATATATATATATCGAAATCATATAAAATTCCATATGGAGCGTCAATCTGCATAAAAATTGCCATGATTGAAGGGATATGACCCTTTACTAGTGTGCGAAATTTTGGACCGCTCGCTGAAGCCGTTTATGAGTTACACGAGTTTGAAAATCACAAATTCATTGCAGACACATCCATGGACCCAGACACGGGCGCAGATACAGAAATTTTTTTTTCAAAATACGATTTTTCTACGTTTTAGAACAATCTGAAAATGTTAACGTGAAAATCTCGAAAATAATTATTTTCGTGGAAATAAACCTTTCTCTACGAGAACGCGAAAATATTAAAAAATCGATATTCACTATGAAAATTGAAGGAAATTGTTTCAGTGACGATATCGAGTGGCCCGCCCGTTGGTAAAAAATATTTTCCGTGATTAGTTTCTGAATTCGTATAAAATGCCACTTTTTAACATTATTCTATATTTAAAAAAGACATGACAATTGAATCTCAAAACTTCAAGATAATCATGAAGACAATTTTTTCGTACCCTGAATGGCCCGCGTGCCCTGACTGGTTTTCGTGCCCTGAGTGGCTACACAAAGTCAAATTTACTCGTTTGCAGTGCGTGCTGCGAATCTGTTTTCGTTAGCAAGATGAGCACACCGAATCTTGGGCGCGCAGCGCGCGTTTTCGTAAAAAGTTAGCGGGTAGCCCGAGCGAAGCGAGCGCGTTGTCGGTAGTTAAAAAAACTGATTTCGGACTAATTTCTACTGGACTCGCGATTTTCGTGCACCGATTTTTTATGTATCATAATAATTTCTGGTTATTTAACGCCGTATCAACTACTATGGTTATGAGCGATGTTAATAGCGAACGTACTATTCATTTTTACTAGGATCTGATACCACGGTAATAATTACTCAGTAAGACTGAACGTTGTCTGTACTTTTGAGTATCGGTAACAATCAGTCGTCTAGATTTACTTTACGGTGCCAAAACTTTGTCATGTCAATTGCGCTGACTGTAAGCGTTGAACAACGACGCACGCGCTTCGCTCGCGGTCCTTTGCCGCGCTCTTTTTCAAGGTTATGTATGTCAATCGTATAAACGAAACAGACGACACGTTTGTTCACGGGATAAATGTGTGATTCAGCAATATCTCGAGCTTCGAATTTAGCGGCCATAAATCTCTATCTCTAAAAGGGAACGATACAAGCAGTTTTCAAGCCGCGTTGAAGTTTTGTGGAACATTATGTGCTACATGATAGAGTAAAAACTGATCTATTAGAGAATGTGTCAACATTTTATTTTCAGACGTCGCGTAAATCGTTTGAAGAAGCTAGTAACGACCGAGGGTCCTAAAAATGATACAGACGACGGTGTCGGTGAAGGATCCGAACGAGAGAAACTGACTTCCAGAGCAAGTATAAAGCAAATTCAGAAAGTCACAACGCTCATATTTCATAATACCAATGCCGAAAAAGTCGATGCTGATGATACAGTATCTACAGCGAAACCAATTCATGAAACTGAGCCATCAATATTACGAGCAGCATTGACTACAAATTCATATCGATTTCGGGGTGGCATGGTTCCCGAAGCTCGTGCTTTGTCTATCGATGAGAGACGCGATGAACGACTTACCTTCAAGCCATCGAAGATGTGTGCTGGCGGAGACATGCGTGATCTCAGCCTAAACAACTTCGTTCATCCTCCTGATTTGGTGATGAAAGTTATAAATACAGTAAAACCTAATACATTAGATATAGCTACACCCAAAGATAGCGATACTCGCAACACTTGTGTTGATACGTCAAAGCTGAATAACAGACATTAGGTATCTGATTCACCTGTGATCGATGATCGCACGGAAGAATTCTGTTTTGGCGCAGACAACTCATTGAATTCATGTAATTTAGACATAGGCGCAGATCTTGGGGGTAAAGTAAATTCAGAAGTAGATGTAGGTACAAACGGATCTCGTGTGATTTCCGATTTAGTGGAGATATGTACTTCCGAACGCATACCCACTGGTATTGAAAAAGAGCTTGTCTATTCGACGACGATCGACTCGGTGAAACAGCATGTTGACCGTAATGCAAAACCTCCAGCTGATTGTGCGGTAGTAGTACCGCAAACGCAACAAGCTCTGAATTGTTCTTTGAAAGAAAGGACAGATCCAGGAACCCAGGATCTCGATCAATATGAGCTGATTGTGGATGATAGTCCTTGGGATTTGGGTCGTATTAAAGAAGTAACAGTCCCAGGCCGACGAATAGTTGATTTAAGTTTCATCTTTGCTCAACTTCACAAAAACTTTGACAACCACCATCCTGCCTTGGGATGCCCCTTCAGCGACTTGAAATTGGAGAAATTCGTAGATCGTGGGCTGAGAACCCAATTGTTCTTCAGGTGCCAAATGTGTAATTATAGTTTTAATATTTGGACCGATCCCACCGACGATAGTATCGTGGGTATTGACGATAGCGCTGTAATGGGTACCATCACTTCTGGTACAGGTTACTCCAATTTGGAAGAACAACTAGCGGCGATGGCTGTACCGTCCATGTCACATGTCACGTATCGGAAAATCCGTCAACGTCAATATGGCAGTTTTCATAAAGTTGCTGAGGAAGAGATGAAACGAGCTGCGGAGATGGAAAGAGAAATTGCGATTCGAAAAGGAAAAGTTGTGAATGGTATCCCGTACATTAAAGTAGTGGCCGACGGTTGTTGGGCGAAACGGTCGTACACTGACGGAAAACACGATTCACTGTCAGGGACTGCTATGATTTTCGGCAATGAAACTAAATTAGCTCTATTCGTTGCAGTGCGTAATAAATATTGTGCAATAGACAACAGAGCTGAACGTCTCGGCATAGAACCTCCTGAGCATGTTTGTCACAAAAATTGGGGTCGCAACCAGAGTTCGACTGCAATGGAGACCGATATAATTCTTGAAGGTTTCAAATGTAGCATAGAGGCCAATGGACTGATATATAAGACGCTTATATCTGACGGCGATAGCAATGTATTTAAGGCCATTCGAGATGCCAATCCGTACGCTGAACATGATATTGTGGTAAAAAAATGTGAGTGTAACAACCACGTGATGCGCAATCTTTGTCGATACTGCAGAAAAGCTGCGACGATGAAATTTATAAGTCCTCCGAAAAAACGCATCATAACCGTAACTGCATTTCGAGATGAAGTACGAAAGAGTGGTTTAAGAATTCGAAGAGCAGTTGAGAGTGCTCGAGATCTCCGAAAGCTAGAGGATGTTCAGAAAGGTGAAAAAATCAGGCGGCTTCAAATGGATATTTTAATCATCTTCAAACATGTATTTGGCGACCACTCTAAATGTCACACATTGCCGATGCCTTGCGAACCAAAGGAGCGCCAAAAAAACTTGATACCAGAGCTTCGCAGAACTGGAATATTTTCCACTGTGGAAGAAGCCGTTATTCGTTTGAGTACTCATGCCAAAAGTTTGTTGAAAAAGGTAACAAATAATGTGGCTGAAGGAGGAAATTCCATAGTAAACAAATTTAACTCTGGAAAGCGAATTAACCATTGTGCAAAGAATTCATACCAAATGAGATGTTATGGAGGCGTAGTGCAGCATAACAGCAGAGGGGTATTATCAAGAGTCCATCTCGGTATGGAGAAAAAAGTTCCACGTTCCGTTTTGAAAATGGAAACTGCTAGACAATTGCATCTTCGTAGTAACAGACTGCCTCGGCAAGAAAGGGCTAAGCGTCGACGTCGAAGATGGCTGGGTACGGATAAACACTACGGTCCGTCAGCCCAGAAACCCGATCTTTCGAAAGAAGTTTTCGACGTTCTCGTAAAAAATCACTTCGACAAGTTGGTCAAATATCAGGCAGACCGAAACCAAATCGAGCGCGTGACTGTTTCTCAGAGTGACTGCGAGCTATGGCATCGTTTACGGACCACTATTATCACGGCATCGAAATTCGGACCAATTTGTCGCATGCAAGAATCGACCTCTTGTTCCAATATGGTTTCGAGTATCCGCTATCCGCAAATGCTGGATACAGCAGCTGTACATTTTGGGATAGCCAACGAAAAAACAGCTAGAAATTCATTGGAGGCACAGATTGGGGTAAAATTCGTGCCGTGCGGACTTTTTATCGATTTAAAAATTCCATATTTGGGAGCATCTCCAGACGGTCTGATAGAGCCTGACGGTATTGTTGAGATAAAATGTCCGTATTCGGCCAAGGACGTACCTGTTGCGGACGCGATTGAACGCAGTTCGAATCTCAGAAGCATTTTCGACAAAAAGAACAGAGACCTCATGAATAAAAATCATGCGTACTATTATCAGGTGCAAGGTCAGCTTCATATAACTATGCGAAGCTACTGTATTTTTGCGTTGTGACTTCAGTGGATCTGAAGTACATAAAGGTGCTTCGAGATGACGAATTCTGGAGTTCAAAAATGGAACCGTCACTGTCTCGATTTTATATGGAATACCTTCTTCCCGAAATTGTTGACAGCCGGCGCAACAGAAGTATGCCGATCCGAGATCCCGAGTATATATTACGTGCCCGACAAATCTCGATGCAAAAAAAGAAACAGAACGTTCAGAAAAAACGTGAAAGGGAACAGGACAATGAAAAGTTGAGCATAGTGCGCCCCAATCCAAACGGACAGGATAGCAGCGCCTCAATTGATATCCAAGAGATTCCCCAACAGGTACCCGAAGATGTGAGCGGTGACTTAACAAAAAAAAAACCGGACATGAGCAGTGGATCACTATCGAGATTAATGATGACGACGAGCTTGTGGAAGAGGGTGTTGCGATTCTTGAGGCATTGCGACGCAGCGGTTCCGTCGGCGATGTCATCGAGGATATACGACCACTGAATAGCCTCTTGAATGACTCAACCATTGACTCATTTCTGCTAATTGTAGAAGAAAATTCTGCTTTCAAATTTAATCCAGTGAGTTATTTCGCATATTCTCACTACATTCAACCGTGCACGACTGAAAGAGATATGCAAATAATAGGAGGTAACATATCCCGACATTGGATTTGCATCTATTATGATGGGTCGAAACTAATGATCTATGATAGTATGAATCGAAGTGAGTTTAGTCGCCTTAATGCAGAGGAAACAAACTACCTGGCTAGGCGTTATCCGCACATTACCGTTGATGATGTGGTTTTCAATCCGGTCACGAGACAACCAGATACTTTTAGTTGCGGAGTGTATTCTGCTGCTTTCGCTACAAGTATAGCATTGGAACGAGATCCTTCATACGAAAGTTACAGTGTCGACGTATCAGCAATGCGAATGCACTTGATTACAATTATTCAAACAAGAAAGTTGTCGCCATTCCCAAAGGAATAGTCTTACCTGAATTGTTCCAAAGCATGTGAAATTATGTTATATATTACCTATGATATATATAACTTGATGTTACATATTTCCACAAGGGCGGCTCGTAGGTGGCAAGAGTCTGTAGAGAGCCAAAGACTCTATTCGAAATTGTATAAATTTCGAGAGAATAGGCTCGTCTCATCGATCCCGATAGACGCAGATCTATTTTGCGAGTAACGAGCAGTCTCTAGATAGCCTGAGACATACTATATTCGAAGTGTTATAAATTTCGAGAGAGTAAGTTCGTAGAACCGATCTCGATCGATGCACGTATACTTTGCGGGCGGCGAGAAATCTTTGAAAATCCAAAGACATAATCTACTCGAAATGTTATAAATTTTAAGAGAGTAAGTTCGTTGCACCAATCTCGATCGACGCAAATATATTTTGCGCGTGACGAGCAGCCCTTGGCTAAAGTTAAAAACACTCTCCGAAATTGTACAATTTCTTGAGAGCAGCTCGTCACTTCGATCTCGGTCGAAGCAAACTCAGTTTGCACGTGACGAGCAGTCTTTGACTATTGCCAAAGACACGCTCTCTCCGAAACTGTACAATTTCGTGAGAGCAGCTCGTCACCTCGATCTCGGTCGAAGCAAACTCAGTTTGCACGTGACGAGCAGTCTTTGACTATGGCCAAAGACACGCTCTCTCCGAAATTGTACAATTTCGTGAGAGCAGCTCGTCACCTCGATCTCGGTCGAAGCAAACTCAGTTTGCACGTGACGAGCAGTCTTTGACTATGGCCAAAGACACGCTCTCTCCGAAATTGTACAATTTCGTGAGAGCAGCTCGTGACCTCGATCTCGGTCGAAGCAAACTCAGTTTGCAAGTGACGAGCAGTCTTTGGCTACAGCCAAAGATATATTCTCTCTCCGAAATTGTACAATTTCGTGAGAGCAGCTCGTCACCTCGATCTCGGTCGAAGCAAACTCAGTTTGCCCGTGACGAGCAGTCTTTGACTATGGCCAAAGACACGCTCTCTTCGAAATTGTACAATTTCGTGAGAGCAGCTCGTCACCTCGATCTCGGTCGAAGCAAACTCAGTGTGCAAGTGACGAGCAGTCTTTGACTATGGCCAAAGATACGCTCTCTCCGAAATTGTACAATTTCGTGAGAGCAGCTCGTGACCTCGATCTCGGTCGAAGCAAACTCAGTTTGCAAGTGACGAGCAGTCTTTCACTATAGTCAAAGAAAAGCTCTCTCCGAAATTGTACAATTTCTTGAGAGCAGCTCGTCACTTCGATCTCGATCGAAGCAAACTCAGTTTGCAAGTGACGAGCAGTCTTTGGCTACAGCCAAAGATATTCTCTCTCCGAAATTGTACAATTTCGTGAGAGCAGCTCTTGACCTCGATCTCGGTCGAAGCAAACTCAGTTTGCAAGTGACGAGCAGTCTTTTACTATAGTCAAAGACAAGCTCTCTCCGAAATTGTACAATTTCTTGAGAGCAGCTCGTCACCTCGATCTCGGTCGAAGCAAACTCAGTTTGCCCGTGACGAGCAGTCTTTGACTATGGCCAAAGACACGCTCTCTTCGAAATTGTACAATTTCGTGAGAGCAGCTCGTCACCTCGATCTCGGTCGAAGCAAACGCAGTTTGCACGTGACGAGCAGTCTTTGACTATGGCCAAAGACACGCTCTCTCCGAAATTGTACAATTTCGTGAGAGCAGCTCGTCACCTCGATCTCGGTCGAAGCAAACTCAGTTTGCCCGTGACGAGCAGTCTTTGACTATGGCCAAAGACACGCTCTCTTCGAAATTGTACAATTTCGTGAGAGCAGCTCGTCACCTCGATCTCGGTCGAAGCAAACTCAGTTTGCACGTGACGAGCAGTCTTTGACTATGGCCAAAGACACGCTTTCTCCGAAATTGTACAATTTCGTGAGAGCAGCTCGTCACCTCGATCTCGGTCGAAGCAAACTCAGTTTGCACGTGACGAGCAGTCTTTGACTATGGCCAAAGACACGCTCTCTCCGAAATTGTACAATTTCGTGAGAGCAGCTCGTGACCTCGATCTCGGTCGAAGCAAACTCAGTTTGCAAGTGACGAGCAGTCTTTGGCTACAGCCAAAGATATTCTCTCTCCGAAATTGTACAATTTCGTGAGAGCAGCTCGTCACCTCGATCTCGGTCGAAGCAAACTCAGTTTGCACGTGACGAGCAGTCTTTGACTATGGCCAAAGACACGCTTTCTCCGAAATTGTACAATTTCGTGAGAGCAGCTCGTCACCTCGATCTCGGTCGAAGCAAACTCAGTTTGCACGTGACGAGCAGTCTTTGACTATGGCCAAAGACACGCTCTCTCCGAAATTGTACAATTTCGTGAGAGCAGCTCGTGACCTCGATCTCGGTCGAAGCAAACTCAGTTTGCAAGTGACGAGCAGTCTTTGGCTACAGCCAAAGATATTCTCTCTCCGAAATTGTACAATTTCGTGAGAGCAGCTCGTCACCTCGATCTCGGTCGAAGCAAACTCAGTTTGCCCGTGACGAGCAGTCTTTGACTATGGCCAAAGACACGCTCTCTTCGAAATTGTACAATTTCGTGAGAGCAGCTCGTCACCTCGATCTCGGTCGAAGCAAACTCAGTGTGCAAGTGACGAGCAGTCTTTGACTATGGCCAAAGATACGCTCTCTCCGAAATTGTACAATTTCGTGAGAGCAGCTCGTGACCTCGATCTCGGTCGAAGCAAACTCAGTTTGCAAGTGACGAGCAGTCTTTCACTATAGTCAAAGAAAAGCTCTCTCCGAAATTGTACAATTTCTTGAGAGCAGCTCGTCACTTCGATCTCGATCGAAGCAAACTCAGTTTGCAAGTGACGAGCAGTCTTTGGCTACAGCCAAAGATATTCTCTCTCCGAAATTGTACAATTTCGTGAGAGCAGCTCTTGACCTCGATCTCGGTCGAAGCAAACTCAGTTTGCAAGTGACGAGCAGTCTTTTACTATAGTCAAAGACAAGCTCTCTCCGAAATTGTACAATTTCTTGAGAGCAGCTCGTCACCTCGATCTCGGTCGAAGCAAACTCAGTTTGCCCGTGACGAGCAGTCTTTGACTATGGCCAAAGACACGCTCTCTTCGAAATTGTACAATTTCGTGAGAGCAGCTCGTCACCTCGATCTCGGTCGAAGCAAACGCAGTTTGCACGTGACGAGCAGTCTTTGACTATGGCCAAAGACACGCTCTCTCCGAAATTGTACAATTTCGTGAGAGCAGCTCGTCACCTCGATCTCGGTCGAAGCAAACTCAGTTTGCCCGTGACGAGCAGTCTTTGACTATGGCCAAAGACACGCTCTCTTCGAAATTGTACAATTTCGTGAGAGCAGCTCGTCACCTCGATCTCGGTCGAAGCAAACTCAGTTTGCACGTGACGAGCAGTCTTTGACTATGGCCAAAGACACGCTTTCTCCGAAATTGTACAATTTCGTGAGAGCAGCTCGTCACCTCGATCTCGGTCGAAGCAAAGTCAGTTTGCAAGTGACGAGCAGTCTTTCACTATAGTCAAAGAAAAGCTCTCTCCGAAATTGTACAATTTCTTGAGAGCAGCTCGTCACCTCGATCTCGGTCGAAGCAAACTCAGTTTGCAAGTGACGAGCAGTCTTTGGCTACAGCCAAAGATATTCTCTCTCCGAAATTGTACAATTTCTTGAGAGCAGCTCCTCACCTCGATCTCGGTCGAAGCAAACTCAGTTTGCAAGTGACGAGCAGTCTTTGACTATGGCCAAAGACACGCTCTCTCCGAAATTGTACAATTTCGTGAGAGCAGCTCTTCACCTCGATCTCGGTCGAAGCAAACTCAGTCTGCAAGAGACGAGCAGTCTTTGACTATGGCCAAAGACACGCTTTCTCCGAAATTGTACAATTTCGTGAGAGCAGCTCGCGGCCTCGATCTCGGTCGAAGCAAACTCAGTTTGCAAGTGACGAGCAGTCTTTGGCTACAGCCAAAGATATTCTCTCTCCGAAATTGTACAATTTCGTGAGAGCAGCTCGTCACCTCGATCTCGGTCGAAGCAAACTCAGTTTGCCCGTGACGAGCAGTCTTTGACTATGGCCAAAGACACGCTCTCTCCGAAATTGTACAATTTCGTGAGAGCAGCTCGTCACCTCGATCTCGGTCGAAGCAAACTTAGTCTGCAAGTGACGAGCAGTCTTTGACTATGGCCAAAGACACGCTTTCTCCGAAATTGTACAATTTCGTGAGAGCAGCTCGTCACCTCGATCTCGGTCGAAGCAAACTCAGTTTGCAAGTGACGAGCAGTCTTTCACTATAGTCAAAGACAAGCTCTCTCCGAAATTGTACAATTTCTTGAGAGCAGCTCGTCACTTCGATCTCGATCGAAGCAAACTCAGTTTGCAAGTGACGAGCAGTCTTTGGCTACAGCCAAAGATATTCTCTCTCCGAAATTGTACAATTTCGTGAGAGCAGCTCGTCACCTCGATCTCGGTCGAAGCAAACTTAGTCTGCAAGTGACGAGCAGTCTTTGACTATGGCCAAAGACACGCTTTCTCCGAAATTGTACAATTTCGTGAGAGCAGCTCGTCACCTCGATCTCGGTCGAAGCAAACTCAGTTTGCAAGTGACGAGCAGTCTTTCACTATAGTCAAAGACAAGCTCTCTCCGAAATTGTACAATTTCTTGAGAGCAGCTCGTCACTTCGATCTCGATCGAAGCAAACTCAGTTTGCAAGTGACGAGCAGTCTTTGGCTACAGCCAAAGATATTCTCTCTCCGAAATTGTACAATTTCGTGAGAGCAGCTCGTCACCTCGATCTCGGTCGAAGCAAACTCAGTTTGCAAGTGACGAGCAGTCTTTTACTATAGTCAAAGACAAGCTCTCTCCGAAATTGTACAATTTCTTGAGAGCAGCTCGTCACCTCGATCTCGGTCGAAGCAAACTAAGTTTGCACGTGACGAGCAGTCTTTGACTATGGCCAAAGACACGCTCTCTCCGAAATTGTACAATTTCGTGAGAGCAGCTCGTGACCTCGATCTCGGTCGAAGCAAACTCAGTTTGCAAGTGACGAGCAGTCTTTGGCTACAGCCAAAGATATTCTTTCTCCGAAATTGTACAATTTCTTGAGAGCAGCTCGTCACCTCGATCTCGGTCGAAGCAAACTCAGTTTGCCCGTGACGAGCAGTCTCTGACTATGGCCTGTAACTGTTTGGCTATCGGCGACCACTCCAGGCCGAGCCAAAATCGATATTATCGGCAATAAGGGAGCGATCGCGAGGTGTAAGTGGCGCCACCTGCCAGGATCGAGCGGCGGCTCGATCAATATCAAGCCGAGCGCATGCGCAGACGAGAGCTCGGAAGCACCACGGCGCTGCCGAGCGGGCTTGCGGCGAAAGCACGCTCAGGGTCGAAGAAAGGAGCGAAAAAGCGAGGGAAAAAGGGAACAGATGATTGGACAAAAATGACGCCACCGCTACCCAGAAAGGCATCCGATTAGAGATAAGCCGAAAAGGGCAATGACGTCACTGGAGAACCCACCGGTAATTGGAGAACAAGGGAGAAGAACCTTGAAGGACCAATAGAAAAATTAAACACCAAGAACGAAATACGCGTGCGCGAGTCCGCCAAAAAGATGCAATTTTCGCGAGTGGGAGGCAAAAATTAGCATATAAAAAGGCACGAAATCGACCGGAAACCAGTTAATCATCTCACCGGGTCTACATCAGCTCTCCAAGGACTTAAAAAGTAAAAGTGAAAAGTGACATTCAAAGTGAGAAAAAGTGAATAAAAGTGACTAAAGTGAAACCGTGCCAAAAAGAACTTATAAAATTTCTTACGAAACTTACGAAATTCGTGCCGAAACCGGACTTGTACGTCTCCGGGCTAATTTCGGACTCAGAAAAAGTGTGAACATGGGACTTACAAAAATTAGCCACGCAGGACTAGTGACATTAGTGTCGAGAACTCATTGAAAAATTGTGACACGGACTCGCAAAATTCGGGACACGTCGAAATCGCGTGCCAAGTTCGAAATTATATTTTGGTGCAACGATTGGCGCGAAGCGGTAAAGTGACCGAGGTGACCGGTCAGAAGAGCCGAAGTGACGAGTGAGCAAAATTTACAACCCCGAGGACCGGAAAAAACCACTCACAGGGCTTCCTTCACGGCCACTGCATTTACCTCTATCGACAAAATCAGGTAAAAACAGTCCGTGGTCGCAGAAACACCAATTGCATTTCGCGAGGTGAGCGAGCTGTCACTGCCGACGCGGCCCCGTGACGTCACAGCACGGCCAGCCGCGAGCGGCGGCCATCTTGGGAACACGAGCTATCGAGCCGCCGACCCGAAATCATAGGGCGTTCGCATGTGGCGGCGGTAATTTAACCGGAAAACGGTCAACGCGCGAGAATAAAGCAGATCGATAACATTCTCCACCTCAAGCAATTAAAGTAGTCAGTAAAAGGGGAAACCAGATAAGAATATAAGAATAAGCGTTTTGTCAAGCAAATTGGTTAACAATTAAATAATTATTGCACAAAGAATAAATAAAAAGAAGTAATTCAAGAAAGGGAAAAACTGTAAATACATGAAAACTTGTCCCGTTACCAATAAAATCATTGTTTCTACATAAAAACCGTCTCTGATACGCCAACCCATAATTCCTGGACGCTCGAGCACACGAATCCCTCCGTTTGAGCGCTCATTCCTCTACAGGAGGTGCACGAATTCGGAGAAAATATTGTGAGGAAGCTTGCTCCTGTTACAGGCCAAAGACACGCTCTCTCCGAAATTGTACAATTTCGTGAAAGCAGCTCGTCACCTCGATCTCGGTCGAAGCAAACTCAGTCTGCAAGTGACGAGCAGTCTTTGACTATGGCCAAAGACACGCTTTCTCCGAAATTGTACAATTTCGTGAGAGCAGCTCGTCACTTCGATCTCGATCGAAGCAAACTCAGTTTGCAAGTGACGAGCAGTCTTTGGCTACAGCCAAAGATATTCTTTCTCCGAAATTGTACAATTTCTTGAGAGCAGCTCGTCACCTCGATCTCGGTCGAAGCAAACTCAGTTTGCACGTGACGAGCAGTCTTTGACTATGGCCAAAGACACGCTCTCTCCGAAATTGTACATATTCGTGAGAGCAGCTCGTGACCTCGATCTCGGTCGAAGCAAACTCAGTTTGCAAGTGACGAGCTGTTGTACCCCGGGTACCTCGACACCCCGATTATTGCGGCAACGCTATGGCGCAATAATCGAAGTAAGCAACGGCACACAACGAACACACCTTATTGCGAAATAATAACAAAATCACGGAGGTCACCGTTCTGTCAAGTCAGCATTAAGGCAATCGCGCGCGACTCGGTAATTAGAGCATCGGCTCGGTAATTGCCGAGTCAGGTATTACGCAATCGGAGCGTCTCTCAATTCTGTGCGAAGACAGAATCTAGAGCGATATTTGTTTGCCCAAATATCGGAGATATAAACAAGATAATGTAAACCGTAGAAACATAGCATAGGGTCCAATTATTGTAGCAACACCGGTTGCACAATCATCGAGGCACACGAGCTAGCGTCGCTGCAAGGCCGCGACGGAATTCACCGTACGCTGCGTCGGCAGTTGAGTAACCCCGAGCGACTCGGTACCAGAGCACCTGCTTGGTCAAAGATGTCGAACTAAAAACAAACTCCAAATTTCACTCTCAAGGAAGCGAGGATTTGGAAAGATATTAGTTTACCAAAATAACGTAAACGATAAACATTTCAACAATACTAAGCTGACGTGTCTGCTCTCCCATCGATATACAGTAGTAGGCAATTGAAGTGGAACAAGGTTTTTTTCGCCGATTTTGGCGAAAGTTGGACCGATTTCGAAAAAACAAAAAAGTACATTCGAGTAAATTTATTTACCTGTCGAATGGCGTTGGTTTCATCCAAATCGGTCAATAATTGCCTATTTGCGAGGGAATGAGGTGGGGGCGTGCGAAAATCAGGATTACGCTGACCTCGAGAAGTCGCATACGCCCATAAAAACTTGGACCGTGACCCATGCCAATTGAAAGGGCAGCTCGCGGCGTGCAAAAAACAGGGGTAACGCGTCTCAATTGGATCATCCCAGAGGAAGTTGTGCGCCCAGGAAGCCAAAACAGCTTTTTTGGGGTTACACGAAAACGGCACGACCGATCAGGTAGAAATTTCTTGTGGCGTCATTGTTTGTGACTCTCTTTGAACCCAAATTTTTTTTGTGGCGAAAACTTTTCTCGTAGACGAGATCCAGGTGCACATCCGATGCGCCGTGTCGTTTATCGACATTTTTCACAATTACAGACTGGGAGGAGACGGTTGAAATCACCTGAGCATTAAAGAGGAGGTTTCAACGATTAAAATGAGCCCAGGTTCATTATCGGAAAGTGTCTCAGCAATCCCAATCACGTCTGTGAAAAATGTGTACGAAAAGACGATTACGGCTCGGTGTCGCCAGGCGACAGCCATTTGGTCAGTTACAGGACCGAACTCGCGCGCGACTCCAAGCTTTCGCTTTTGCCGTTTTCTCTTCGTTTCGAATGTTTAACATTCTGTATTAATATCGAACACGTTTTGAGATCCAGTGTGACTGATGGGCCGATAAAAAATGATCGTATCGGCAGGATGAATTCACCGGTCTAACGGACACCTGCGAAAAATTAATCGTCAGTAAAAAAAAAAAAAAAAAATGGAAACCCTTTTTTTGTGTGGTTAATTCGGTGACAAAATCGGTTTGGTCGAAAATTGAAAAAAAAAAGAAACGAAAAAGGCGTCATCTTCTTAACACACCCACACCCTTCGCGATAGCCTTAAAACGAGGAACTCGCCGTGTCCTCGGGGCTGTGATCGGATTTCGAGGTTCGAATCAGTACAGTAGACTCCTGCAACGATTCGAAAGTGGTAAAAAAATTTTGATTTTTTTTTGCCGCCCCCGCACGCTTCTAAACAGCCTTAAAACGAGAAACTCGAGGTGTTCTCGGGCCTGTTATTGGATCTCGAGGGCCAAATCGATACTGTAGACTCGTGCTGAACATTTGAAGGTACAAAAACGCGAGGACACCTTAAATCCCGCTTTTGAAGGATGTCTAAAAGCGTGCGGGGGTGGTAAAAAAATTTCAAATTTTTTTATACCTCGGCACTATCAGTACGAGTCTACTGTATCGATGGTAGCCTCGGAACTCGATCGCAGCCCCGAGGACACCTTAAATGCCGCTTTTGAAGGGTGTCTAAAAGCGTGCGGGGGCGGCAAAAAAATTTCAAATTTTTTTATACCTCGATACTATCAGCACGAGTGTACTGTGCTGATGAGAACCACGGAACTCGATCGCAGCCCCGAGGACACATGGAGTTCCCCGTTTTAAGGCTATCGCGAAGGGTGTGGGTGTGTTAAGAAGATGACGCCTTTTTCGTTTTTTTTTTTTTCAATTTTCGACCTAACCGATTTTGTCACCGAATTAACCACACAAAAAAGGGTATCCATTTTTTTTTTACTGACGATTAATTTTTCGCAGGTGTCCGTTACACCGGTGAATTCATCCTGCCGATACGATCATTTTTTATCGGCCCATCAGTCACACTGGATCTCAAAACGTGTTCGATATTAATACAGAATGTTAAACATTCGAAACGAAGAGAAAACGGCAAAAGCGAAAGCTTGGAGTCACGCGCGAGTTCGGTCCTGTAACTGACCAAATGACTGTCGCCTGGCGACACCGAGCCGTAATCGTCTTTTCGTACACATTTTTCACAGACGTGATTGGGATTGCTGAGACACTTTCCGATAATGAACCTGGGCTCATTTTAATCGTTGAAACCTCCTCTTTAATGCTCATGTGATTTCAACCGTCTCCTCCCAGTCTGTAATTGTGAAAAATGTCGATAAACGACACGGCGCATCGGATGTGCACCTGCATCTCGTCTACGAGGAAAGTTTTCGCCACAAAAAAAAATTGTGTTCAAAGAGAGTTACGAACAATCACTCCACGAGAAATTTCTACCGGATCGGTCGTGCCGTTTTCGTGTAACCCCAAAAAAGCTGTTTTGGCTTCCTGGGCGCACAACTTCCTCTGGGATGATCCAATTGAGACGCGTTACCCCTGTTTTTTGCACGCCGCGAGCTGCCCTTTCAATTGGCATGGGTCACGGTCCAAGTTTTTATGGGCGTATGCGACTTCTCGAGGTCAGCGTAATCCTGATTTTCGCACGCCCCCACCTCATTCCCTCGCAAATAGGCAATTATTGACCGATTTGGATGAAACCAACGCCATTCGACAGGTAAATAAATTTACTCGAATGTACTTTTTTGTTTTTTCGAAATCGGTCCAACTTTCGCCAAAATCGGCGAAAAAAACCTTGTTCCACTTCAATTGCCTACTACTGTATAAGGGATGGGAAGCAGGCACTCATCAGTCTCTTCGGAACTCCTGATTCTTACGGTTGACTATAGTAATACACTTCAAGCCAAGTTCGGACTCGATAAGTGGGTCGGGTGAATTGTAACCCCTTATCGATTGATTAACGCCCGATTGCCGTTAATCCAGCAAGTGTATCGAGCGGACCGAGTGTACCAGCGATTGGTAATTCTAAAGGACAAACGTAAGCATAAACAGAGCTTTAATAGCTAAGCTTAAAAGTATCAATGGATAACTCATAAATCGATTAATATCCATACTGTGTAATAATCAAGCATGTACAGATACAATAATAAAGCACTGACAGCTTTTACCGAAGAGTAGAATATGGGACTCTGTTCGGGCAACCAGAGAACCTTAATCGAAGGTTCCTGGTGAGCATTGTTATATAGAGAATATAGCAATGCAACATTTGTAAAACTCTCGTGATAAATGTGTTTGTCAAACGTATTAAATATGTAAACCTCTGGTTACACGAATAAATTATTAAATAAATATTGTTAATTGAATAAAACTACATTTGTACTTCACTTGGGTTCCAACCCTTTACTGAGCACATCCCCAACCTTCCGAGCTAACGGCTCGCGCACAGAACCCAGACTAGCTACCTGAGTTCTGCGGCATAACAGAGCAGTCTTTTACTATAGTCAATGACAAGCTCTCTCCGAAATTGTACGCTTTCTTGAGAGCAGCTCGTCACCTCGATCTCGGTCGAAGCAAACTCAGTTTGCAAGTGACGAGCAGTCTTTCACTATAGTCAAAGACAAGCTCTCTCCGAAATTGTACAATTTCTTGAGAGCAGCTCGTCACTTCGATCTCGATCGAAGCAAACTCAGTTTGCAAGTGACGAGCAGTCTTTGGCTACAGCCAAAGATATTCTCTCTCCGAAATTGTACAATTTCGTGAGAGCAGCTCGTGACCTCGATCTCGGTCGAAGCAAACTCAGTTTGCAAGTGACGAGCAGTCTTTTACTATAGTCAAAGACAAGCTCTCTCCGAAATTGTACAATTTCTTGAGAGCAGCTC
This sequence comes from Stenichneumon culpator, assembly GCA_964017025.1. Taxonomy (NCBI): domain Eukaryota; kingdom Metazoa; phylum Arthropoda; class Insecta; order Hymenoptera; family Ichneumonidae; genus Stenichneumon; species Stenichneumon culpator. Next base: position 743,852 of record OZ024773.1, on the reverse strand, counting down.
GTCACCTCGATCTCGGTCGAAGCAAACTCAGTTTGCACGTGACGAGCAGTCTTTGACTATGGCCAAAGACACGCTTTCTCCGAAATTGTACAATTTCGTGAGAGCAGCTCGTCACCTCGATCTCGGTCGAAGCAAACTCAGTTTACAAGTGACGAGCAGTCTTTTACTATGGTCAAAGACAAGCTCTCTCCGAAATTGTACAATTTCTTGAGAGCAGCTCGTCACCTCGATCTCGGTCGAAGCAAACTCAGTTTGCAAGTGACGAGCAGTCTTTCACTGTAGTCAAAGACAAGCTCTCTCCGAAATTGTACAATTTCGGAGAGAGCGTGTCTTTGGCCATAGTCAAAGACTGCTCGTCACGTGCAAACTGAGTTTGCTTCGACCGAGATCGAGGTGACGAGCTGCTCTCACGAAATTGTACAATTTCGTGAGAGCAGCTCGTCACCTCGATCTCGGTCGAAGCAAACTCAGTTTGCACGTGACGAGCAGTCTTTGACTATGGCCAAAGACACGCTCTCTCCGAAATTGTACAATTTCGTGAGAGAAGCTCGTGACCTCGATCTCGGTCGAAGCAAACTCAGTTTGCAAGTGACGAGCAGTCTTTGGCTACAGCCAAAGATATTCTCTCTCCGAAATTCTACAATTTCTTGAGAGCAGCTCGTCACCTAGATCTCGGTCGAAGCAAACTCAGTTTGCCCGTGACGAGCAGTCTTTGACTATGGCCAAAGACACGCTCTCTCCGAAATTGTACAATTTCGTGAGAGCAGCTCGTCACCTCGATCTCGGTCGAAGCAAACTCAGTCTGCAAGTGACGAGCAGTCTTTGACTATGGCCAAAGACACGCTTTCTCCGAAATTGTACAATTTCGTGAGAGCAGCTCGTCACCTCGATCTCGGTCGAAGCAAACTCAGTTTGCAAGTGACGAGCAGTCTTTTACTATGGTCAAAGACAAGCTCTCTCCGAAATTGTACACTTTCTTGAGAGCAGCTCGTCACCTCGATCTCGGTCGAAGCAAACTCAGTTTGCACGTGACGAGCAGTCTTTGGCTACAGCCAAAGATATTCTCTCTCCGAAATTGTACAATTTCTTGAGAGCAGCTCGTCACCTCGATCTCGGTCGAAGCAAACTCAGTTTGCAAGTGACGAGCAGTCTTTGACTATGGCCAAAGACAAGCTCTCTCCGAAATTGTACAATTTCGTGAGAGCAGCTTGTCACCTCGATCTCGGTCGAAGCAAACTCAGTTTGCAAGTGACGAGCAGTCTTTGGCTACAGCCAAAGACATTCTCTCTCCGAAATTGTACAATTTCTTGAGAGCAGCTCGTCACCTCGATCTCGGTCGAAGCAAACTCAGTTTGCAAGTGACGAGCAGTCTTTGACTATGGCCAAAGACAAGATCTCTCCGAAATTGTACAATTTCGTGAGAGCAGCTCGTCACCTCGATCTCGGTCGAAGCAAACTCAGTTTGCAAGTGACGAGCAGTCTTTGACTATGGCCAAAGACACGCTCTCTCCGAAATTGTACAATTTCGTGAGAGCAGCTCGTCACCTCGATCTCGGTCGAAGCAAACTCAGTTTGCAAGTGACGAGCAGTCTTTAACTATAGTCAAAGACGAGCTCTCTCCGAAATTGTACAATTTCTTGAGAGCAGCTCGTCACTTCGATCTCGATCGAAGAAAACTCAGTTTGCAAGTGACGAGCAGTCTTTGGCTACAGCCAAAGATATTCTCTCTCCGAAATTGTACAATTTTTTGAGAGTAGCTCGTCTCTTCGATCTCGGTCGAAGCAAACGAAGGTTGCCGGTGATGAGTAGTATTTGGCTAAAGTCAAAAATATATTCTCTTCGAAATTATATAATTTCTCGAGAATATACTCGTTACTTCGATCTCGTTCGAAGCGACAAAGTTTGCCAGTGACGAGTAGTTCTTGGTTATAGCCAAAAACGTACTCTCTTCGAAATTGTATAATTTCTGGAGAGTAAATTCGTCACCTCGTTTTTGGTCGAAGCAAACGAAGATTGCCAGTGACGAGCAGTATTTGGCTAAAGTCAAAAATATATTCTCTTCGAAATTATATAATTTCTCGAGAATATACTCGTCACTTCGATCTCGTTCGAAGCAACAAAGTTTGCCAGTGACGAGTAGTTCTTGGTTATAGCCAAAAACGTACTCCCTTCGAAATTGTATAATTTCTGGAGAGTAAATTCGTCACCTCGTTTTTGGTCGAAGCAAACGAAGTTTGCCAGTGACGAGCAGTATTTGGTTAAAGTCAAAAGTATATTCTCTTCGAAATTATATAATTTCTCGAGAATATACTCGTCACTTCGATCTCGTTCGAAGCAACAAAGTTTGCCCGTGACGAGTAGTTCTTGGTTATAACCAAAACAATACTCTCTTCGAAATTGTTTTATTTCTTGAGAGTCAACCCGTCACCTCGATCTCGGCCGAGGCGAAAAAAGTTCGCCAGTCACGAGGAGTTCGTCGATAAAATCGTAATCTCGCGCACGTGAAATAAGCGTGCGGCGGCCTCTGGCGGCAGGTAACTGCGTTATCTCGCCAGCCAAGGTCGCAACCCAGTAGAGGGGGGCCGCGTCGGAGTTGCTCATCGCCTTTCACATGGCCTTAAATGCCAAATACACATTTGAAAGATTCTTATTTTTAACTCTCGTGTTGTACCCCGGGTACCTCGATACTCCGATTATTGCGGCAACGCCATTGTGCAATAATCGAAGTAGGCAACGGCTCGCGACAAGCACACGTCGTTGCGAAATAATAACAAAATCACCGAAGTCACCGTACTGTCAAGTCAGCATTTAGGCAATCGCGCGCGACTCGGTAATTAGAGCATCGGCTCGGTAATTGCCGAGTCAGGTATTACGCAATCAGAGCATCTCCAAATTCTGTGTGAAGGTAGAGAAACTAGAGCGATATTTGATTACCCAAATATCGGGGACATAAACAAGATATTGTAGAATACCAAAATGTAAGCAATATTAAACTGACGTGCCTGACCCCCTTATACGTATAAAAGGGACAACAGTCAGGCACTCATCAGTTTATGAATTAGTCAGTCAGTCTGAACCGAAGCCTCTTCAGAACTCCCGATTCCGTGCGGTGACGACGGATGTTACGATTACGAGCAAGGGCTCGTAATCGTATATTGGCGCATACCAATAACCGAGCAAATGCTCACAGTCCAGTAGTAAGCGACGCAGTCAAACCCTATTCAGATATATCGACAGGCGCCCGCCATTATCTACTATTGCCTTTGCGATTATTTGTCGTCTGCTATAAAAATGCTGTAGCTGTGTGCTAATCTATAGTACATTGAATTCACTCAACGTGTAGTATAACCTCGAATGGGCGTCGAGCTGTGTCTACGATAATTTGTTTTATATATTGTGGTGCGGAAACCCAACGGCCGCGAACCAAATTTTTGCTTTCCCCTTCTTGTTTTATTTATGGGCGCCAGGCGCGTTCGTACGCGCCGAGGAAAGAACAGATTATGTGCCCGGCTCGCTGCCGCCTTTTTCGAGGGTAGAGCGGGCTGGTTAGGGGCTTTCGAATTGTCCGCAAATAAATCGATCGAGTATGATTAAGATGACTCTTTATTTTTATGAAATTAGAAGGCTTGGACTCGACCGAGAGGAAACCGGGCAAGCCCGGAGGAAAACCTCTCGCAAAAACAATTCCGGCGGTGACCGACACACTCGTCGGCACCTGCACAATACAGCCAAGTAATTATTGCCGATTCGACAATCGCTCTTCCTCTCGACAAACCGAGAGTTCGCCCAACGCTCCTCGCTCACACACACACACACACACACACACACCGAATATACCGCGGCGCGAGACGGTCCTCGGTACAGCCGGCTCGAGACGACTCAAAACCCAGAACTCAAAAATCCCGGAATCCAATAACTCTCCAATCGTGCACGAATCGCCGGTGGACCGCTCGCGAATCCCGATATCCCATAGGCATTCACCGTGGGCACGATCCCGAGGTGAATAACGCGAAATTAATCCTTGCGCATCAAATTATATGTGACGGCGCGTCTAAGATACGGAGCTGTCTCTGACTCAGCGGGTGTCGGTGAGGCCGACTCGTTATTCCGCACGACGGCCTAGAGGCACGCTTCCCCTCGGAAAATCCGATCCCCGCGCACGCCAACGGATACTCGATACTAATTTACAAGGAAACGACGGCCAAAGACTCTATACAAAATTACAAGATAATAAACTGCCCCTGGGACGGACAAGCTCACCCTGATACCGCGGTAAGAAGATCTGGCCTCGGAAACCGATGAACGTCGGATTCGTCTGCGCTTCTCCGACTTCCCCGAAATTTGGTGATAACGGCTGATGGTTCTCGAAGCTCGTCCGTACGTCGTCCCACCTCAACGAAGGTTGCCCCGAGTCCTCGATCGCGCTCGCTCTCGTGGCCCTTACCCCCACCCGGCCTAATCGCTACCGTTTCCGCATCCTCGGTAATCGCCGTCACCGACCGTCGATCTTCGGCGCTCGCGCGCGTGCTGATACGCTGCGACCCGTCGCGCTCGGCGCAAGTGTTTGACACGCCGGCGGCAAATTCGGGGGGCAATTAATGCCACCGGACGAAGGATCCTTCCTTCGACGGTCGAGGAGTTCTTGTTATATCCGCAGAAGCTCAGTTAGCTACTCTGAGTACTGCGGGAGCTGTTAGCTCAAAGGTTTTCGGGATTTATCCAGTAAAGGGTTGAAACCCAAGTGAATTATAAAAGCACGATTTATTATATCAATATTAATTACAATAGTTTCTTCGAGATTATTTACCAATAGTTGTGTAGTACACTTCGTACGCTTATCTTCCTTCCGAAGAGTGTATATAAGTTACGGTATATCTGACTGACCGTAACGATGTTCAGATTAAACTAGACTGCTGAGTGCCTGCTTGTGGTCCTTTATATAGGAGTAAGAGCAGGCATGTCAGCTTAATTTTGACACTGTCAGCTATTTCGTAATTGTTTAAACAATTACTGTTTATTGGTTCCCTGTTTCCCAATAGCTGACTCGACTAATTAATTATTCGACTATTCTTAAATACTATATCGTCGAGTGCTTCCGTATTTCGCAACGACGCGTCCCGCGCTCGCTGCCTACCGCGATTGGGCAAGCGCATTCCTCAGATAGTCGGGCGTTGACCCGGGGTACAACGTCCGATAGGTTTTCTCAAAAAAGTAGTCGTTCATTATTAATTACCGAATCGATTCGCCTTTGGGTGATCGATGTATTTTATCGGGTAACCGAGTTGAATCGATGCGCGTCGGGCGTTGACCCAGGGTACAACATCCCTCCCCTCTAAGGGGAAAAGAAATTTACGATTTCTTTTGCTCGTAACCGGCGGGGTTTTCGATGTACCCCGTGTCTCCTTTTTAGGTCTTAAGTTATTTATTAAACAGTAGAATAAGATTCGGTGGAGATTTCCTGATTGACACTGCTCGCGTCGTCGGTGCAGTGTGGGGGCGAGCGTCGCGGTTGCTGACTGACGTGGGTTGAAGTCCGATGAAGTGCTTAGCATGGAGTTTTGTGCCGATATTAGCCGACTGTTTCGCAACTTTTTTATCCATTGCCAGTTTGTCCAGCGACTTATACTCGCCGATTGTCCGTTATGAGCCCACCAGCTAAGGTAAGATTGTGTATTTTTTTTTTCTAAAATGTTCGCTTTGGCCCTTTTTTTTCTTCTGACCGACTTTTGATTTCCGTGTTCGTTCCTTTGTTTTTCCAGAGGAGGCGCGTTGCGTTGTGCTGCTGGAAGGCAGCGTATAGTCCGGGGTAGGACCTTGAGGCGGCGCCCCGTCGTCCTCCGAGCCCGGAGGTCGAAATCGTCGAGGTCGTGGGGGACGTTGGTGCCGGGTCAGTCGTTTCCCCTGAACCAGTGGTCATCGACCTGGTTTCCGATGAGGCGTCTTCTGCCGGTGAAGGTTCCTCCCGGGCATCCTCGGTTTCCTCGGTCGAGGATTCGCTGTCCGATCTCTTCGACGGGGATTCGTTTTCGGATCTCCTTGACCAGGATTCGTTCTCGGAGACCAATTTGTCCTCCAGCGAGGACTCGCCTCCGCTCACCACTGGGGATTTTGGGCTGCAGACGGGTACGCTGATCCCCTGGGACGGCGTCGTTACTCCTTCCCAACCGGTATCCGAGGTGTGGCCGGTCCAGAGTCCCGGGTCTGGCTATCGGCCGGCGGGTGCCTCGGACTCGGAGTCGGAGGACGAGGACGACGAGGATCCGATAGCACGGATGTGGCGTGCCGAGCGGGGCGAGATGGATTGGCGTCGGGCTGAGTGGTACTGACCACCGAGTCTCGCTTCCCTTTGTTGGGATTTATATTTTATGTTTTTTGGGGAAATAAATATATTTTAATGTATTTTATGTGTTTTCCCGTTAATTCCCTTTTATTCTGCGAGATTAGGTTAAGCGGTACTGGGCAGGCGTATGGCCTCTGATTTCGCCCTTCGACACAGGGCATTAACGATAATATAGCCGGCAAGTGCGAAGAGGGCGACCGCACCGACGGAGTATTGTCCTACCACGTAGTATAGCGACGTGGGATTCCTCGTTTCATGCGTGGTGGTTCGGTCCAGGTTCTCTTGCATATTCCTAATCTGAGTGCCGACTTCGTTTAACTCTCGCGGATTGGTTACTGCGTGCTCGAGCGTTGTCTTCCGGCTTTCGCGTATTGTCTTTGGTATTTCTTCTGCCTCGGCGGAGAGCAGGGTAAGGTTGTAGCTCGGCACATAGCAGGTGTCGTTTATCCGTTGCTTCCATCGTCGCACCGTCTCGAGCTTGAAGGCCGCTGTGGTGACCGTGCATCGTTCCTGGAGGGTCACTAGCCCCGCGCCGTGTAATATTTCCTGCTGCGTCGGCTTTCCTTGGCAGCCGACGCTCGCCGTCTCTTCGCTCGGCGCTATGTACAGCCATTGCCCGGGCTGACGCATACCCATCACGAGAGTATGCGTGAGGAGTATGATTTTCTTCGGACAGGGTTGTCCGTGACCTACCGCACCGTCGATGTATAATCGTATGCTGCATGGCGCGTCTTCGGTGATCGCCATGACTGGGTGTCGGGGTTTGCAGTAATATTTGTGGTCGGCGGTCTTGCATGTTTCGAGGTTACGTTCCATCATCCGGATGTATTGCCGGTTCTTCCGGTCTACTACCACGAGATCCTCCGTGGTATCTATGTAATAGCATGTGTTGTTGTATGTAATAGCATGTGTACACGTAATTTAGGTTGTATTCGGACGATTCGATAAGGGGGATTTCCAGGATGAGAGTTACCACTCCCTCTTTTCGGTAAGCTCGAGCCGTTGCCAGGCGGAGTATGGCTGCCGCGTTATGTCGCGCGATGGGTCGCGGGAAGCTGTGTCCTCTTGGTAGATGTGGCAGCGCCTCCGTCAGGTATTTCGTGAGTGTGGCTGGTGTCACGGTTGAGGCACTCACTGTGCCGGATGCCACCTCGGAGAATAATTCTGTCATTTTATCTACCTCTCGTAGGTATGCTTCGACAGTGGCTTCGATTAACGTCAGGCTTTCGTCGAAGTGTTGTCTGTCGCGTAGTGCGTCGGTTCGGTTTTGGAAATAACCGTCTACGGTGTGCACCATAGTGAACAATTTTTGTAAATTTCTTTGTGCTGCTTGTGAGGTTTCGTTGAGCATTTCGATCAGTGTTTCTACGACCTGCAATTGTTTTTTCATGCCTTATTTTAGCGTATCCTGTGTATCTCGGAGGGTCGCGATTTCTGCTTCGAGCCGGTCTCCATCGTCGGCGTCCATGTTGCCGGTTATGGCTTTCAGCACCGTTCCGAGTCCGTTAATTAATCCTCGGCGTTTGCGGCTCGGTTTTACTCCGATGAGATCCTGCACAACCCCACATTTTCCTCTATTTTTTCAGAGAGTCGTACGAGGTGTTCCACCATCTCGCAATGTCCGTCCGGGCTCCCGAATTTTTCACACTTCGTCCGAACCTCGTCAAGCTGGGCTTTTATCCGTGGCTCCATACAGGCCATGTTTTTTAGATTCATGCGTATGGCCAGTGTCCAGACGTCGGTGTATGGATATAGTGTTCCGACCTTTTCGAAGTATAGCCCTGGGGCGTTTTCGAATTGTTGAATGGTGTATGGCCGGTCCGAGAGATGAGCCGCGGCCTGCGCGCTTACCACCAGTAACCTGGAATTTTTTATTAATTTATTTATCTTTTTCATTCTTTCCTATTGCGAAGCCTTGTCGAAACCCGGTGACCGTCCCTTGGGTTTTTTTTCTTCTATTCGTCCACGTAGTTTCTTAGACGGTCTACATGCACTTTTACCGTCCGCCGTCCTTGGCGGAGGGTGTAATTGCAAGGCGGGTGTATCCCCTCGATGGGATAGAGTCCGATCCACTTCGGCGTTAACTTTGCTGAGCGTCCCCGACGCACCGTTACGTCGTGTAATAATACGTGGTCCCCGACCTTGAACTTGATTTCTTTCGCCTTTCGGTCGTACTGTTCTTTGGCTTTTTCCTTTGCTACTTTTAGGTTATCGTGTGCGGTAGACCAGGCCGCGCGTAGTGATTCTCGTAATTCTTGCACGTAATCGTCGTATGCGTATGTGGGTCTGGGTTCCCTTTTTAGGGCTGTTCGTAAAGTGCGGCGTAAATCCGGTTGCCGTGTGGGGCGTCGTGTTATACGTGAACATGGCGTACGGTAGCCACTCGTCCCAATTTCCTTGATCTTCGTCAATATAAGGTATTCGGCAAGCGTTCGGCGTGAGCGTTCAAGTGCCCCATTCGACTCGGGGTGGTATGCTGTGATTTGAATTTTTTCTATGCGCAGTAATTTGCATACCCCCTTAAAGATTGCGCTCAGGAAATTCGTGCCCTGGTCGGTAAGGATCGTTTCTGGTGTCCCATACAGACATATTATTTCTTTTGCGAACGCTTTCGCAACCTCGTTTGCTTGCTGATTTTCCAGCGGTATGGCTACGCTGTATTTCGTAAGCAAGTCCTGGAACGTGAGAATATATTTATTCCTCGCTTCTGTTTCCGGTAGTGGGCCTACGATGTCCATGGCGCATTTTTGGAAGGCTCGAGTGGGTGTGTCGGTGATGACTAAGGGCGCCTTTGTTGTCGGCCGAATTTTATTGCGCTGGCACTTGTCGCAGCGACCGACGTATTCTTCTACGTCTTTTCGCATCCCGGGCCAGTTGTACCTTAGTTTTATTCGTGCGAGCATTCTTGTGATTCCCTGACGTCCTCCGAGGGGTGCGTCGTGATGATGCTCGTGGAGTATTTTAATTTTTTCCTCATCGCTCGGACAGTCGGTGTCCGAGCAGTTTCGTTCATGCGCCTTGTTGCACGGCGCGTCGGGCTGACCGTCCGCGGACTCGCACTCCTGGCTGACCGTTGCCTCGTGCGGGCGAGTTTCGCCGTCGTCGTCACTGCTATGTACTTGCTCGGTCTCCTTGTGTGCGTGCGACCGGGTTGCCACACATATGCGGCTGAGAGCATCCGCGTTGGTATTTTGCTTACCCGCCTTGTACTGCACGTCGAACTCGTGGTCCGATAATTTTATTTTCCAGCGCATGAGTCTCGACCCAGGGTCTTTGACACTGAATAGGCACGTTAGTGGTTTATGATCGGTTACTACGGTGAACCGAGTGCCGTATACGTATGGGCGAAATTGTGCAATTCCCCATAGGATTGCCAAAAGTTCTTTTTCCGTGGTCGTATAATTTTGCTCGGCCTTATTTAGCGTTCGGCTGGCGTAGCAGATTGGTAAATCTTCGCCTATTGGCCCTTGGGATAATATGGCCCCGATGGCCTTGTCCGAGGCGTCGGTGGTAACCACGAAGGGCTTCTCGAAGTCCGGATATTGGAGCACGGGGGCGGTCGTTAGTGCGCGTTTCAGGTCCTCCATGGCCTGTTCGTGCTTCGCCATCCATTCGAATTTAACATCCTTTTTCGTTAGCTCCGTTAAGGGCTTGGCGACCTTCGAGAAGTCTTGGATAAATTTACGGTAGTATCCTGCTAGTCCTAGGAAGGACTGCACGCTCTTGGTATCTCGGGGAGTCGGGAAATTCCGTACGGAAGTCACCAGAGCTGGATCCGGACGTACTCCTTTGCTCGAAATTATGTGCCCGAGATAGCGCGTTTCTAATCGTAGAAATCGGCATTTCGCCAGTTGGAGGGCCAATTTTGCTTCCCTTAAGCGTCCGAACACCTCGCGGAGCCGTTCGTTATGTTATGACAAATTGGCTCCGAATATGACTATGTCGTCGAGGTATACATAGCATTTGAGGCCTTCGAGCCCTGCGAGTACTGCGCTCATCAACCGTTGGAAGGTCGGCGGCGCATTCTTTAGGCCGAAGGGCATACGCGTGAAAATCCCGAGGCGAGGTCGAGCGTCGTAAAATAATGTGCTCGACCCAGTTGGTCTAATATTTCCGCGATATGCGGTAGCGGGTATGAGTCACCGACGGTGACTTAGTTCAGTTTGCGGAAGTCCACGACTATGCGCATTTTTATTTTTCCTGCTGCGTCAGGTTTTTTCGCGACGACTAATAACGGCGCATTCCATTGACTTCGACTAGGTTGGATAATGCCGTCCCTTAGCATCCCTTTCATTTGTTCCTGTACTTCCCTTTTGTGCGGTTCCGGTAAGCGGTAAGGGTGTACTTTTATAGGTCGTGCCCCGGGCTCGAGGGGGATGCTGTGTACCACCATGGTGGTACAGGGCAGCTGGTCCCCTTCGAGGTGGAATATATCCGCGAACTCGTCGCATATTTCTATTAACGAGCTCGCTTCCTCCTGGTTGAGGTGTGAGGTGTCAATTTCTTTTCGTAGTGTTAAATGTTAAGTTTCGTTTGAACGTCGCGCGCAAGCGTAGGCGGAAGCGACGTCGAGGCGAGAGTGCCACGCGGCACGAGACTGATGCGCGCGCCGGTAACGCCGAGCGCGAGGGTGTATGTGCGTACCTGTAATTAGGGCAGTAGGTCGATCACCGCGAGAACGAGCGAACGTATTCACGAGATAGAGAGAGAGAGAGGTGTGGCCCCGACGCGACCGTTCGAGGGGACCGCAACGCGAGTTAAGAGCGAGAGAGAAAGAGAGTACGCGAGACGACCGATAGTTCGTACCGTTCGATTATTGTAAAGTTAGTCCAGTAACGTTAGTCTTTATTTGTATCTTTTGCTTGCCTCATTTACCGCGCCGAGTCCAGGCCGGATTTTCTTATATTCAATAAATTCACTTTTGCGTTATCTACGCCACGTGTCGCCGCCATTATTTCCCGACCGGGAATTTCACTTGCCCGAGTTTTGGAGCGAGCGGAACCGGAAGGAAAAAGGTTCTAACAATTCAGAAGTGGGATTACCACAGTCCGTTGTTCAGCCACGCATGCAGCGTGGGTTTTCTCGGAGCGGGAATGAACGGCATACGACGGTGCTGAAAACGTTTAACCAAAAAAAGAGGTGCGCGAAGCCATTGGATAGTCGATGAACGCGAATTCGACGAGTTTGCCGGAGCAGCGTATCGAGGCATGGGACTCCACCGATCGTGGACTCGAGGACGAGGTCATACGTCAGGCGGAGCTACACCGAGACAATCGGACGGGGCAAACGTGCCCATCGGATCGGCCGGAGGCATCGGCGCGGCAAACTCGGTCGGACAAAACAACATGGCCGACACACGAGATAGGACCACGAGGCCGGCGCAACCGGAAGCATCATCGTTAGCGAACCAAGCGTTCAACGCCGGAATCGGTAGAGAAGAGGACAATGCGCGCACAATCGACGCGGTGCGCGACGTCGACGGCGCGGTACCGCCGCTGGAGGGAGGAGTCCCGATGAACGTGAACGCGTCACAAGAGAGTGGGGGTAGCGCGCAACCACCGCCCGCTGGGCACTCAACGTTTCACGGGGCGGGGCAAGCTGCGCCTCAACTAGCAAACGCTTTTCGGGATTTCCTCACGCACGAGAATCGGGACGAAGCGCTCGCACAACTGCTCGCTCAGTTGATGATGCAGCAACCACCGCAACCACAGCCGGTACCGTCGATTCCGACTTTTCATGTGATGCCGGACTTGTCGAAAAACATTGAAGATTTTACGGGTGACGATGACGGAGTGCGCGCACGTGAGTGGATAGAGAACCTCGAGTCAATGCAAAAACTACACAAGTGGCCCGACGATTTTTTGTTTGAAGCGGCGCGGGGACATTTAAAAAGCGGTGCGCGAGATTGGGCGCGCAGCCGAGCAGTTGAGTTAAAATCGTGGGGGGAGTTGCGAACCGCCTTCCGAGAGACATTCATTATGCGCGATGACCAATCGACGCGATGGGCTCGCATGAAAGCGCGAGTGCAAGAGAAAGACGAATCTATGACACGATATTTCTACGCAAAAGAGAAAATGTGCAACGCTCTGAGGTTGAGTTTTCGCGAGGGAAAAGCCGAAATTCTCATCGGTCTTTGGTCCCGGGAATTGTGTAACGCCGTCATGGCGGCACCTCAATATACGTATGACGAGTTGCTACACGACCTCGTGTATTATGAAAAATTAATCACCCAGCGTGGGGATCGCATACGGTCGACGCGAGAGACAAATACCGCGGGCGCGAAACCACGAGGCAACACGCCGAGTGCGGCGGGAGCCGCGAAGGCCACGGACACGAGTAACGCGAATACGCCGCGTGAGAAAACCGCATCGAACGGACGCACGTCGAGTAACCCCGGGAAGTGCTACAATTGTAACAAGCAAGGACATTTGTCACGCGATTGCACGGAACCGAAACGTGAGTTCACGTGTTATAAGTGCGGGAAACCGGGACACATTAGCCGAAATTGCTCCGAAAAGAAAACAGAGGGGAGCAACACCGTGCAGACGATCGGTCAGCCAAATGACAGCGCAGCGACAAAATATGTGAAAGTGGCCACGATTAACGGACGAGAAATTACCGCGTTCATTGATACCGGTAGTTCGGAGTGCACGTTGCGAGCGACCCGTGTTCTCACAGAACAATTTCCAATGACGCCGTCACCGATCGAGCTCAAGGGATTCGGACCTCCCGAATTCGTAGTGATGAGTCCGGGTGTTGTGCGCGCGAGTGTGTCAATAGATGGCGCCGAGGTATCGGAGGTAATCTTCCGCGTGGTACCAGACAATACACAACCCGTTGACGCGATCATAGGTCGCACCTTTACCGATCAACCTGAAATCGAGTATCACAAAATCGGAAACACGCTTACGTTTCGTCGAAACACCGATCCACCGATGGGGATCGATCCCGTCCCGAGGTACGCTACGACAACGCAGAATGTCGTATTGCCGGCCCAATCAGTGAGTTTCATTCACGTCGCCGACGCACGAGACCAGTACGAGGTTCCGGTTTTGAATCTTGGACGCCGGGAACGCACCATCGAGAGCGGATATCCTACGGTTCGAGGGGAAGTGACTCGTTGCCTTCTCATCGAGTCGACACCAAAGAAGAAAAGCGACATCGCTAGCGAAGACATCGACGTCGGAGAGGAACAACCAAACGACGTCGTTGAAGAATTGCGTGAGTTAGTAAACGAATACCGAGACTGCGTGTCAACCGGATTGCACGACCTCGGGTGCGCTAACAATATTACAATGGATATTAAAATCCTCGATTCGGCTGTGCCCGTGCATAGCAAGCCGTATCGTGCGACCGAGCGAGAACGACAGGAGGAGAAAGCGATTTTGAGCGAATTGAGGGAGGCAGGTATAGCTACGGATACCCAATCCGCGTACGCGAGCCCAGTATTACTAGTTAAAAAAAAACCGGAGAATCGAGATTATGTGTCGATTTTCGGAAGTTGAACGCTATCACCGAGCGCGTGCATTTTCCTCTTCCGAATATCGACGACCACTTAGCCCAAATCCGAGATAGTTCGCTATTTATCGTTCTAGATTTGGCGCATGGTTATTTACAAATTCCGTTGTCACCAGAAGCTCGCGAAAAGACAGCCATTATCACTTCCGAGGAAACGGCGGAATTCACTCGCATGATTTTCGGGTTGATGAACGGACCCGCCTTTTTCTCGAAGGCAATGCATAAGGCACTCGGTCCTTTGAGAGACAATGTCGTGTTGTTCTACCTCGACGACATTTTGATTCCGGGCAAAAGTTGGACGGATTTACGACCAAAACTCCGATTAGTGTTCGAGGCGTTACGAAAAGCGGGATTAACGATTAAGCTCGCGAAATGTCGATTCTTATATTCACGCGTGTCTTATCTTGGTCACGAGATCTCGGCGAAAGGAATTGAACCCGGAGTAAACAAAGTAGCAGCAATCCGTGATTTCCCAGCACCCCAGAACGTACACGAAGTACGTCGTTATCTCGGTCTCACAAGTTACTTCCGGAAGTTCGTTCCACGTTTCGCTCAGATCGCGGAGCCTTTGAACAATCTGTTGAAAAATAACATACGATTTGAATGGGGAGAGAAGGAGAAACAAGCGTTCGAGACGCTAAAATCGAAGCTTACGGAGCAGCCCGTACTTCAAACGTTTAATCCTCAAGCGGAAACCGAATTACACACGGACGCGAGCGCGGCCGGCCTTGCGGCTATGTTAATGCAAAGAGACGCGACAGGGAACATGCGATTGGTGTACGCGATCAGTCGTCGCACGAGCGAGCCCGAGCGCAATTATCACAGTAGTAAGCTTGAGTTATTGGCCATCGTGTGGGCCGTTTCGAGGTTGAGACCGATGCTCGCCAATATTTCGTTCACCGTTGTATCCGATTGTCAAGCTTTAAGTTATTTAAGCACACAGAAAACCCTTAATCCTCAGATAATCCGGTGGAATGATTTATTGAGCGATTACGATTATCGCATAGTCCATCGATCCGGAACTAAACTCGCTCACGTCGATGCATTAAGTCGAGCGCCGGTAGAAAATTTTGATGATTCCGAGAACGCCGCGATAATGTTGCTCTACACCGAGGAAGATAGCGTACGAGTTTATCAACTCGTCGACGACGAAACAAAGCAAAAACGAGAGATATTAGAGAAACCAGCGCGCGAACGTACGAGAGACGAACGAGGGCGTACGACCGGTTTAGAATTAGTGGAAGGTATCGTGTATAAACGTGTAAACAATCGATTACTGTATGTGGTGCTGAGCGTGATGCGCAAGAGTATCGCGATAAGATTTCACGATCTAAACAGTCACCAAGGTGTTGACAGGACGGTAACGCGCATTCGGGAACATTATTACTTCCCGCGGATGAAATCGTATTTGAAACGACACATACGAGCATGTCTGCAATGTATCGCGTGTAAGTCGCGACCGGGACGACAAGCGGGCGAGTTGCCCCCCATTCCTCCCGGGCATCGGCCTTTCGCCGTGATTCATGTGGACCATCTGGGCCCCTTTGTGTCCAGTAGTCGAGGTAACAAATACGTGTTCGCTGTCATAGACAATTTAACTAAATTCGTGATCATCCGAGCTGTTAAAGACACAAAAACGGGTAACGTGTTACGCATTCTCGACGAATTCGTACGCGAGTATGGCGCGCCGACGAGAATCGTGTCCGATCGGGGGACGAGTTTTACCGCCAAAGCTTTCGAGCAATTTTGCGAGCGTCATGGCATCCGCCACACTGTCAATTCTCCGCGTCATCCACAAGCGAACGGACAAGTGGAACGTTTGAACGCGACACTGGTACCGGCCATACAGAGTAATCTAGCCGAAAATGAAGGTAGGAGTTGGGATAAACATCTAAAAAAAATCCAGAGCGATCTGAACGAGATGAAAAACGCGAGCACCGGTTTTTCCCCCTTTGAATTAGTCTACGGCTATGTTCCTCGACGCGACGAGGGGGAATTGCGAAAATTAACGCAGGACGATGCTCACACTTACCGAGCGCCGCGAGAGTTACAAACGAAAGCGATCGAACGAATCGGAGTAGAACAAGCGAAGATGAAGCAACGTTATGACGCGAATCGGCTCCGAAACGTAGAATATGAAGTTGGTACGGTAGTGTTCATGAAAACTGTTCCGAGCGCGACCGGAGAGTCGACCAAGCTTCACGAAAGGTATCGAGGTCCCTTGGTAATCACGCGAAAATTACCAAGTGACACTTATCTCGTCAGTGATTTAAACGACGCGACGCCGGGAAGACGCTATGCGTCGACCGCGCATGTTAGTCAACTCAAGCTTTGGGAGCCCGCGAGCTCCGAAATCGATGACGAAAAATTCGATGCCCGGGGCGACCACGATACTTCTTCGGAAAGCGAGACAGAATGTACAGAACGCCCAGTTATTGTCAATTCCAATGTACGTATGAATGAGATGAGCGATAGTGATAGCGCCACGGACAAAAGTGCTACGAATCAACAACAACGCGATACAAATGTATCGTCGAGCGCAGATGCGCCAGTGATCGCGAGTGAACGCGCCGAGCTCGAAAACAATCGAGAAGTGATAAAAACCCTAGTTGAAAATAAGATTCATGTTCCTAATACCAATGTAAACCTGAATGAGTGTGTGAATGAGCAAAGCGATCTCAACGAACCTTCGAGTAGCTCGAAGCGCAAATCAACCCGTGCGAAGCGCAGCCACAGCGGCTCGCCGACTATGAACTGTGACAAAAAAAAAAAAAAAAAAAAAAAAAAATTATTAACGAGCTCGAGGACGAGCTCATCATAGCGTGGCCGAATGTTAAATGTTAAGTTTCGTTTGAACGTCGCGCGCAAGCGTAGGCGGAAGCGACGTCGAGGCGAGAGTGCCACGCGGCACGAGACTGATGCGCGCGCCGGTAACGCCGAGGGCGAGGGTGTATGTGCGTACCTGTAATTAGGGCAGTAGGTCGATCACCGCGAGAACGAGCGAACGTATTCACGAGATAGAGAGAGAGAGAGGTGTGGCCCCGACGCAACCGTTCGAGGGGACCGCAACGCGAGTTAAGAGCGAGAGAGAAAGAGAGTACGCGAGACGACCGATAGTTCGTACCGTTCGATTATTGTAAAGTTAGTCCAGTAACGTTAGTCTTTATTTGTATCTTTTGCTTGCCTCATTTACCGCGCCGAGTCCAGGCCGGATTTTCTTATATTCAATAAATTCACTTTTGCGTTATCTACGCCACGTGTCGCCGCCATTATTTCCCGACCGGGAATTTCACTTGCCCGAGTTTTGGAGCTAGCGGAACCGGAAGGAAAAAGGTTCTAACAGTAGTTTCTCGAGTCGCGTGCCGCTCGCCCCCGTGCTGACGGTGCAGATTCCGTGAGTCGTGGCGGCGGGCGCGCCGGGCAGTTCCTCTGCTGAGGCCAGCGGCTCGAGTGTCACGGCGGGTCGTTCGACGCGGACGTATTCCGCCGTTGTGTTTACAAGGCTTACTACACAGCTGTGGCCTTGAGGTGAAGTCACGCATGCTCCGAGTATAATGCCCTCGGAAACATTACGTCGCTCGACGATTCCTTCGTCGGTGCTTAGCGTTGATACATACGCAATACTCTCACTCCGTGGCGGCAAAGTTATGCTCAAACTCCCGTCCACGAGAGGCATGCAGTGCCCTTTGATCCTTATAGTTTCTCCTCTGAGTATGTCGACTTGTTTTTCTCTGATAAAGTCCATACCGAGGAGGCCGTGCGTATGTATGTGGAAATTTCGGGGTATTACGTGAAACCAGTGTTTCACGGACCCGTTCGGTGTATCGAGCTCCACGAGGGCGGCGTAGTACGCGTTCAGCGAGCCACCCCCGAGCCCTGTCAGTTCGACAGCCGTTTTCTCGGCGGGCGTGTCACGTTGTAGCACGTCTTCGTGTATTAGGGTCACTTGAGCCCCGGTGTCGGCCTTCAGGGTCAGTATGGCCCCGACGCTAGACGGAGATTTAATGTGGAAGTCGTTGGCCGACGCATGCGGCCCCGGCGTCTGTATTTCGTAGACGCTGACCTTCTTGAGGGGTCCGTTCGGCTCCAAACGGGTTTTTCCTCGGAACGCTGCAACCGTCAACCGTCCTGTACTCGGTGTCCGGACTACCGGTGACGACGTTGCCTCGATCGTATAGATGTTGGACCCCCTTAAGGGCCGGTTTGTGGCGGTGACGGTGTCGACGCGGAACGCCCCTACGGTCACTTCCTGTGCCGGCTGTCCGCTGGTTTGCTGTTTTTTCGGCTCGGCGGATTTTTTGTTGTTATTACTTTTATTTTTCTTATTTTCCGCTTGCTTACGTGACCGGCAATCTTTCCATACGTGACCGGTTTTTTTTACAATAGTTACACGTGACACTCGCGACGTTCACGTCCTTCTGTGTGGGTGCCGGGAGGCTCTGCCTTCCCGATCGGCAATTTTTTGCCAGGTGCCCTGCTTTCCCGCACGTGTAGCATGCACCCTTTTTCTCCCCCGCCGCGCCTTGCGATTGTCGGGAGTTGCCTCCCCCGTTACCGTTCCCGTTCGGTCGCGCCGTGCCTGGACGTCCCAGGGTCATTTTCTCGACCTCGATGGCCCCCACGACGGCTTCGTGTAGCCCTTGGTAATTACGGGAGCGGACGATGGTCTGAATTTCCTTTTTTAACCCGTTCTCGAAATTCATCTGTGCGCTTTTTCGGATCGCTTCTCCTATGGCACGGGCGCCTCGATGGTCGGCTCCTTCGCACAGTTTCTCAATTACCTCTACCGTAAGGGTCTCGGCCCGGGTAGCGTACGTCGAGACGTTTTCTTTAGCGTCCTGCCGGAGCGTGCAAAATTGGTACTGCAGGGAGGCGAGCGACTCGCGTTTCCCGTACAGTGCTTCCAGTTCGGTGCGTAGATCACCTAACGTGACGATCGTTTTGTGACGCATTTCGCGCGTTGCTCGGTCTTCCAACTTGCTGCTCCGTATCAGCGCGAGGAGGGTAGACCGCTGTCTGGGCTTCACCATACCCCATACGGCCTCGCAGGATAAAATAAAGCCATCGAGCTTTGTCGGATCGTTTCCGTCGAAGGTTTTTATATTTCGGAGGGCTGAGCCCAGGTCTAAGTATTCTGGTTCCTCCTCGTCCGCCATCGTCACCCTAGTTCGGCGACGATGTGGCGATCGCCTTGGGGGGGGAGCATCCCTTCCCCCCCTTTGGTTTTCCAGGATGAAGTCCCTCACGGTCTCCTCCGTTGCTGTCAGCCGTTCGATCAACGAATCTTCCGGTGCGGGTCCATGCGGCGGGGGTGTTGCCGTCGGCCGCCCGTTGGCGTGCTGCGTGCTCAACCCTTGAAGTAGCTGCTCCAGCCGTGCGACCCGTTGTGCCATCGCATCCTCGGCGTCGGCCCGCCCGCTCTCCTGTGAGAGATTGTCGGACTCTCCCGCCTCGTCCACGGCCTGAAGTGTAGGGAACAGAGTACGTCGTGCCCTTTGGAGGGCCGGTTGGGCGAAGGGCGGTATTTCAAACTCCTCAGCGGTTCCCAATACCCCATTTTCGATCTCCCAATTGGGACCTGTCTGCCCGTGTTGCGCTCTCCGCATTCGGTTAATTTCGTTGGTAACCATGGCCGGGGTAACCTCCCCCTGCCTCGGCGCGAACATGTTCACGTCGACGTCCTCCCATCCGGTTCTATTCCCGAAAGAGGACCCTCTCTGGGTGCTCACCCTTGTAAACGAGTGAGGCGTGCCCTCCCGTTCCCGGAGCCGAT
Organism: Stenichneumon culpator; assembly: GCA_964017025.1. NCBI lineage: Eukaryota > Metazoa > Arthropoda > Insecta > Hymenoptera > Ichneumonidae > Stenichneumon > Stenichneumon culpator. Next base: position 724,221 of record OZ024773.1, on the reverse strand, counting down.
TCCCGAGCAGGCTGTCGCTCGGCCATTGCCTCGATTGGTCCGTGATTTCCCCCAAGACCCGTTCGAGGCTTCCCGCGGTTCGTAACGCGTCGACCCCGGGATCCTGGCCCTGTCCTTGAGGTTCTCCTGCCGCTTGCCCTTGCGGTGTGCCGTGAGTGCTCATCTCGGTCGGGGTGTTCGCCACGGATTTGATTATATTTTTCCTGGTACTCGGTAACGTGTGCTACCAGCTTCGACAAGGCTTATCGGTTTTTGTAGCTTGCTACTAAAGGTATTAGAGGTCACTTACAGTGCGCTCACCCTCCACATTATGGGATGCCCTTCTGTTGTTGACGTCTAACCCTCGGGGTTCTAGGCTCCTTTGTTTCTACGTCCCAGTTCCTGGCGACGCTCCTCGTGGATCCTGCAGTGATCCGCGACGACTCTCTTCCGTTATCTCGCCCGAATAACGGGATGCCCACGATGGCCTTGGTCGCTCTTCGTGGTCCGCCCGAACTCTTGTCGACGATTCTCGACCCTGGTTCGCGGAACTCTCTCTACCGTGGAGAGTCTCGATTTTCCGCACTACGCGGAGATTTCACAACTTGGTAATTAGCGATGGTTTTTTTTCCCAATCGTGGGTTTATTTCACGTTTAATAATTCACTCTGGATATCCCACCGCTGCCACCAATGTTATATCCGCAGAAGCTCAGTTAGCTACTCTGAGTACTGCGGGAGCTGTTAGCTCAAAGATTTTCGGGATTTATCCAGTAAAGGGTTGAAACCCAAGTGAATTATAAAAGCACGATTTTTTATATCAATATTAATTACAATAGTTTGTTCGAGATTATTTACCAATAGTTGTGTAGTACACTTCGTACGCTTATCTTCCTTCCGAAGAGTGTATATAAGTTACGGTATATCTGACTGACCGTAACGATGTTCAGATTAAATTAGACTGCTGAGTGCCTGCTTGTGGTCCCTTATATAGGAGTAAGAGCAGGCATGTCAGCTTAATTTTGACACTGTCAGCTATTTCGTAATTGCTTAAACAATTACTGTTTATTGGTTCCCTGTTTCCCAATAGCTGACTCGACTAATTAATTATTCGGCTATTCTTAAATACTATATCGTCGAGTGCTTCCGTATTTCGCAACGACGCGTCCCGCGCTCGTTGCCTACCGCGATTGGGCAAGCGCATTCCTCAGATAGTCGGGCGTTGACCCGGGGTAAAACGTCCGATAGGTTTTCTCCAAAAAGTAGCCGTTCATTATTAATTACCGAATCGATTCGCCTTTGGGTGATCGATTTATTTTATTGGGTAACCGAGTTGAATCGATGCGCGTCGGTCGTTGACCCGGGGTACAACATTCTCTTTCACGACGCCTTCGGCGATGACCTCCACTGAGGTGCAGCGGCTGGGCCCGATGATCTTCTCGGGACCCGCTCCACAATCCGAGAGGAAATTTTTCCCTAGAACCGAAATTTTCCCGCGACTCCGACAGCCGGGCGGGGAGTATGCTGGACACGACGACGACTCGGTATCGGCGTTTTCGGCGGCCATTCTCGGAACTCCGGCGGATCTTGGTGCTGCCGATTCCGCAGCTTCTCGATGCGGGCTCCCTCGACCGCCCAGGGTTACATAAAAAAATAAATATTTCGGCCGTAAATAATAATTCCGTTGCCTATCGATTGACCCGGCGGAGCCACCCCTGAGCTGCGACGTACGACGGACGGCCGTTGACTAAATTGCCCTTAATCAAAAATGAGCGTTTCACTTTCTTAAGTAACGTGGTCATTTTTGCCACGTTACAACGCCCCCCTCCCCCTTGACACGACCTCCCGGCTCGTGAAAATGACCGTCCCAGGTCCCGAAAATGCACATCTGACTTATAACGCGATGCTCACGTCGGTGGCTCAGGCTCGGTGCTTCCGCGGGTCTCCGAAGAGAAAATAACAACAAAATAATAAACAGAAGATGGCATACCGAGGTTTAATCTCCTTCCTCTACCCCTCGGGCTCGGCGCCTTGGGAAATACCACTCCTTGGAATGGACAACCGGACTACACAAACACTTACATGCAAATAAACTGGGCACCCTCGGAATAACGGAAAAATAGACATTATTTCTTAATATTATAAGCTCGGTAGGGATTCTACGTTTCCCCAAACGTCGGTCGGGATTAACGCCTCCCAAACATCTGTCAGCTCGGTACGAGCCCGCTCAGCGCAACGGCGCGAGTCGCGCGTCTCCCGTTTTGCCGGACCCCGGCAAAACTTCAAACATACCGGGTTCGGACAGGTGTTCGTGCGCACCCCTTTTATTCCGCAGTGAAAGCAGAAGTCGTAAGTCCGCGGCCGATTGCACTGCTCCCGCCGGTGTTCTTTCGCCCCGCACTGCCAGCAGCCCTCTCGTTTTTCCCGGAACCGCGGAGGTCTTATCGGCGACCACGGTCGTCGCTCCTCCGCCTGCCGTGCAAACTCGGGAATCGCACAAGCTTCCTCGAGTTCCCTCGGCTCCTCCTCCGGGACCGGCGGTTTCCCCTCGGATTCTCCATGGTCGACTTCCTGCGAATCCTCCGGCAGGCTCTCAATTCCATCCATGGTGGCCGCGAAGGACGCCTCCAAATCCTCGGCCAATTCCGGGGGAGGTCCCCTCGGACGAGCCGGCCGCGGCTCTTTTAGCAGCTTGGCCCACTCCCCCAATACCCGGGACATCTGTCTCCCGACTCGACGGTCCTCCGCAGTCCATCCCTGGTCGTTGACCGCCTCGACCCAGGCCATCGGTACAACCAGTTTCCACTGGGACTCGGCCAACTCGGTTCGCGAGAATCGGCGACGAAGGAACAGTCGACCGTCCACCAATTTCCAGTCGGCAAATTTCTCGGGATTCGCGCGAACATCGCGCACCCGAGCCTTGTGCCAAAGATCGACATCCGCCTGGCCGTTGTCCTCGGTAGTTGACACCGTGGCCAGCATCTCCGGTACAACCGGCTCAGGCACGAGGGGTACCGTCTCTTCCGGCTCCACCCCCTCGAACATGCGTGACAGCGCGTCAGGGAGCTGATTTTGGGAGTCCTTCCGGTGTACGATAGTATAGTCGTATTGGGCGAGAGCCCATACCCACCTCGCGATACGGCCTTTCGGCTCCAGTTGCCGAAGAAGCCAACGCAAACTCTCATGATCGGTGATCACCGTGAATTTATACCCGGTGAGATATTACCGGAATTTCGGTACCGCCCACAGTACAGCCAAGCACTCCAACTCCCGCACGTCATAATTCCGCTCCGCATTTGATAGAATGCGACTCGCATAGGCTATGGGGTGTTCAGCCCCGGCTGGTTGCTGTGTCAACACAGCTCCCAGGCCGGTGCTGCTGGCGTCCGTCTGCAATGTGAAGGGCTTCGTAAAATCCGGTCGGGCTAACGTAGGGGCCTCCATTAATGCTCTCTTCAGCGTCTCAAACGCTTCCTGCTGAGCATCCTCCCAAATCCACGGTTGCGTCTTCTTCGTTAGTCGCGACAGCGGTTCCGCGATCGTAGCGAATTGCGGAATAAACCTACGGTATCAGGAAGTGGCTCCCAAAAATCGTCTTACCTGAGTAACCGATACCGGCACGGGAAAATCGCGAATCGGCGCCGTCTTGGCCGGATCGACCTGGAGACCGTCGCTATTGACCAGGAACCCCAGATACCGCAACTCTCCGCGACAGAACTCACATTTCTCCGGATTAATCAGGAGGCCGGCCTCCAGGACTTTGTCGAAAACCCGTTCTAACCAAATTAAGTGATCGTCAAACGTCTCCGTTGCCACAATAATATCGTCGAGATACGCAAAGACAAACGGCTGCATCTCAGGCGTCACGATCCGATCCAACAACCGTTGAAAAGTTGCCGGAGCGGTCGTCAAACCGAAAGGCATCCGCTTGAAATGGAACAACCCTCGGTACGGGACTGTAAAAGCTGTAATTTCGCGTGACTCTGGCTCAAGGGGAATCTGATGAAAAGCTTGACTCAGATCCAGAGTCGAGATGTAATTCGCGGAACGTAAACAGTCTAGGATGTTTGACATGAACGGCAACGGATACGCGTCCTTCTTAGAGACTTCGTTAACCTTACGCAAATCCAGACAAAATCGGTAAGTGCCATTTGGCTTTGGTACCATAACTATTGGGGTGTTCCACTCGCTGGCCGATGGTTCAATAACGTCGGCCTCCAATAGCCGATCCACCTCCCGATACACCCAGTCGCGAATAATCGGCGTGAAGGTACGGTAACGCTGTTTTATGGGTAATGCATCACCCACCTCGATCTTATGGGTAATCAAATGGGTCAACCCCGGCGCCTCGCGCAATCTCGGTACCTGCACGCTCAAAAATGTCTCGAGTCGGTTGGCCTGATCGCCGGTTAACTGCGCGATAGGGGTGCAGATTTCCAACCCCTCCGGTCCCAAGATCGACTCAAACTCGAACTCCCGATCCGGCTCGCCCGAGAACGACCAGACCCGGCGCTTCAAATCGACCACCAATCCGAGGACAGTGAGAGAGTCCAACCCCAACAACAACGCGAACGGTAAGTCGGGACTCACCCGCACAATCAACGTCCCCTGCCGACCCTCCAGACGCGCCTCGAACTCGAATTCCTCGGTACACGTCACTAGCTGGCCATTCGCGACCGTGCTGACCCGCGGTGGTGTCGCATGACGCCGAAACCCCGCCTCCTCGAGTATTATTATCCCCTCGGTCCCAACGTACGAACTCGTTGCCCCGCAATCGACCAGAGCAGGGCCTCGAAACCGGCCTACGTCGAGATACAGAAATAATAACGGATGTCGGACGGTACGGCCCCGAATCAACTCCCGCACGAACTCGGGAATACGTTTTGCCACCGTAACCAGCCTAGGGGTGTCAAGGGATGAAATCGGAGCCGCGTCAACCCCTATCGACGGCTCCCGCTCCCGTTTCCCTGATTCCCGGGACAATTGTGCTCGGTACGGGTGGTCTCTCCCTCCTTACCGCACCGGAAACACCGGACGTTCGTGTTTCGTCTCGGCATCGCGCAACCCCGCTCAAAGTGACCGGCCACCCCGCAATTATGGCAAATTATCTCCCGGGGATTCCTCGGACTTCGCGCGGCGGTGGACGTCGTAGCGCGCGACGGAGACGCCGTCGCAAGAAGCGGATTTTTTGTAGTTGGGGCCACTTCCGGTACCGGAGTCGACGCCGACCGATTCGGCAACTGTTGGCCCGTCTCGCCCTTTCCCCCGGGCGACGAAGGCGATGGTCCCGCACGGAACGGTGGTGCCGCCTCGCTGGACGAACGATTCGTAATTTCGGGAGGGTTATGCGCGACCTGATCTGCGAAGGTCACCCGTGAACCTCGCGGCGGCGGGGTACGCGTAAAATTTCAGCGCTGATAATCGCTGCGCGGACTGCCATATGAGGCCCCAACCGCAAGGTTGGTTGGGCGGTGTGTGCCGAGCTGGGGTGGGCAACCACTCATGTGCTCGGTTACTGCTTGCTCAATTCATCGGGCTCTGCGACCCCGCGAAACCTGAGCACAAAATCCAAGTAGATGGTGACGCTAACGGAATTGAACGGTGCCGTAGCGTTTCGTACGGTTATAAAATCCAGATTTATCTGGTGGCGTAGCCTGCTCGAAAGAGCCGCTGCGTCTCGAACGGTTATAAAAATCCAGATTTATCTGGTAGGCGTGCTTGTCAGTAAAGGCCGTTACGTCTTGATTCAAAATCCACGGCCTAATCGTGTGTACAATCAATGCGGGGATAGAAACCGCCTGACGTCAATGATCGCCCGACGATCGACGGGGCGATTTCTTCGTAACTGCTTGTGCGTGCAGCGAGGACGGCCACTGGTGCCCACGGCCTAACCGTGTGTACAATCAATGCGGGGATAGGAACCGCCTGACGGTCAATGATCGCACGACGATGGACGGGGCGATTTCTTCGTAACTGCTTGTGCGTGCCGCGGGGACAGCCGGTGAGGTTCGAGTGTTCGCCGCGATCTGGCTCGAGATCTCTTTGCTTTGTCGCATCGTGATCCCGCTGCATGTGCTCGCACCGGACGTAAAAGCAGACCCGGTCAAGAGACCTCTGGCTAGTTACATCCTAGAGGATGCTCTGGGTGCCCTTTCCCAAGAGTATTCGATGAATATGGTTCCCGATTCCGGACTTGGCCGGAAGCGGGCTCAGTCCGTCGTGGTGAACGCAGCAAAAGGAGACCGTATATGTGAGACGAATCAGAGGTTGAGGCCGACGAGGAGTGGAGGGCCCTCGCTTTGGTTTACCCCGTGTGGCCACCGAACCACACGTGAGATCGAGAACAGTGCACTCTTTTTAAAAAGAGGTAGCTACTAGATCAGTTATTGGAGCCCGGGGGAGGTGACACTTGTGTCGCCTCAGGTTGAGGGGATTCTGGGCTGGCACGCTGCAACGCAATGAAAGTAGATGGATGTTCGTTGCGTTTGCTCATATGGGCGAGAGACCTTCGGGTCGAGCATAGAAGGACGGTTTCGTGCCAGAATTCTTATACATTAGTTGCCATATGAGGCCTCGTTGGCCATACTCGCGTAATGTCCGCCGTCATATCGCGCGCCCCACTGGTCGTAACCCTGCGCGTTCACCGGGTTACCCATCAAATCGCGCGTGATCATCACCCTCGTTCTCTGACCCGGTCGCGGTCGCTGATAGTCCCGAGGATTATACGCGAATTCGGGAAGCAACGCCTGCTCCCGCGCCCTCGGCTCATGGTAAGTCTCGACCGACCGATAGCTACGTTCGACGGCCCCCGCCAAAAGCTCGAGCCCGTCCAGGGAATGGAAATCCGTGCGTCGAATTGCGACCTGCAATCTTGGTAATAAATGTCGGTAAGTGATATTTAATTGCTCCTCCTCGCGGTACGGAGGATCGACACGAATAAATAAATTCCTCATACAGGTGAAATAATCGGGGGACCAAACATGGCGTCACGATAGTCAGTCGCGTATTCTTAACGTCCGAAGAAAAGTAGATGGAAGTGCGGCACGTCAAACTCCTGATATGTAATTTTGGAGTAGTTGTAAAGTGGAAATAAAAAGCTTCTGTTTCATACTAACGGCACCAGTGCAGCGGCAAAAACGATGGTGTGAGATCGGTAAATGTATCAGTCGTGAGTGTCCGTGACGTAATTAGCGCTGGGATGCCAGTGGAGCGGGGTGCGTAAGAGTGTGCGGAAAACTGCATCACTATTGTGATCTGGACCATAGGAGTGCGAACCTGCGGTCGAGGTGGTGTACCTAACAACAAAGGGTTACGATTATCTACATCCCAAATGTGCACAGACTAAGCATAGTGTTCATTATTGTATCGGTTTGCCGACGTTCTGTACATTCTGCGCATGCGCCGGCCGGCGTGTTCACGCACACAGAGCAGTGGGACAGCTGTAACGTCGAGTGACAAACCGAGATGGATCGATCGCGTTAATCGATATCGCAGGCGCCATCCAACGGGCACAAGAGGTGCGAACGGTGACGTGCCACGAGAATAAGGAAGGGGAAGGATTACAATATCTACATGCAAGGGGGCCAGCTGCGGCTGGATAAAATAATAAATAAATAAACAATTTAATAAATATATAGATAAATAAATAAAAAAAAACATAATAATAATGGATGCGGCCGCTATGAAAGAAATGCTAAGTGATTTCAAAAACGAGATCGTAGAGGGAGTCAACAAAAAACTCGAGGTTATTGGGGGAATGATAACACAAAACAGCAATAAAATCAAAGACCTCGAGAGCCAGAATGTATCACTCCATCAGCAGCTCCACGAGGAAAAGTTGAAACTTGAGCGATATATTAAACGAAATAATCTAATTATTTTCGGAATTCGTGAAAGCGCGGATCGAGAGGGTTCGAAACCGGCGGCATTGCTCGCCGAAATGAACAAGATACTGGGCGAAAAAATGGATATCGAATTACAAGAACAGCATATTGACTCTCTTAAGCGCCTGGGTCGTTACGTACAAGACAAAACAAGACCGATCATCCTCGCGCACAACTCAGGTTACGCTAAAAGCATTATAATGCAAAATAGAGCCAAGCTGAAGGGAACGAGAATATACGTTAATCAAGACGAGGATAGTGACGCAATGGCCGCGCGAAAGGTGCTGCAACCACTGGTCAAGGAGATAAGAAATGCAGGGGGAAAAGCTCACGTCGCAAGTGGGCGTCTCGTCACAGGAAATGATACGTACACCGTACACCAAATCCGAGGGATGGACCGCGAGCGGATAGTGCAATCAGCATTGCTGAAAACGAAGGCCAAGCAGAAAAATTTAGAGGTGAACGCCCACACAAATCCGAGCGAAGCAAGTCCTACTCGCGCCTCATCGCAAAGCGCAGAGGGAAGTTTAAACCTTAAGAAGAGGAAAGCGGAGAAGAACAACCCTACCATGGATTCCTTCCTCACGAAGAGACATACGGCAACTACAAAAGACATGAGCGACGAATGACTAAGATGTGAAGCGGGAGGCGTGTCAACTACAGAAGAGAACCAACGCTGCGTAAGGCTCACGGGCGAAGAAGATCCGGCGAACAGCGTCGTTGACGACGCCAACGAGGACGACGCCAACAACAACAATAACAAAAACAATAATAACATCAACTCAGCGTCTAACGAGCTCGGCAGTAAACTGACACTCGAAATTGGCTTCTGGAACCTTAGCGGTATGAACAGTCTGTTTTCACTCGATAATGATGCAAAAAAAATTTTAAGAAATTACGACATAATTTGTCTGGCCGAAACCTGGCGAAAAGCGGACATCGGTGAGCTTCCAAGCTTTCTAAACGATTTTAAATACTATAGTAGCCCCGCGACAGAGGAGAAAAGCAGGGGCAGGCCAAGCGGCGGCCTCATGACAATAATTAGGAAATCTATAACACCTGTAAGACTGGTAGAGCTAACAAATCTTGGTATTTTTATCGAAGTTGAGACTAATAATATATCGTATATGATAGGAAATGTGTATTGGCCGCCGGCAGCAGATAATGACTTTTGCATAGATTCTCTACGTATTGGGTATTGGGTATTGGGTATTGTGTGTTACACCGATCCCCTAAGGGTTACGGGCTCCTTCACTTTCTTCCTCCTCCTTCCTTATCCGCGGTCGCCGGTTCGATTCTTGGGCCCGGAGCTTCGTCGCGCCCCGTCAGGTGTCAGTAATCCCGGACATACGGATATAGTCGTAGTTCGTACGTCCTATCTCCGGAGCTATGTCCCCGTCCGTTTTCCTTTCACCTACGGGCCTTCAGTCTCGGGAATCGAACCCGCGACACTTTTTCCCAGTCTTTCGGTTTCCCATACCGAGGCGCTGGTCCTTTCCTCTGGACCTACTATTATAGTGGGTTCCAAACCACTTTTTCGCAGATAAAAACACCACAGAAAATTCTTGGTGCTTGCCGGGAATCGAACCCGGGCCTACTGCGTGTGAGCGCGCGCCGAGACCACTCGGCCACGCTCACCCTTTTAGATTCTCTACGTGATACTCTATTAAAACCAGATTTCAGTGGAAAAAAATGTATATTAGTAGGAGATTTTAATGCTCGTGTTGGAGACGAAAACTCACTCGATGAGGACTGTCTCGGCGCATCGAATTTACTTGCTACTAGGATCTCAACCGGTACGAAAATTAATAAGAGAGGGAGAATGCTGGTGCAGGTACTTGAAATGTCCGGTTTCATTCTGTGCAACGGACGCACAATCTCAGATAGGTTAGGTTCGTTCACGTACGTTACAAAACAGGGAGCGCGTTGCATTGATTTAGTATCTGTGAACGCTAATTGTCTTGATCTTGATATTGATCTATTAATACATCCTATCTCAATTTTCTCAGACCACCTGTTTTGTACTCTAAAAGTAACGGACTACACAATGGCAGACTCAGGAAACCGAGCCGAGGAGGCAAATGACTTAATGAGTGATCGAAATGGCAGGGAAAAAATTAAATGGAATAGTGACCGGTCAGAAATTTTCCAAGAGCATCTTTCTAATTCCGAACTAATCTACGTAAACGAGAATAACAACCTAGTTTTATATAATAATTTCGTACAAGCAATATACAGCGCAGCGGTAGAGTCAAATATGATCCAAAGAGTAGGGGTAGAAACAAATAGGATGGAACGTGAGGACAAAAAATGGTTTACCCAGGAGTGCAGAGACGAGAGGAGGAAATCAAATAGAGCGTATAAAAAGTATATGAATGATAAAAGATCAAAAATCCGCTTAGAGGAGTACACCCAAGCAAGGGAGGCATACAAACGTGAAGTGAAAGATGCCAAGAAGCAATCAGACACCGAATTCCTAAATAAAATTGCGAATGTTAAAAATAGTACGCAGTTCTGGGAGGCGATTAACAGTTTGAGACGTGCAAAGCACCAAGTATGTCCTATCGGGAGGGAAGGCTGGTTAGAATTTTTCCGAAGTGTATTTCCGGTGAGAGAGCCCCTGTGCACTCTCCCAGTCTCAGTACTGCATCCTTACATGGATATTCCTTTCACATTAGAAGAACTGCAAAAAGGTACTAGAAAATGTAAGAGTGGCAAAGCGCCGGGTCTGGATAGAATCCCAAATGAAACACTGAAAAACCTTCCCCCTGCGTGGGCCCACTATCTGCTTAATCTGTTTAATTGCGTACTAGAAACTGAGCGTGTACCCAACGCATGGGCCGAGGTCGAGATGATAATGTTGCACAAAAAAGGCGATAGGACCGACCCTTTTAATTATAGAGGAATAGCGTTAATAATTACGATCAAAAAATTATTCACTGCCATGCTGGGTCAAAGGCTGCTGAGATGGATAGATGAAAATGATATAATACCGGAGGAACAAGCGGGATTTAGGGTGAAGCGGGGGTGTAGAGATCATCTCTTCGCTCTGAGCGCGTTAATAAATATTAACATTCGAATGGAAAGTAGTTATGTTTATGGTATTTTCGTCGACTTGAAAAGAGCCTTTGACTCAGTTAATTTTTATAAACTCTGGGCAAAATTACACTATTTGGGCATAAGTGGGAAAATAATTCGTATTCTTAGCCAATTGTACAATGTAGCAAATCTGCGAGTGAGGCACGGTGCGGGAGTATCAGATCCGGTAGAAATAACGCAAGGAGTCCTCCAGGGCGAAAGTCTAAGCCCCCTGCTCTTCTGCCTGTACGTGTCGGACATTATAGACTATTTCAAGACAGCAGGAATGAGAGGCCTCTCAATGAATTCGAGGGTTGAAGTAATCATGCTGCTATTCGCGGATGACATGGTCTTGCTGTCCGACGCGTGGAGCGACGCGCAGCGTAAGCTGAGAGTTTTGGAGAGCTACTGCGAAACAAACCAACTAATGCTTAACGTGGGGAAAACAAAAGTGGTTCCATTCAGAAAAACGACAAACTGTATTAAATTAAGAACATTGTTGTGGAAGAATGAGATAATCGAATATGTAAACAGCTACATTTACCTAGGAGTCCCTTTTGCCGCCACCGGAAAATTCAATCAAGCCTCTAAATACTTCACGAGTAAAGGCCGCGTTGCAACAGGCAGGGTTCACGAAATCCTGGTGAAAAGTAAAAGTGATTGCTGGGTAACAAAACAGGCGTTGATAACATCGTTCTTGGATGCTACCATACTGTACGGGGCGGAGACATGGGCCCCACTCCATGTCGAAGAAATGGAAATGGTCCAATTAAGATTTCTGAAACAACTGTTTGCATGGCCGAGAAATACTCCTAACCACTATGTGTGGATGGAAACAGGCGTTAAACAGCTAAGCTTGCGAATATTGGGTAGAATGCTAGACTGGTGGAAATGCGTCGTAAAGATGGACTTGCACCGAAGATATGTTTAAAACGCCTACATGAAGTTCGGCGGGATTTAAAGCTTACATACAATTGGGATGCGCAGCTAAGAACGATGTTGTCGACCATAGGAAGCGAAAACGTGTGTGGGATGGACTCGTTAATTAATGTTAGACCGGAGAGTATACAACGTGTAAAGCAAAGTCGATTGGAAAGGTGGGAAAATCATTTACAAAGCAAAAACATACAAAAAGTGTGCAACTCGGAGTATAGTAGCCGGTATAGATCCTTAAGCCAACTCGGGGGAACTGAATCATATCTATTGCACCGGGCGCCTTTCGCAAAGAAAAAAGTCATTAGCCAATTGAGGGTAGCAGGTAACGGTATTATAAGAATTGTACACAACGGCGAGGTGTATATCCTAAACACCGACCAATTATGAAACTATGTCACACTTTTTTCTGCTTTGCCCCATGTATGCAGCTCTGCGAAGCTATCATTTGAAAGAATGGATCATTAATTCTAGAGACTACGAGAACACGCTCTGCAATATCCTATCAATTCAAAGTGTAGGCCAGCTAAACAAAGTATTTCTATACGTGGTTAATGTATTAAAATTAAGAGCTTTCGCTCTAAATGTCTAGAATGTAGGCTATAAATTAGAATTAAGTATTGATTGTACCATTTGTAAACGATATTAGTCCGTATGGACCGTCCCCCCCCCCTCCCAACATTGTACATGGCCCAGCCCGCTACAATAAAGCATACATACATACACATACATACATACAGGTGAAATAATCGGAAACCGGTTCCGCCGCGCTCTGCGTGCGATCATGTATTTCCTCGCGTAAGGACTCTTGAAACTCGGGATTCCCGAATCGTCGACGCATCGCCTCGGAGCAAGCCCGCCACGTGGCAAAGTGCGATCGCTCGACCTTGTACCAGTGGTAAGCCATCCCTCCGAGAAACAATGGCAAACAATTAAGGAGATCCTCGTCCGATATATTAACCAGCACGCGGCCATCCTCGATCCGCGTTAGAAATCCGTCGATCGGTTCCCCGACGACTCCCGAGAAGCGAACATTCCACTTATGCATGATGTCGTATGCCGTCATTCCCGGCGCATGGTATCGCGTAGCAGCTCGCCCACGCGGTGACGAAGCGTGCAGCGGAATCTGACCCGTCGCGACGTTACCCAGGTCGTGTCCATCTCGCGAATTATTTTCCCGATTATCCCCCGACGCGAGTTTCAATGCGGCGTTATTATTCCCGGCGTTTTGGGTTCCCGACGCGAGGCCCAATGCAGCATCCCCCAACCCGTTACGCTGCAACGCGTTGTGGATAGCTCTAGAGGCATCCGCCACCGTAATCAGGCCCACGGATGAGGACTCATCCGCCGGCGGAGGAAAACGCAACGATAAGTAGAGACGCTCGCGAATAGCGTCCGCCGATCCCGACGTCGGTAAATTCCGGGCGGTCAACTCCCCCTTGACCTGGTCGTCGGTTCAAGCCGCTATCTCCTCAGGAGAGGTAACCATGATGGTGCTCGAGAATAAGCGATAACTCGGGGAAAAGCAGATCAAGCTACTATCCCGGGGCGCCGATGAAATCGAGTTGGTCGACGAGGAAAACCCGGATACTCACGAAGATCGGTCGCAAAAGAATCTGCGAGGGTAACGAGTGGACGGCACAAAAAAAAAGACAAAAATCGGTACCTGTCGGGTTACTCGGGAATAAGCGCGAAATATCGCCGACGATCTCGGTACTTTATGGCGTCGAGCCTCTTGAGGCCCCGAAATCTTCCAAGCCACGTACTCCGGAGATGTGAACAATCCTTTATCGGGAGTTCCGGTACGCTGGGTGTAGTTCTCGTACCGTTGGAACGTTGGCTCTCCCAAGCATGCGACGACTCTCGAAGATCTCGGTAATTGTTCTTCTTAGTACTCGGTAACCTCGGGATAACCCGGGTATCTCGGTACCCTGCAGGACACTCGGGAACGTCGACGACGTAAACCTGTCCGGTACGAAGAACACAAAAACAAAAGAATATAAATAATAAATTCGCAGGGCACCAGTTTATCGCATGCACAAAGGACACAAAACACACAAAGAATCGGCGGAATGAACATCCGTCCGAAACCCCAGCTCGGGAGAAACGGCGGTCTCCCCACACTCACTCCAAAATTAAACAAAAATCGGAAAGTCGCGCCAATAAAATCGGGAAAGAAATAAATGAATAATGTCAAATAAAAGTAAAACCCAAAAGAATTCTCAACGGATAAAAGGAGTAAATGAAACCGAATTCCGAACCGGCGTCAAAGAAATAATAATCCAATAATCGTCACTCTCAATAATCGTCAAAATCAAGAAAATAAAACTGAAGAATAGTCACGAGCTACGAAAAGAAAAACCAAAACGATGGAATAGTCCTTGTCAACAACGATAAAATAAAATAATATAGTCAATGATTCAGAGAGTCACAAAAATGAAATAGTACCGGTCAAAATCCAAACAGTAAAATAATAAGTCAAATGCTCATGGATAATAATAATAAAGAAAGCAGGAGGGAAAAAAAGAATAATACCTGGCCCCTTAATAACCCAAGAACGAAGCCCAGGCAGCGACGACTTAAGCGAACGGGTACTGTACCCGGGGTTTGCGGAGCACCGATCTCGATATCTTCCTCGCACGAAATATTCCAGCGAAATATTATTTCCTGACAGTAAATTTCACACGAGCTGGAAAGCGAGCACTCGATACCTCCGAGGCAGCTATCCGCTCGACAACAACACACACACAATAACACCCGGAGTGGTGGGCGAGAGCAGCGGTCACGCGCGACGACCGGACGACGCGCGAGCGAACGCCGAAACCCAGAGCCAAAACACAACGGTCGAAAATTTTCGACTTCCACAAAGAGAACTCGACTACTCGGTACTAACCAAAAATCGGAAATAATACTCGCAAATAAGAACTCTTCCAATTAAAAATTTTTCCCTTCCAATGTACTTTGTCTTTTTTTTTTTTTTTTTTTAATTTCCACAAAAATGAATTACAATTCGAACTGCCCAGCCCCACGTTGGGCGCCACTTTGTGGTGCGGAAACCCAACGGCCGCGAACCAAATTTTTGCTTTCCCCTTTTTGTTTTATTTATGGGCGCCAGGCGCGTTCGTACGCGCCGAGGAAAGAACAGATTATGTGCCCGGCTCGCTGCCGCCTTTCTCGAGGGTAGAGCGGGCTGGTTAGGGGCGTTCGAATTGTCCGACAATAAATCGATCGAGTATGATTAAGATGACTCTTTATTTTAATGAAATTAGAAGGCTTGGACTCGACCGAGAGGAAACCGGGCAAGCCCGGGGGAAAACCTCTCGCAAAAACAATTCCGGCGGTGACCGACACACTCGTCGGCACCCGCACAATACAGCCAAGTAATTATTGCCGATTCGACAATCGCTCTTCCTCTCGACAAACCGAGAGTTCGCCCAACGCTCCTCGCTCACACACACACACACACACACACACACACACCGAATATACCGCGGCGCGAGACGGTCCTCGGTACGGCCGGCTCGAGACGACTCAAAACCCAAATCTCAAAAATCCCGGAATCCAATAACTCTCCAATCGTGCACGAATCGCCGGTGGACCGCTCGCGAATCCCGATATCCCATAGGCAATCCCCGTGGGCACGATCCCGAGGTGAATAACGCGAAATTAATCCTTGCGCAACAAATTAAATGTGACGGCGCGTCTAAGATACGGAGCTGTCTCTGACTCAGCGGGTATCGTTGAGGCCGACCCGTTATTCCGCACGACGGCCTAGAGGTCCGCGTCCCCTCGGAAAATCCGATCCCCGCGCACGCCAACGGATACTCGATTCTAATTTACAAGGAAACGACGGCCAAAGACTCTATACAAAATTACAAGATAATAAGCTGCCCCTGGGACGGACAAACTCACCCTGATACCGCGGTAAGAAGATCCGACCTCGGAAACTGATGAACGTCGGATTCGTCTGCGCTTCTCCGACTTCCCCGAAATTTGGTGATAACGGCTGATGGTTCTCGAAGCTCATCCGTACGTCGTCCCACCTCAACGAAGATTGTCCCGAGTCCTCGATCGCGCTCGCTCTCGTGGCCCCTACCCCCACCCGGCCTAATCGCTACCGTTTCCGCATCCTCGGTAATCGCCGTCATCGACCGTCGATCTTCGGCGCTCGCGCGCGTGCTGATACGCTGCGACCCGTCGCGCTCGGCGCAAGTGTTTGACACGTCGGCGGCAAATTCGGTGGGCAATTAATGCCACCGGACGAAGGATCCTTCCTTCGACGGTCGAGGAGTTCTCTTCCACGACGCCTTCGGCGATGACCTCCACTAAGGTGCAGCGGCTGGGCCCGATGATCTTCTCGGGACCCGCTCCACAATCCGAGAGGAAATTTTTCCCTAGAACCGAAATTTTCCCGCGACTCCGACAGCCGGGCGGGGAGTATGCTGGACACGACGACGACTCGGTATCGGCGTTTTCGGCGGCCATTCTCGGAACTCCGGCGGATCTTGGTGCTGCCGATGCCGCAGCTTCTCGATGCGGGCTCCCTCGACCGCCCAGGGTTACATAAAAAAATAAATATTTCGGCCGTAAATAATAATTCCGTTGTCTATCGATTGACCTGTCGGAGCCACCCCTGAGCTGCGACGTACGACGGACGGCCGTTGACTAATTGCCCTTAATCAAAAATGAGCGTTTCACTTTCTTAAGTAACGTGGTCATTTTTGCCACGTTACAATATATATAAGTTGTTTATGCGTGTTTTAAAAAAATAATGATTAGTTTTTATTTATTTATTTATAATCTTAGTGTTATCGCGTTTTGGTTATGTTATTAACATATTTCAAAAAGAATGAAAAAAAATGTTACAAAAATTTAAAAACTCCCAATTGCAAAAAGAGTTTAATAAATGAATTGAATTATATGGTTCTACCGTTGTAACTCGATCACCATAGTTTAATGTGATATTTGCAAAGTGATATAATATGTCAGTGATATAATTTTATAAATATTGTATCTCCCAGATACAATTTTCTAATGTTGTATTTCTCCGATAAGATTTTGTATGTGTCACTGCTCTCCTAAACAATTTGATATTTGTCGTTGATCCATGTTACTATTTTTTATGTATCGTGCTTCTTCGATACAATTTTCTACATATCGTTCTTCGTTCACTTTTTTATATGTTGTTCCTCTGCGATAGAATTTTCTATATATCGTTCTTCTTCGTTCACTTTTTTATCTTGTTCATCTTAGAAAATGATATCGGAGAGGACGAACACATCGAAAACTGCATCGGATAGGAACGACACATGAGAAATGGTATCTGAGAAGAACGACACAAAAAATGTCATCGAAGAAGAAACACACATAGATAGTATTGGAGACATACATGATTCAGAAAATTATATCGGAGAGGAAGGACACTTAGAAAATTGTAACTGGGAATTGTATAGATGGTAGAATTCAAAAAGCATAAAATAAAAAAAATTAAAATTTTTTAAAAAGTCCCGACTGAAAATTAGTCGTTATTCTTTAAAAAAATATTCGTACAAATAGTACAAAAAAATGGTTCACAAAAAGTATCTTCAAAAAGGATAAAATAATTCATGTATGTAACAATAATTAATATTGTTGTACCCCAGGTATTTCAATACCTCGATTATTAAGGCAAGGTCATTGCACCGGAATCGAGGTATGCAGCTGCAAGCGACGACCGCGCGTCGTTGCGAAATAATAACGAAATTCACCGTACAGTCGAGTCAGCATTTAGGCAAACGCGGGTAACTTGACACCTAACGCAGCATTTAGGCAATCGCGAGTGACTCGGCAAGTAACGCATCAGCTCAGGAATTGCTGAGCCAGGTATTGGGAAATTATCGACGATATTGTATTCTACCCGGAAACGAGAATTGTTTGAACAATTAGCAATCTGACGAAATATCTGACACAGACAAAATTAAGCTGACGTGCCTGCTCTCCCATCCATGTATAGGGGACTGAGAGCAGGCACCCACCAGTCTCTTCGGAACTCCTGATTCTATACGGTTGGTTACGTTTGGTTGGTTACGTTATGTTACAATTCACGTGACAATTATTTGTGCAAGGGCACGCAATTCGGTAGTAAGTGATACTACTAGTTCGGACAAGTTTTTCCACGAGAAGACCAATGTACAAGGTGTACTCTATACGATTGGTAATAAACTCTAATGAACGAAGATTTCTGTAATAGACTCTAATAAACATTGTCGTAATAAACTATTTGGAAGATTTCTCTAATAATCTATAATAAATCATAAATCGTGCGATTATAATTCTCTTGGGTTCTAACCCTTAACTGGATAAATCTCGAATCATAAGAGCTAACGGCTCTCCCGCAAAACCCAGAGTAGCTAACTGAGTTTCTGCGGATATAACAATATTGTCACTAAACAATAATAGTAATAATTAATAATAAAGAATAATTGCAAAATTAATGAATCATAATTATATCAGTTCGTTAATAACTTTTGCTACAGTCGGGACTCGGCTTCCGAACACAGTTCTATATCTACACAAATAAACTTGGTAGCAGATGGTTATATATTATACTAGTAATATGTGAGTCGGAAGCCGTCTCCCGACTGTAGCGAAGATTATTAACGAATTGATATAATTGTGATTAATTAATTTTGCAATTATTCTTTATTTTTAACTATTACTATTATTATTTAGTGACAATATTAATTATTCTTACATACATGAATTATTTCATCCTTTTTGAAGATACTTTTTGTGAACCATTTTTTTTGTACTATTTTTACGAATATTTTTTAAAGAATAACGATTAATTTTCAGTCGGGAGTTTTTTTAAATTAAATTTTTTTTTTGCTCCAGATGATAACAATTTAAATGTTAAGGGGTTTCCAGTCGCAATCGTCCTCTGCGAATGTCGTACGACCAGTGTGTAAGAAGAAATCATTCGTTTCTTGGTGAATTTGGCACCCGGATTGCAGGAGCGCTTTCAAATTGTGACCAGCGATTACGAGAGGGCCATAATTGCCGCCGTCCGAAGCGTTTTCCTGGACGCCAGACCTAGAGGCTGTTGGTTTCACTATTGCCAGGTAATAGATTTCCGTGCTTTATATGCGATAACATGTTCGCGCTTCAATAATCGTTTGTATCAGCCCTTTACTAATAAGCTGTGTTTTATGTAGGCGGTGTACAAAAAATGGCGGAACCTTTTGCGCCGCAGCGCTCCGAAGGACATTTTATGGCAGCTGATGGGCATACCGCTTTTGCCTCGTGATCGGATGGCAGAACAGTACCCAGGGATTCTTAGGGTACTGTTCTATTTTCGACGTCAATGGGTGCCTCTTGGTGACGGCACCCATTGATATATCGGTGGGAAGGGGTGCATCTCACACAAACAACATTTGTGAAACCTTCAACAAATATATTTGTCGGAGGCTTGGTGGTAGTCATCCCAATGTTTGGATTTTCCTCCGTATATATAGCAATCATATATGAGGCATTCCATATCAATTCAGCCACCAAAAAAAAATTCCCAAAAAATTGCTACAAATCAGGTTCGGCTATTCTAATAGATACAACAAATTTCAAATTTTTTAAAAATTTTCCTGCCGAAATATGCAAATTTTTAAAAATTTTCATTTAATCTGTAATAGCTCGGTAACGATTAATCGTATCAACATCTCTAAAGAACGAAAATTTGCGTTTTTTCATCGCCCAAAAGAAAAAAATTGATTGAGAATTAATTGTGTAATTTCGGGCCACATTTTACGGCAAAATCGACGAAAATATATATTTTTTTTATCGGAAGGACTTCGGATGTCGACATCGGAGAAATTGCGTCAAATTCTGTATACGAATGTCGAATTTTTGGTTTTTTTTTCATGGGATTCATGGGATAAGTTATAGCAGTTTATTATTTATGTTTAAAAAGTATTTCAAACTGCTATAACTTATGAACATTTGGGAATCCCATGAAAAAAAAAATCGACATTCGTATACAGAATTTGACGCAATTTCTCCGATGTCGATATCCTTCCCATTAAAAAAAAATATTTTCGTTGATTTTGCCGTAAAATAGGGCCTAAAATTACACAATTAATTCTCAATCAATTTTGTTTTCTTGTGGGCGATGAAAAAATGCAAATTTTCGTTTTTTAGAGATGTGGATACGATTAATCGTTCCCGACATATTGCAGATTAAATGAAAAATGGCAAAAATTGGCATATTTTGACAGGAAAAAATTTTAAAAATTTGAAATTTGGTGTATCTATTGGAACGGCCGAACCTGATTTTCAGCAATTTTTTGGGATTTTTTTTTTTGTTGGCTGAATTGATATGGAATGCCTCATATATAACAATGAATCATCACACGTAACATAGATTTTTAATTGCTTTAAGTTATCTATTAATCGAAAATACATTTTTTATGTTGTAGGTAAACTGAACACCTTGATGGCTGGACAAATCATCGACCTTCAAAGAGTAGAAAGGGGTGAGCGTATTAGACGCGGGCGCAGATCCCGGCAACGCCATTATGACGCACGCTTGTCCTACCAACAGGACGAGTTAGACGCGGGACGGCCAGTAGTTTAAGCCATATTTACATTCATTCCGACATTAACAAATTATATTTTGTATTTATCGAAAAATGTTGAATTGTCTCATATATAGAATTACTGTCGAAGAATTTTTATGCATCGCCGTAATACCTCGTCACAGACGTTTGATGGAGGCAGTCGACTTTATGCATGAAGGTGCGTATTAGAAATACTTTTCAAAAATGTGTAGCCACGCAGTGTGTGAGAATAAAAATGAAAACACTGACTTTCTACGGGACACTAAAAGCATTCCATTTAAATTATGGAAAAATAAATTATGTATAGTTTTTCGTAGTAAAGTCGATGTCTGAGCTCTGAAAAGGTATTGCTTTAAATACACTAAATGTCATTGAGCATAAACTATTTCAGCCCAAGGCAATGATCCGGATCCCGTGGATTTTCCCCTACAAGACGAAGCAGATCCACCGAACAATCCTGATCGTGAAGTAATACCGACAGTGCCGGAGATCGCGCCTAGAAACGGGGCCGCCGAATTCGCCGTCGATGAACATTTGGATCTTGGTAAGAGTACTAAAAGCCTACCTCTATAACAAAATACAAATTTATGCGTTATATTTACTTACAACTTTCCACCCTCTCGCATTCTCATCTTCTAAGCAATGAATAACTTTTCCTATTGCAGATAATGACGGCGCAGATCTGCCTGCGGACTTTGGGCTGCCCCCTACGCCACCGATTGCACCGAACAATATTGTTGTCATAGACAACGACGACGATGTCAATGATGATGTCGCGGACGTTGTCGACGAAGTAATTTTGTCAAGTGACGATGAAGACGATGACAATAATTTTCATCTAGGTTTGTTTATCGTGGATTATATTTGAACTTTGAGCTAATTAATCTCTAATTTTATCACCATTGAAATGAATTGACCAACATCGTCTTAGTTCTTCGTTCCATCGCATGACCAATATCAGGACAATGCCTTTTTCTGTGAAAATGTAAGATGCGACTTTTTTCATTTTATTCACGGGATACATTAAACACCCCTGAACCATTTATATTCTGAAATAGCACATGCAAAAATATTTTATTACGGAATTGGAAGGACAAAATTTTAAAGGTGGTATCATGGAATCGAGCAACAATTATCATATCAATATCATTTGATGTATAGTTAAAGATCGTCTTCTTCAAACTATGCTGCTAGATAATTGAGCTTTTTAATGCTAAAGTTAGATTTCGTTGTCGTTTCAGTCTTGGAACCAATCATTGAAATTGACGAACCAGCAGCGGTCGAACCTGCAGTGGAGCCCCTTGCGCCTGTTGTCCTTGAAGCACCACCCGCAATCATCGTAGAGCAGGATATAGCGCAAGGACCCGTGGCGGAAGCTCCGGATAGCGATGAAGAGCCCGATCTTGCGCTCAGGCCATTGTTACGTTCGGCGAATTGTTGACAAAATTCACTGACGCACCTGGCTAATAATCCACAAAATTGGCAATAACAATCCATAAATGTCATAGGAAAATTAATTGAAAATATTCATAGAACACATGTAATCGTTGATAACGAATTACGTGTTAACTAATATTGCGTCAGCCGTCACTGGATGATTCTATCCAGTGATTGGCATAGTAACAGCTGAATAAGAGAAAAATATCGCAAAGGGATATTCAGGATGCTGGAGAGGTATCATCGGTAGCGAGCATACCTTAGGCTACTTGAGGACCCCATTGTTTTAATTGAGACGACAAAGGCAATCCGAATCTTTAGCTATATGCGTCGGGAGACGGTGCCTTATCGCTCCAACACGTAGCGCGGAGCAATACACATACGCACACATCGGTGCAGCCAGAGAATCCGTGTGACTGTCTCGAGGCGACTGATTGAAAGAATCACCGTCGGCGCTAACGAGTGCAGCACCTCTCGGGGCATAATTATTCAGAACGTCATTTAAAATATCTTCGATCATTGTTAATAAAAACAACATTAGAATGAAACAAACGTGGAAATTCTGGCAGGAAAAAATAAATTAAGTAAATATTCAGTACAGTCGCGCACGAACAATAGTTTGGGTCAAGTCGTTAATATAAAATCATTATAAAAATGTACGAATTATTACTATCTATTATTATGACCATCAGGGAAATTCATTAACATGATAAAATCATGATTTTACTATCAGTAGAGTAGTCAACTAAAATAATCAACAACAGGGAATTAGTTAATATTGTCCGAGAAAATATATCGGGACATAATTTAAGCAGAGTAAATAATTATCCATGAAAATCAGGGATTTATAAATAATATTTGGAACAATTTAAACAATCAGGTGTATAACTTTTGATAGAAACGTCGTAGAAACTTCATATAAATTTGTAAATTCTTATTATTTAAATCGAAATTTATGAAAGTAATTTGTTTATCCGGGAAGTTATTGTAAAAACCAGAATTGTGAAATTATTAAAATAAGCTACGGAAGACGCTCAAACCGATCGATATTGACCACGGAAGGGGACGGCTGATGCAACGGACAGCTTGGAGGCGCGGATGCCCTCCGATCAAAACAATAAAAGAAGCTCCCTAAAATGCGCATCTTCACTTCACTTGTTCTTCTTCGGGAACGGCATTGCCACTTTACTTATCATCGGAACCGCATTTTTGGAACAACACTTTTCGTTAAACTCATTATTGTCGCGACATCATACGATTCAGAAATTATATACGCAGTTGAAAATTATTAATTAAATTTCGAAGTTTAAATTTTGGAGTCAATAATCAAATAAATATACTTAATATCTCAACGGATAAATAGACCAGAGTTTCACCGAGAAATTATTTCATCACCTTGTTGTACCCCGGGTCAACGCCCGATCATTCGGGGAATGCGCTTGCCCAATAATCGCGGTTGGCAACGAGCGCGTGACGCATCGTTGCAACATACGGAAGCACCAACGAAACAACATTTAAGAAGTTAGTCGAATAATTATTTAGTCGAGTCAGCTATTGGGAAACAGGGTACCCGGACAGGCAATCCGAAACAGTAATTGTTTAAACAATTACAAAACAGCTGACACTGTCAAAATTGAGCCTACATGCCTGCTCTCACCCCTATATAAAGGACCACGAGCAGGCACTCGACAGTCTGATTTAAATCTGAACATCGTTATGGTCAGTCAGATATACCGTAAATTATATACACTCTTCAGAAGGAAGATAAGCGTACAAAGTGTACTACGCAACTATTGGTAAATAATCTCGAACAAACTATTGTAATTAATATTGATATAATAAATCGTGCTTTTACAATTCACTTGGGTCTCAACCCTTTACTGGATAAATCCCGAAAACCTTTGAGCTAACAGCTCCCGCAGTATTCAGAGTAGCTAACTGAGCTTCTGCGGGTATAACATTAGTGGCAGCGGTGGGATATCCAGAGTGAATTATAAACGTAAAATAAATCCACGATTAAAAAAAAACATCGCTAATTACCAATTTGTGAAATCGCCAGGAACTGGGACGTAGAAACAAGGGAGCCTAGAACCCCGAGGGTTATACGTCAACAACAGAAGGGCATCCCGTAATGTGGAGGGTGAGCGCACTGTAAGTGACCTTCAATACCTTTAGTAGCATGCTACAAAAACCGATAAGCCTTGTCGAAGCTGGTAGCACACGTTACCGAGTACCAGAAAAAATATAATAAAATACGTGGCGAACATCCCGACCGAGATGAGCACTCACGGCACACCACAAGGTCGAGCAGCGGGAGAACCTGACGGATAGGGCCAGGGGCCCGGGGTCGACGCGTTACGAACCGCGGGAAGCCTCGAACGGGTCTTGGGGAAAATCACGGACCAATCGAGGCAACGGCCGAGCGACAGCCTGCTCGGGAATCTGCTCCGGGAACGGGAGGGCATGCCTCACTCGTTTACAAGGGTGAGCACCCAGAGAGGGTCCTGTTTCGGGAATAGAACCGGATGGGAGGACGTCGACGTGAACATGTTCGCGCCGAGGCAGGGGGAGGTTACCCCGGCCATGGTTACCAAGGAAATTAACCGGATGCGGAGAGCGCAACACGGGCAGACAGGTCCCAATTGGGAGATCGAAAACGGGGTATTGGGAACCGCTAAGGAGTTCGAGATACCGCTCTTCGCCCAACCGGCTCTCCAAAGGGAACGACGGACTCTGTCCCCAAAGCTCCAGGCCGTGGACGAGGCGGGAGAGTCCGACAATCTCTCACAGGAGAGCGGGCGGGCTGACGCCGAGGATGTGATGGCACAACGGGTCGCACGGCTGGAGCAGCAACTTCAAGGGTTGAGCACGCAGCACGCCAACGGGCGGCCGACGGCAACACCCACGCCGCTTGCACCCGCACCAGAAGATTCGATGATCGAACGGCTGACAGCAATGGAGGAGACCGTGAGTGACTTCATCCTGGAGAACCAAATGGGGGGAAGGGATGCATCCCCCCCAAGGCGATCGCCACATCGTCGCCGAACTAGGGTGACGATGGCGGACGAGGAGGAACCAGAATATTTAGACCTGGGCTTAGCCCTCCGAAATATAAAAACCTTCGATGGAAACGATCCGACAAAGCTCGACGGCTTTATTTTATCCTGCGAGGCCGTATGGGGTATGGTGAAGCCCAGGCAGCGGTCTACCCTCCTCGCGCTGATACGGAGTAGCAAGTTGGAAGACCGAGCAACACGCAAAATGCGTCACAAGACGGTCGTCACGTTAGGTGATCTACGCACCGAACTGGAAGCACTGTACGGGAAACGCGAATCACTCGCCTCCCTGCAGTACCAATTCTGCACGCTCCGGCAGGACGCAAAAGAAAACGTGTCCACGTACGCTACCCGGGCCGAGACCCTCACGGTAGAGGTAATCGAGAAACAGTGCGCGGGAGCCGATCATCGAGGCGCCCGTGCTATAGGAGAAGCGATCCGGAAAAGCGCACAGATGAATTTTGAGAACGGGCTAAAAAAGGAAATTCAGACCATCGTCCGCTCCCGTAATTACCAAGGGCTACACGAAGCCGTCGTGGGGGCCATCGAGGTCGAGAAAATGACCCTGGGACGTCCAGGCACGGCGCGACCGAACGGGAACGGTAACGGGGGAGGCAACTCCCGACAATTGCATGCGCGGCGGGGGAGAAAAAGGGTGCATGCTACACGTGCGGGAAGGCAGGTCACCTGGCAAAAAATTGCCGATCGGGAAGGCAGAGCCTCCCGGCACCCACACAGAAGGACGTGAACGTCGCGAGTGTCACGTGTAACTATTGTAAAAAAACCGGTCACGTATGGAAAGATTGCCGGTCACGTAAGCAAGCGGACAATAAGAAAAATAAAAATAATAACAACAAAAAATCCGCCGAGCCGAAAAAGGAGCAAACCAGCGGACATCCGGCACAGGAAGGGTTCGTAGGAGCGTTCCGCGTCGACATCGACACTGCCACAAACCGGCCCTTAAGGGGGGCCAACATCTATACAATCAAGGCAACTTCGTCACCGTAGTCCGGACACCGAGTACAGGATGGTTGACGGTAGCGGCGTTTCGAGGAAAAAACCGTTTAGAGCCGAACAGACCCCTCACGAAGGTCAGCGTCTATGAGATACAACTAATGTGTAGAAATCGGGCACGAAACCGTCATTCTATGCTCGACCCGAAGGTCTCTCGCCCATTAAGAGCCTACACGACTTGCACTACCTACCTCCATGTCGCGATATATTTTGTCCCGCAGAGGCCGACCTCAATTGAGGTGCGCACGATTGAACCACCACAATCGGCTGGCAAGCACCTCCCCTGCGATACCTTTAACTGACACCTCTTACGGGTGGTGGTTTACCACCCGGGGTAAGCCGAAGCGAAAGTCCCCTGCTCTCGTCGGACGCGTCACCAATCACGTCGTCTATCACACGTAGGTCCCCAAAAATATATACACCACATGGGCTAGCTGGTCAGCCCACTCCTTTCGGAACAAGGCATATTCCAGAACCTCTATTTGATACCCCGCGGGGATGAGGGCACCTGATTTAGGCATCAGGATGACATCGGAACGATTGGCTTCGTCCGGGCCTGCTTCCAGACAATCTCATGCACATTCGAACCATGAGATCGCTGACCAGCGACTCGTAAACCAGGCGTGAACTCACGATTCGCAAGCGCACTTTCGATCGCTCCTCGAAGACACCCGCAGATATGGGCACACTGGGTTTTAACGCCTGGGATCCATTTTGCTCTCTCCGAAGAGAGATTATCGACGCGAGCCCCTCGAAGGCCAGATCACAGACTTGGCGCGCAGTGGCTGTAAGTTTCGCTTACGCCGCCCGTTTAACATAAAGAGTACGCTCTGGGCACATTGAGGTAACGCACTGTCAACGCTTTTCAGGGCTTGAGCGCTCGCCCACAATGTGTGACCCCCATTGCCCCACATTTATGTCCGCATCCGTCTATGAGATACAGTCGCCGGGGCCGCATGCGTTGGCCGGCGACTTTCACATTAAATCTCCATCTAGCCGCTACCGTTACTTACCATTATCCATTTTTCGGGAACTTTTCATCGACCAACTCGGCCCTGCCGGCCCTACCTAGGGAAACAAAGGTGGCAGTTGCGTTACGTTAGGCCCACTTCAGGAGGGGGGACATTCGTCCCGAGGGGATCGCGGGATGGTCTGACGAGAAGGTCAAGGTAGAGCTCACCGCTCGGGGTTTGCTGACGGTGGGTTCGGCAGATGCCATCCAGGAGCGCTTGCATCTCACGATACGGTTCCATCAAACGAGCGATTCATCGACCGTGGCCGATGCTTCGAGGGCGATCTTTGACACGTGAAGTAAGGCCGATTACTTCACGTGTATGCGTAACCTATTTATTCGGGTCGAGCCTCCGTATCGCGAGGAGGAAAAGTTGAATATTATATATTGACATTTGTTACCGATGCTATTCGCTGCACGGATTTTTCTCGCTGGACGGGCTCGAGCTTTTCGCGGGCGCTGTCGAGGACGAGTGAGCAAACCCGGCTTCAGGAGTTCGCGTATAATCCTCGGACTACCAGCGACTGCGACCGGGACAGAGAACGGGTACTATGGTCGCGCGAGATGTTATGGAGAATCCGGTGGACGCACAGGGTTTTGAGTCGTGGGGAATTCGGTTGGAGGGCGAGTATTATGGGATTATGGCCAACAGGGCCTCGTACGGTAGTCCGCGCAGCGGTTACCAGCGCGGGAATTTCACACGTAACCCGCCGCCGCGGGCTTAGCACGTGACGTTCGCCGATCAGACCGCGCGTGCGCCTCCCGAACCCGCGAAACGATCATCCGACAATGTGACACCACCGTTCCACTCAGTATCGGCGCCGTTGTCGCCGGGGAGAAGGATTGCGGCGGGTAGGCAGTTGCCGAATCGATCGGCATCGCCACCCACGCCGGAAGTGGCCCCGACAACGGCATCGCCGGTACGCGCCGCAACATCCACGGCCGCACGGAGTCTCAGAAATCCTCGGGAGATCATTTTCCGAAACTGCGGCATTGCCGGCCTTTTTGAGCGAGGCTGTACGGTGCCGAAACGAGACACGGTTGTCCGATGTTTTCGCTGCGGCAAGGAGGGGGAGACAACCCGTACCGAGCACGACTGTCGGGGAAATCAGGGCAACGGGTACGGGAGCCGTAGATAGAGGTTGACGCGACTCCCATATTGCCTCTCGACACTCCTAAGCTGGTTACGGTCATAATATCGAATATTCCGGAGTTTTTGCGGGAGATAATCGGGGCGCGTACCGTCAGACACCCGTTGCTGATTCTGTATCTTGACGTAGGCCATTTTCGGGGCCCTGCTTTGGTCGATTGCGGGGCGACGAGTTCGTACGTCGGTCCCGAGGGAGTAATAATGCTCGAAGAGGCAGATTGGTGGTCGATTTGAAGAGCCGGGGCTGGTCTTTTCGGGCGAACCCGATCGGGAGTTCAAGTTCGAATCAATCTTGGGACCGGAGCAGTTGGAGATTTGTGCCCCAATCGCACATGTAACCGGCCATCAGGCTGAGCGGCTCGAAAAGTTTTTGAACGTACAGATACCGAGGTTGCGCAAGGCACTGGGTTTAACCTCTTTAATAACGCATAAAATTGAAGTAGGCGACGCCTTGCCGATAAAGCAGCGTTACCGCGCTTTTACGCCGATCGTTCGCGACTGGGTGTACTGGGAGGTGAATCGACTCCTAGAGGCCGACGTACCTACTGATTTTGCTTAGATTTCCGGAAAGTCAAAGAAGTCTCTAAGAAAGATGCGTACCCGTTTCCTGTTATGACTAATATCTTAGATTGCTTACATTCCGCGAATTCCATCTCGACTCTGGATCTGAGTCAAACATTTCACCAGATCTCCCTTGAGCCAGAGTCTCGCGAAATAACAATTTTTACGGTCCCGTACCGAGGATTTTTCCATTTTAAGCAGATGCCTTTCGGGTTGACGATCGCTCCGGTCACCTTTCAGATGTTGTTGGATCGCATCGTAACGCCCGAAATGCAACCGTTCGTCTTCACATACTTGGACGATATTATTGTGACGATGGAGATCTTTGAAGACCATTTACTATGCCTGGAGCGGGTGTTCGATAGAGTTCTGGAGGCGGGACTGCTGATCAATCCCGAGAAATGCGAGTTTTGTCGGGCAGAGTTGCGAGATTTGGGGTTCCGGGTAATAACGAGGGCCTACAGGTAGATCCGGCAAAGACCGCGCCGATTCGCGATTTTCCCATGTCGGCGTCTGTGACGAGGGTTCGACGCTTTTTGGGGGCCACCTCGTGGTACCAGTGATTCATTCCGCAGTTCGCGACTATAGCCGAGCCGTTGACGAAGTTGACGAAGAAGGCCCAGCCGTGGGTGAGGGAGAAGCACAGCGTTCGGCTTTCGAGACGCTGAAGAGAGCTCTAATGGAAGCTCCCACAATGTCCTGGCCGGATTTCTCGAAGCCAGGACACGGATCGCATCCCCGTCGAGCGAACCCTCCGGGTGGCGCCGAAACATTGACACGGATCCATAACGTTCGAAATGTATCGGAAGAACATTACTCGAGAAAAGTTTGATTCTTGCACTCTTTTTCCTTATTATACCCATCCACCAACACATTCGAATTGCGTAGGGTGACAATCACAAAGAAAGAGTATAAATAAGCGGTCTAACGATCAGATTTTTCATCAGTCAGTTTCCACGCACACACGTTGCCGACACGTGTGGAAAAATGTCGTTGAAAATGTCGAAAATGCCGATCGACACTACGTTTCAAACTGAGCGTTATCATGTTCGAGTTCTCGAAAACGTCGATGGCTCGATGTGTGTCAGGATCACCGTTCGACCGGAATCGAATAATGTGACCAACACGATAGAGATGGAGGTACAGAAGAACTCCGAATTTTATCGAAATCTGTAAGTGAAATTTCTCTTTTCCAGCGTGTCAATTATCTTTGCCTCACACATTTTTTGTTCAGCTTCTCAGAACTGGACGACCGAAAGAAAAAAGTGCTTATCATTGCCCCTATCTTCAAAGCGTCGGCTGAGAAAAGGCGGAGAAGATGGAACGCGTGAGTTAAATATTTATCGCTGTTTTTTTGTTTAATGATGATATATTACCATTTTTTATTTGATTGCACCCCGGGTACCTCGATACTCCGATTATTGAGGCAACGCTATTGTGCAATAATCGAAGTTGGCAATTGCATGCAACAAGCACACGTCGTTGCGAAATAATAACAAAATCACCACAGTCACCGTATCGTCGAATCAGCAATTAGGCAATCGCGCGAGACTCGGTAATTACAGCAACGGCTCGGTAATTGCCGAGTTAAGTATTACGCAATCGGAGCGTCTCCAAAATCTGTGTGGAGATAGAGAAACTAGAGCGATATTTGTTTACCCAAATATCGGGGACATAAACAAGATAATGTAGAATACCAAAATGTAAACAATGTTAATCTGACGTGGCTGACCTCCTTATACGTTGTAATGTGGTATTTTTGCCGCGTTCCAAAAGTCGGCGAGAGAGACTCGACACACGCCCTTACGGTTCATCGTTCACCTTCCTAGGCACCTTCGCAAGGGCTCAGTAACGTTAAGAAAATAGTTTGGTAATTTCTCTCGAATAATTTTACATGTAACCTTCGCCACCGATGACCGTCGAGGACTGAACGAGGCTCAAGGTCGTCTATTACCGGTAGTCGGGACTCTGGACGAGCCAAAAATCTACTTTCCTGGAACGCATCAGGAGGATAATTCTCCGTCTCCGCCCGCCGAGGGAAAAATCCCTGGCTCATCATCCTCCGCAACGCTCGATCGTGCCGGCGGTCACCTGCTAGCGCATCGCCTTTTCGTTGCCGTGTTCGCCTTGAGGCGTCGGCCAACGGCTGCGATTTCGAAGATCTACGCGCGTGCCGTGCGAATCGGCATAATTGCGAGGCTGCCCTGCGTGGCGCCACTCGGCGCTAGGTTAGGCCGTGGAAACTCGAGCGGGGAGCGGGGAGAGAGGGTAGGGCGATCGCGTTCGACGAGCGTAACGAGTATTCGGGGATTCTTCCGGGGAACGGTGACCGTGACGGTGTTTAGGAAGATTGTCTCTCGCTGCCGCACGGGCTATCGAAATTTAGAAGGAAGGAAGGACGTTCGGTCGAGATTAAACGACGTCCGAGAAGCGGGAACAGCTGCCCGAATCTCTCGGGGAAAGATCTTCCGGTAACAGGAAAATTAGGCCCCGGAAAACTGGCCCCGGAAAACTGGCCCCGGAAAATTGGCCCCCGGAAAATTAGCCTCCCGGAAAATTGGCCCATGGAAAATTGGCCCCGGAAATTTGGCCCCCAATATCACGAAAATATCATATAAAAGTATATGCGTGTGTGTGTGTGTGTCTGTTTGGCCATGTGCGTGCGTGATATAAGACTTGAATTCTAAAAAAGTAGTTTTCGCGTGTGCGTGTGCGTGTGCGTGTGCGTGTGCGTGTGCGTGTGCGTGTGCGTGTGCGTGTGCGTGTGCGTGTGCGTGTGCGTGTGCGTGTGCGTGTGCGTGTGCGTGTGCGTGTGCGTGTGCGTGTGCGTGTGCGTGTGCGTGTGCGTGTGCGTGTGCGTGTGCGTGTGCGTGTGCGTGTGCGTGTGCGTGTGCGTGTGCGTGTGCGTGTGCGTGTGCGTGTGCGTGTGCGTGTGCGTGTGCGTGTGCGTGTGCGTGTGCGTGTGCGTGTGCGTGTGCGTGTGCGTGTGCGTGTGCGTGTGCGTGTGCGTGTGCGTGTGCGTGTGCGTGTGCGTGTGCGTGTGCGTGTGCGTGTGCGTGTGCGTGTGCGTGTGCGTGTGCGTGTGCGTGTGCGTGTGCGTGCGCGTGCGCGTGCGCGTGCGCGTGCGCGTGCGCGTGCGCGTGCGCGTGCGCGTGCGCGCGCGCGTGCGTGTGTGTGTGTGTGTGTGTGTGTGTGTGTGTGTGTGTGTGTGTGTGTGTGCACGACCCAGTGCTTACCCGATCCTTCCGCGTCGTCAAGGTTTACGATACCGCATTCTCTCATCCGAACTTTTTTCGGCAAATCATCGTGCATGAACACCCCCCTGAAATTTGCGACGTCGGCGCACGTTTGGGCGAATTGATGATACGTCGTTTCTCTACGGTCAATTAATTTTTTTCCTAGATTTTTTTCTTTCCACCCCCACCGCGTTTTGTCTGCGGTCTCAGATAAAGACACCGACCTTCCATTTTTCGATTGTGATGTTGCAACTCCTCGAGCTGTTTTTGGGCGGACTTGGCTCCGTTGGCTCTGTTCACAGCGGTCGCTACACCGGCGGCGCCTCCCACCAGCGAACCCAACGCACCAAGTATCGGTAATATCTTCGATATTATCGATACTTGGTAATATCTGCTTTTCTACGATTTCTTCTTCTTCGTTGTTGTTTGTTACCGACGGCGCTCATACTCATTTCAATCCTTCGCTTCGCACTCATGACCGCCCACGTAGCGGTAGCGGCGGCTCGTTCGTCGAGAGTCGCGTCTCTCGCGCTTATTCGCCTCTTGGCCGTTCGCGCCAATACCTCATCAACCGCGTTACATCGATCGAGATCCTTGTACGCGGCGTACGTGACGTCGTGTTTCTGGCAGGCGGAATGCAATGGATTTATGCCTTGATCACCGCGATCCAATGTCTCGTTCAAACGCGTACGCAGACCGCAAAATTGATATCCTGGAATATGAAGTTCGAATGGAAGAGCTTGATTGCGTCGTTCATCAATCCACGACCACAAAAAAAAAATTGTTTGTTTCAATCGTATCATTTATTTTGCATGGTCGAAGTCTCGTCTCTGTCTGACATCCATTAATTCGATACATTCGTTTATAAAATTAATCGTCTAAACTACCCCCCCCCCCCTCCTGCTCGTTGCATGATAGAATATTGCCCCCACGGTATCGTGTTCACGCAATCGGGAGCCACGCATCGCTTGGCGTCGCGATGATCCAGAGAGATTTTTTTCCGACACACTGTACACCCTGTGCAACCTCGATCTGATACACCTCTGTTTGTTGGTCATCGATGTTTGATCTTCCAAACTGTAGGACTCGGTACAGAAACGGAGACAACGGTCAACAGAGTCCGAGGCCCCGAGGTGAGCCAGTCGAAATACAGACACAACATACCACATCGTGTGTACGATTTCTTCTTCTTCCGTTTCCTCACCTCCTCATACCGTCGGGGAATATAATACAAAGAATTCACATAGTCCTGAAACGTTATTTTTCGATTCACGACCCTGGATGAAACACCTTTGGCTCTTTTTAACGTCGACCCTTCCATCGACTCTGAACGCGTACATCTTCGATCTCAGTCCTACGAATTCGCCATGATCAATCCATTGTTCTCATACTTCATCAGACCCGAAACTTGTTTGTTCATTCTCGGCATACCGTACGCGTTGTTTTCCGAATAATCGCTCGTATCAAAATTTTGTACATCTCGCTCCATAATTTCATAAATATTGATTGTCTAATCTCATAAATAAGACTGTCGGTGTCGGTGTAAAAAATCTTACAACAATCTCCGAACATTGGTTTCAGATAATTGTAATGAAAATCATACAGGCAAACGTTGGAAATATCCAATATCGACATCCCAACTCACAACGGTTTGTTCATTCTCACTTTCATCTTCGACATGTGCACAGAAAAAAATTCTCTTCGAAAACGACTCTGCGATGAAAATTTGGCTTTTCGATTAATGGTTTCGCCCTGTATCGACCATGCCAGGACGTCACCAGTTTTACGTCGACGTAATTGCGAACGTTTTCCATCGTTTTACCGAACACGGCGTTGTTAATCAGTTTTCTCAAATTTTTTTCGAACTCGGTATCCGCCGACGTGCGCAATCGAGTATTCAAATCGACGTACCGTGAAGCAAGCACTATTGCAGCGCGCGATAATGAATGACATAACGATACTTGTCGTTCAGTGTAGCGAGAAGTTTTCGATGAGTGTGCTCTCCCGGCGGTTGCATGTGCTCCGAACAGAATGGAAGTTCCGCGTGCAAATCGTATATGTGATCCGGATATTCCAAATCGACCTCCAAAGTATAACCCGTCAATGCATCGGCGGCTATCGATCTTACATCCAAATCGCTCGCGTCTCGAACCCACTCAAAATTTTTATACGGCGACGCTTGCGACATCGCCCATCCGGACAAGTTGTTGACTCATTCATATATCGATTGTTCGCTTTGGTCTTTATCTACGCGTAATCAAGAGACGCGGCAGCGTCTCGACGCCAAGTACGTAAAAAAAATTTAAGCGAGTTGAGCGAGACGCTACCAAGTATATATACTCCAAAATCACGGAGGTGGATTCTTGCTTCTCGATTTTCTCGAAAACGAAGCATCAGATCGGAATTCCAACGACACTTTTACAATATAAATAGGACACAAGCTTTCTAACGCGCGCAGTTACGATTATAACTTTTCGGTAGATGCTGAGATATGGGCATTGTGTCCTTCTCAAGGTCCGAAAATATTATAAAATGCGATGTGATGTGATGTGATCTCGCGTCTATTGCGCATGCGCCCGCCAGCTGACTTATCTCCATCTCTCTCGGATGTTTGCATCAGCGCAGCACTTTTCGCGCTTCAGTTAATCATTCGGCAAAACAATTTTTTTTTATTTAGGAAATAAATGTGCTTATGTGATATGCGATATGTGATATATGATGAAAAAATCGAAAGAAAAAAATGTGAAAGTATCCACCTCTATCGGGAATAAAAAATTGTGCGTATAAATAACTTCCGTGTAAAAAAATTTATTTTTATTCTTTTTATTTTTATACTTTTAATTATGTGTTGGACGTGTAAAGTTAATTTCCTCGATCTTTTTATGACTAACCTTTTTTTGAAGTTCCGTTTTATTTTTGCTTTTGGCAAATGTTACACGAATATATTTGATATATGTTAGGGCCTTCTCTCCATGCTCTCGTTCGCTCCAAATTTCGGATCGACGCAGGATGGTGGTCGGGGAGTAATGGCGTCGACACGTGAAAAGATTTATTAACTTGAGTGCCTTACCGGGACTTGGCTTGGCGAATAAAGAAAAGAAACACATTAAACAAATAATTAAATGAGATAGGACTAATACTAATGACTTAGCTGGACAGACATGTAGTCTCTCGCCTCCTCGCTCTCGTACTCGCCTCGTCCCTTTCTCGTCTCACACAAGGCGGATCCCCTCGAATGTCGCCTCGGGGCTACACCTTCTCTCTCTCGTTCTCGTACTCGTATCTATCTCCTCGCGCGGTTATCGATCGACTGTTCGACGTTCGCTCATCACGCACGCAAGCACGCACGCACGCACGCACGCACGCACGCACGCACGCACGCACGCACGCACGCACGCACGCACGCACGCACGCACGCACGCACGCACGCACGCACGCACGCACGCACGCACGCACGCACGCACGCACGCACGCACGCACGCACGCACGCACGCACGCACGCACGCACGCACGCACGCACGCACGCACGCACGCACGCACGCACGCACGCACGCACGCACGCACGCACGCACGCACGCACGCACGCACGCACGCACGCACGCACGCACGCACGCACGCACGCACGCACGCACGCACGCACGCACGCACGCACGCACGCACGCACGCACGCACGCACGCACGCACGCACGCACGCACGCACGCACGCACGCACGCACGCACGCACGCACGCACGCACGCACGCACGCACGCACGCACGCACGCACGCACGCACGCACGCACGCACGCACGCACGCACGCACGCACGCACGCACGCACGCACGCACGCACGCACGCACGCACGCACGCACGCACGCACGCACGCACGCACGCACGCACGCACGCACGCACGCACGCACGCACGCACGCACGCACGCACGTTACACTGTATCGGCGCGCGCATCGCTCGGCGTGCTACGTGGCAAGCGTTCGCCTCGGCGTAGCTTCCGGCTGCGATCGCGCGGGTTTCGACGAGAGAAATAATCGCTAACATATATATATATTTGACAGGAAGATAGTTCAGTTTTTTTTTTTTAAATTAAATCTACGCTTCGTCAGGAAATCATGAACTTATTTATCTCGGTTTGGATAGGTATTCAAACAGAGGAATAAATTTTTTACTACTGGAGCTGGCATTTTATTTGAGACGTTTCCTCCTGTCGATGTATAATTGAAGGTTCACAATGAAAATTTTAATTATTTATATATACTCGTTGCATATAGTGGTGAAAGACATATGCAACTCCACATACAGATGCCCTCGATGCTTTGGAACTTCAGACGCACTCTGACACGTTGCGTCAGAATCAAAAGATGTCTTTACTCATCATGCGAGAGTGATAAGTTTTTTTTCAGCTACACATCATCAAAAACAACTCCTGATGCTGACGCAGCTGCCTTCACAGGTCCAGAGCATCGAGAGTAGCTACTTAAGGAGTCGGAGGTGCCTTCCGTCACCATAAAATGTTGCACAATATATTTGAGAGGGAGATGGTTCAGTTCTTTTTTTTATGGAATCTACGCTCCGTCAGAAAAAAATGAACTTATTCACCATCCAAACAGAACAATAAATCTTTTCCTGACGGTGCTGGCATTCTATTTGAAACCTTTTATTTCCCCTTGTTGATGAGAACAATGTGGAGAAAATATATAATTAAAGGCTCGCAGCGTAAATTTATAGTTTATAAATATACTTGTTGCATGAGGTGGTGAAAGGCATCTCCAGCTCTACACACAGATGCCCTTGATGCCCTGGCAGTTCAGAGGTACTGCGTCAGGATAAAAAGATGTCTTTACCTATCACGCGAGGGAGATAATTTTTTTTACCTACGTATAATGAAAACCTCCTGATCCTGACGCAGTTGCCTTCGAAGATCCAGAGCATCAAGAGCAACTGCTTTAGAAATCGGAGGTGCCGTTCGTCACCCTCCAAAACAGGTAAATGTTAAATTATTGCTTCTGCGCCAAAGCTTAGAATAGGACAATTCTGCACTCAAACCATATCCTCCAATATAAGTCTAAATAAAACAGAGCGATGATTCTGTTTTACTGAAATCAATACATAGCGCAGAAACAGTGATAGGACTATCAAGCAATTAGACTATTTTATATTTTATGGTATGGTATCGTATTTTATTGCGTATAAGAATAATACATTCTCGTCGCAAAAGCGTCCGAATCATCGGAATATACGGTTTTACAAAATGTTACAACAGTCTTGGCATTACAGTACATTATTACAATTTCACTTAATCATCACAGAGGAATTACCGTAGGGAGTGTTAAGGCTTGCATGGCTGATATCTCAAACAGGACGTAACGTATAAGGCACCCGGTCCTCGCTTAGTTGTTCAGGAGCGATGCTCTAAGTTTAAGACAATTTAGCATGTAATAATACAGAGCCCTAGCGGAGCTAGCACTATTGTCCGATAGTAGATTTATTGTCTTTCGCACGCCGGTTGAACCCACTAACTAATTCTTTAGATATCTGTCCCTAATGCAATCATATAGCGGGCAGCATGATACAAAATGCACGACAGTATCTGTCTTGAGGCAGTTATACATTATGCAGATCTGATCAGGGTACAGCTTGTAGGTGATGCCGTTCACGGTTATATTACACGCGCGCACACTCGCTAAACGCAGTTGCATCTTGACCTTAGCCAACTGCTCCGGGCACTGCGACAGGTATCTTGCACATTCGTCCCCTAGTGCTCTTCCCAATTTTCATTGGCAGCAGTCTGAGCTGTTGTACCTTTCCACGTCTGTGTTTTTCAAGAAGGAACGGTAGCGGTTGACAATGAATACCCTACGCTGCTTCCACCTATCGGCTGACAAGCTAGTAAGAATATAAGAACAAGAATAAGTATAAGAATAAGTCTTCCCCAATTACTACCAAGATGTCTTTTAGCTGCAAGATCTAGTTGAACTTCGCAGGCGTAGATGGATTTTTGGCCAGGTCTAAAAGCCTTTTATAGCTGATCCAGACCAAGCGATCCTCGGGCATTTCAAGGATCTTTATTATCCAACCTAAGGTTAGATTTAGAATTTCAACTGCGATATGGGGCACGTTGAGCTCGAGGCGCAGAGCGAAGTTAGGAGTGTTTCTTCGCAGAAAGAACAAGCGCTTGAAGAACCCGAGATGGGCTGTTTCCAGTTGCTCTAGATATGTTAGGCCCCAAATGAGCGCCAGGTAGAGCAATGTAGCTCTGACGAGACTATTATATAGCTTGGGCTTGTCCCGCCAAGAGTCCGCCTTCACCCTTGCTAAAATTGACAGAGCAGTACCTGCCGCGATTTTTGCTTTGCCGATTGCAGCCCCCATTTCAGTGAGCCCGAGCGCGGAGGAGGAGAACGGCATACCAAGATATTCATAAACATTTACGATTGACACTTCCTCCCCCTGACATAGGAATCCCTGATCACACTTCTTCTTCCTACCCGTTTTAAATATTACGATTTTGGTCTTGCTGACGTTCACCGTAAGGCCTTAAGGGGGGATTTTCTTTTTTTTCGACAAAAAAATCGATTTTTCGCTGACCGCTGTTTCATATTCTTCAAAGTGTTGGGAATATGTGTGCAAACTTTCAAATTAAAATTCTCAAAAATGGCAAAGTTATAAGCGATTTTATACCTGCGTGTCGACTCGCGGTGGCCGCGCGCTCGTTGTCGCACGGCAGGGGTCGGCGCGCCCGGCAGCTGCCCGAATCTGTTGCTCGGCGGACCATAAATATAACGGGACAGCATATAATAGGCATGAAGGACGAGTCCTAACGGTCGTGCGAGATCGAAATATTCGGTGGAGAGTCGCTCGGTGGAAGACAGAGAAATAATTACGGACCCGGGTCATGGATATCGCATTATCGCGTGTCTATCGGTTTTCTCTGCAATCTCGCAACTCGTAATATGTCAGGAATGCAAAGGACCGATCAAATTTGGCGAATCCAGTTCTCGCGGCTTGGGTTTTAAAATAGTTGTGCAGTGCAAGTGTCGTGTGCAATATATTAATTCCTGTCCTCTCGTCGATGACAAATCATGTGAGATAAACAGGAGAATGGTTTTTGTGATGAGACTATTGGGAGTAGGTAGAGAGGGTATAAATTTATTTTGTGGCTTGATGGATATATCCCAAGGTTTCAGCACAACCTTGTACTATGCCTCCTTGGAGAACATTTACAGTGGAGCCAAAGCTGTATGGGAGCTGTATGCGAAAAAGGCAGTGAAAGAAG
Organism: Stenichneumon culpator; assembly: GCA_964017025.1. Lineage (NCBI taxonomy): Eukaryota > Metazoa > Arthropoda > Insecta > Hymenoptera > Ichneumonidae > Stenichneumon > Stenichneumon culpator. Next base: position 685,031 of record OZ024773.1, on the reverse strand, counting down.
AGAAAGCGAAGAATGCTGAGCACGGAAATCCAGAGACAGATATTTCTGTGTCGGGAGACGGAACATGGAAAAAGCGAGGATATAGTTCCTTGTTTGGAATCACGACACTCATCGGCAAATATTCAAGCAAAGTGGTTGACCTTGTCGTGAAATCGTCTTACTGTCACGCTTGTAAATGGTGGCAATCAAAATCCGGTACCGAAGAATACAACGATTGGTTCGAAGAACACAGCAGTGAATGTACGGCGAATCACGATGGGTCAACTGGAAAGATGGAAGTTGACGCGATCAAAGACATGTTCCGACGATCTTAGGAAATGCATGAAGTACGGTACGCGAAATACATCGGCGATGGCGACACGAAAACATTCAGAGCCTTGTTGGAAGACAAACCTTACGGCGATGATTTAATCGTGAAGAAAAAGGAATGCGTCGGGCACGTTGAGAAGCGTATGGGCTCGCGACTGAGAAATGTGAAAAAAACGAAAAAACTTGGAGGAAAAGGAAAATTAACCGATAAATTGATAACAGAATTAACAATTTTCTACGGTTTGGCTATCAGAAGACATCCAGACTCTGTTGATGATATGTACAATGCTGTGTGGGCAACGTTCTACCACAAGATCTCGACGAATGAAAATCCTCAGCATATGTACTGTCCCGCGGGGTCACAAAGCTGGTGCAAATGGCGCATTGCCGAAGGCGAAAAAACTCTGGACGAATTTGATCACGAAGCTCCACTGCATGAAGACGTCGCGAATGCTATTAAGCCGATTTACATTGATTTGTCATCGAGAGACTTGCTGAAAAGGTGTTTAGGTGGCGATACTCAAAACAACAACGAAAGCTTCAACTCAACCGTTTGGCGATTCGCACCTAAACACCTTCACTGTGGCGCGAAAACGATCGACATCGCGGCTTATTTGGCCGCAGGGATTTTTAACGAAGGCTTTACAGCATTCCTTAAAACAATGACGACGATTGGAATCGTCGTTGGCCAGCAAGCATCAATATTCGTCGATGCGCGAGATAAGCAGCGGATAGAGAGGTCAACGAGACGCAGCCTCGAAGCAACGAAAGAGGCTCGAACAAGACGCAGAAGCGAAACTGCTTCACTGAATGAGTTGTTCGAAGCCGAGGAAGGCATCCTGTATGGCCCTGGCATAGCAGATTAGATTAAAAATACTGTAAGTACTCGTTATGTCCCATAAACTGTACTCACAACTTTAAACGCGTTTTTCTCGAAACAGCTTTTTCACAACTGGTGTGCACGATTTCTCAAAAACTATTCAACCGATCGCCTTCAAATTTAGACATAATGCTCAGCTGACATCGTTTATCGTTCGATGAAGCAAAAAAGCAATACGTTTAATAGTTTTTTATTTATAACAAAAAATCGATCAATTTTTTTTCGCAAAATCGATCCTTCAAGTTCAAAACGTCACCAAATCGTCAATTTTTTTTTTAATTTTTTTCCCTTCATCAAACGATAGCTGTATGTGTCTAAAGTAAAATGCTTTTGGGTTTTTGTTGCAGGATGAACCTGAAGGCTGTAATCGTGCACACCATCGAAAAAGGACCATCGCCCGTCGAGGGGGGTGGAAGGCGGATTTTTTGATGAAATTGTTTAAAAATTTTTTTGTATGTAGTAAACAGATCAATAAAACTATGTGCCAAGTTTCACAAGTTTTCCGTTGTATACTTTCTTCACAAAAAAATTCCCAAAAAGCGGTAAATTTTGCGAAAAAAAAGACAATCCCCCCTTCAATGCGTTCAATAAGTTGCCAAGATCGGTACAAAATAAGCCGACCGTAGCCGGATTCAAGAGAGGAGTGAGTCAGTTTGTGAAGGAACATGTAAAAATTGTAATGTGAACAAATGGGTGTGAAATGCAACGTGTAAGAAATGGTAGTATGTAAGTTAGTTGTAAGAAAAATGTAGGAAAGCCCGCAGTGGGATGTTATAGCTGAAAGCTAAATAAACATCAATCTCCCTCTCCCCCTCTCCCTCTCCCTCTCCCTCTCTCCCTCTCTCCCTCTCCCTCTCCCTCTCCCTCTCCCTCTCCCTCTCCTGTCATGGACGTGAGTACTGACGCATGCTGTTGTGTTTTCGCTCTGCTTTCTTCGCTTTTTCCTGCCGCTGTCTGCCCCGCTGGGGCTTGCTTTCAGGTAACGGCTTCGGCTGTTTTGCTTCCGCACCCTTGAAGCATCATTTTTTGGTGCCTCCTCGCTGTTCGTGGCAGCTGTTTGGCTTTTTCTATCCGTGCAATGACATAACCTCGCTTTGGCTGCGGGGGATTCCGGGCTGGGTAGATCCTCTAATCGATTCGTGGAGCTGTACATGGCGACATCCATTGGGCGGAGCGAGTCCTGCGGCTGAGCCTCGGCTCGGTCGGCATGGCAGGTCGGGGTTCAACCTCGGCGACTGTGAGCGGCGACGGTGATTTTTCACCCGTGGAAGCGCGTAGAATGGCGGTTGCTCCGTATCGTCTCGGCGTAAGCAAAGGCGATGGGGATGGGGCTCGCTGTACGAGGAGGTGGTGTCGGCGGGGGATGTAATAGTCCTACTTTCGGAGGGTAATGTCCGCGAGATTAAGGCGGGCCGCTCTAAGGGAGCGGCCTCTGTTACTGGTGATCTTTTTTCCCACAAGGGCAGCCTGGAGCGGAGGCATGTTACGATGGAGGTGCTTCAGGACCATATGGATGCGGTCAATGCGTTGGCTTCGGGCTACTTATCCCTTCTGACGGTGCTGAGGACGGCGGAATCCGTCAAGAAGGCGGTGCGCGCGGAGATAAAGGCCTGCACTGGGCCGTTGGCGGGTGCTCTCGATAAGGTGACGGCGCAGGAGGCTGTGCCGTCTTTCTCGGCTGTTGTTGCTTCCGGTCCCGTAAGGTCGGGGCGGCAGGGTGTGGCTCCTCGTCCCGGTCTTCAGAGGCCTACTCCGGCCTCTTTCATCGGACCCATCAAGGGGAGAGACGGCGAGTTTAAGGACTCGGATGCTACGAGGGCTGCGATTGAGAAGGCTGTCGATCCGTCCAAGGCGAAGCTGAAGGTGGTCGGTGTTAAGCGTGCACGGGATAAGGGCGTGCGGCTGGATGTTCGCGCAACTGGTACGGTCGATCTTCGAGGGCTGAAGTCCCTCAGGGAGGCTGGCCTTGAAGTTAAGGAGGACATGCTTCTGCGGCCGCGACTGCTGGTGCGTTTCGTCCCAATTGAGGTCACCAAGGACTAGTTTGTCAAGGAGCTGTTTGACATGAATCTGCCGGGCGAAGCTAAGGATGCTGCCGAGGTAGTTTATATGTATCCGGCTCGGGAATCCTGGAAGGCGCGTAACATCGTTATCCAGGTCTCGCCGAAGGTGAGGTCGCTTCTGCTGGGGCAAGGGCGAATGTTCTTCCCCTGGCATTCCTTTCCGGTGGAGGATCACGTCAAGGTACTGCAGTGTTTCAAGTGTGTCGGTTTCGGCCATGCGGCGAGAGATTGCAAGCGTGGTGCTGTGTGCGGTCAGTGTGCTGGTGCTCACGAGATGAGAGATTGCCCGAATCGCGGTAGTCCGCCGTGCTGTTTTAACTGCAAGGGGTCCGGGCTTGAGTCTGAACACTCGGCGTTAGACTCTAAGCGGTGTGCGATTCTGAGGCGGCGTGTCGAGGACAAGCTCGGAGTCATTGCGCATTCGTAATGGCGTCAGCTTCACGATCGTCTGCTGGGAACTTGCGTGTTGCGTATGTGAATGTACAGTCGCTTTTGCCATCGACTCACTGGACTGACTTTAGAGAGATCTTCGAGGGTGATTTGTATGATGTGGTATGCGTGTGTGAGAGCTGGCTTAAGCCTCAGGTATCGGATGGTATGGTTGCCCTGCGTGGCTTCGAAATTTTTCGATGTGACAGGTTGTGTAAAGAGGGCGGTGGCGTGGCGATATATGTTCGGAGTACGCTCAGGGCCAAGATTGTTGCGTCTTCCGGGGGAAATTACGAGGCGAAGCCAGAATTTCTGTTTGTCGAGGTTGCGCCCAGCAACGGCGCGAGGATTTTGATTTCGGCGGTGTACAGGCCTCCGAAGGTCGGCTTTCTGGCGATCTTCGTTGCTGAATGTCTCCGGCTCTACTCTCTTTACAGTAGCCTGATTATTATGGGCGATTTCAGCATTAACATGTTAGTTGATAGTTGCGACAGTGTATTTTTAAGTCGTTTTGTTTTGGCGAACGCGCCGTTTCTTGTGCCTTTCGAGCCAAGTCATCGCACGGTCTACTCTAGTACGTGGATCGACCATTGTATTGGCGACGGGGAGGAGAGAGTGGTTGAGTTTTTGCAATTTGCCGTACCGTTTTCTTGGCACGATTGCTTAAGCGTTCTGTACGAATTTCCAGTTGATAAAGAGCGGGCGGACGGGGTTTTTCGGCGTGATCTGGGGGGGCTTGACAGAGCTGCGTTCTTGGGCCACTTGCGGGCGGTGGACTGGTCGAGTTTTCTAGAGTCTGACTCAATTGACTACAAGGTTCAGTTTTTCAATTCGGCGCTTATGACTTGCTTCGATGTGCATGCGTTGCGTCAGTTAATGCGTGTGCGTCGCCCGGCACCTTCGCTGTCGGAGTGGATTAAGTTGCGGATGAGGGAGCGGGATAGAGTTAAGAAAGCGCTTCGCCGGCATCGGTCTCCGGAGTTGCTCGAGGTCTACAAGGCCATGCGTAATGAGGTGTCCAGGTTAGTTAGGGATGCGAAGAGACAGTTCTATGGCCAGGCGTTTCGTGATGCGGATGACTGTCGGGCGGCGTGGAATAGGTTACGGCAGCTTGGCATCCTCCGTCCGCGGGGCAGTGCAAAGCCGACTGTTGTGCCGATTGATGTGCTCAATCGGCACTTCGCGTCGGTTGGTGGTGCCTCGGGTGCGGAGGCTCAGGACTATCGGCCGGCTGTGAGGGAGTTTGACGACTCGCGCTTTTTCTTTAGGGAGATTTCTCCGGATAAGCTCTGGCGTGCGTGTTCGAGGCCTACGTCTGATGCGTTGGGCGTGGATGGTTTGTCTGCGTCTATGTTGAGGGCGGCGGTACCCGCGGTCTTTCCGATGGTCTTGCATCTTATTAACTTCTCTCTCGCGGCGGGTGTGTTCCCGGCTCTCTGGAAGCAGGCTTTGGTTCGTCCGGTGCCGAAGGTCCAGTCTCCGGCGAGTCCGTCTGACTACAGGCCGATCTCGCTTTTATGTGCGTTGTCAAAAATTGCTCAGCGCCTGGTGGCGGAGCAGCTGGCAGCCTTTTTCGAGTCGACGGGTCGCTTCGATCCGTTTCAGTCGGCGTACCGTATAGGTCATAGTACTCAGGCTGCGCTGTTGCGTATAACGGACTATGTCCGCGAGGGCATAGATAATAGGGAGCTTACGGGGCTTGTATCGTTTGATTTCTCGAAGGCATTCGATCGCATGCAGCACGGTATTCTGCTAAATAAGTTGCGGGGCTTGCACCTATCGGACTCTGTGGTCAGCTGGGTAGAGTCATATTTACGGGATCGGTCGCAAGCGGTGTTGGGTGCTCGCCACGGGGAGCTTTCGGGGTGGGTTACGATGGCCTCTGGCGTTCCACAGGGCTCGGTGCTCGGTCCGTTGCTCTTCGTGCTGTATTTGTCTGACTTTCGGTATGCGTTTAGCGAGTGCGAGTATAACTATTATGCGGATGATCTGCAGATCTTTACGCGCGGCTCATTCGGCGATATTAATCGAGTGATATCTGTCTTGAATAAGGAAATTGTACTTATTAGGAACTGGGCCACGCTTAATGGCCTGCTCTTGAATGCGGATAAGACTCGTGCAATGTTTTTGGGGAGTTCGGCGTATATTCGTAGGCTCGATGCACTGCCCAGTGTGTACAACGGGCGGGCGGTCGTGCAATATGTTCGGGAGATTAAGCTCCTAGGGGTGGTTGTCGCGGATGACCTGAGGTGGAGTACGCAAGCGCTGAACACGGCGCGCGCGGAGAATTCCCGGCTCTACCAGCTTAAAGTTTGTAGAAATGTTCTTCCGTTCGCGTTGAGGGTGAAACTTGTCTGTGCGCTCATATTCCCGGTTATTGACTATTGTTGTGTGGTGTTTTGCGGTATTACGGCGGAGGACGAGAGTGTTGTGCAGGTTGCGCTTAATTCGTGTGTGCGTTACATTTTCGGTGCGAGGTGCGAGGTGCGAGGTGGGAGGTGCGAAGTGCGAGGTGAGCATGAGCATGAGCATGAGCATGAGCATGAGCATGAGCATGAGCATGAGCATGAGCATGAGCATGAGCATGAGCATGAGCATGAGCATGAGCATGAGCATGAGCATGAGCATGAGCATGAGCATGAGCATGAGCATGAGCATGAGCATGAGCATGAGCATGAGCATGAGCATGAGCATGAGCATGAGCATGAGCATGAGCATGAGCATGAGCATGAGCATGAGCATGAGCATGAGCATGAGCATGAGCATGAGCATGAGCATGAGCATGAGCATGAGCATGAGCATGAGCATGAGCATGAGCATGAGCATGAGCATGAGCATGAGCATGAGCATGAGCATGAGCATGAGCATGAGCATGAGCATGAGCATGAGCATGAGCATGAGCATGAGCATGAGCATGAGCATGAGCATGAGCATGAGCATGAGCATGAGCATGAGCATGAGCATGAGCATGAGCATGAGCATGAGCATGAGCATGAGCATGAGCATGAGCATGAGCATGAGCATGAGCATGAGCATGAGCATGAGCATGAGCATGAGCATGAGCATGAGCATGAGCATGAGCATGAGCATGAGCATGAGCATGAGCATGAGCATGAGCATGAGCATGAGCATGAGCATGAGCATGAGCATGAGCATGAGCATGAGCATGAGCATGAGCATGAGCATGAGCATGAGCATGAGCATGAGCATGAGCATGAGCATGAGCATGAGCATGAGCATGAGCATGAGCATGAGCATGAGCATGAGCATGAGCATGAGCATGAGCATGAGCATGAGCATGAGCATGAGCATGAGCATGAGCATGAGCATGAGCATGAGCATGAGCATGAGCATGAGCATGAGCATGAGCATGAGCATGAGCATGAGCATGAGCATGAGCATGAGCATGAGCATGAGCATGAGCATGAGCATGAGCATGAGCATGAGCATGAGCATGAGCATGAGCATGAGCATGAGCATGAGCATGAGCATGAGCATGAGCATGAGCATGAGCATGAGCATGAGCATGAGCATGAGCATGAGCATGAGCATGAGCATGAGCATGAGCATGAGCATGAGCATGAGCATGAGCATGAGCATGAGCATGAGCATGAGCATGAGCATGAGCATGAGCATGAGCATGAGCATGAGCATGAGTATGAGTATGAGTATGAGTATGCGGAGGTCTATGGGTTGTGGGAGGAATTTCGAGCTTTTCCTCACACCTCTCTGACGGCCTCGCAGAATTTCTCCCCTTTTGTTTTTCCCTTCCGGGATGGGCGCCAGGCGTTGTAAACGCCGGGGAAAAGTCTCGACCTCGGATGCAAACTCCCGACCAGCCGCAGCTGTCAATTCCGGAGAGGGGCTGGGTGACAACGCGGCAACGACAACGATGCAAAGAAAATCCAAAATGTTAAAAATACGGGAACCAAGCAAAAATTATTTATTCCAAGTAATACGAGAATTTACCACTAAGAAGGGAAAAACCGGGTAAACCCGGGGGAAAACCTCCGTCCCGCAAATACAATCGGATAATCCGCGGCACAGCTCGCCAACGGTCCGTTCACACAATCTCTAAGCCAACAATTCGTTACAACCTTTTTTTCAGAGAATTCTCCCGATGCTCGGGACTCGCTCTCTCTCGCACGCACACACTAGAGCTACCGATCGCGTGCCTCACTTAACCGGGACGGGACGCTCAGCTCACGCACTTGCCCTCACACATTCGCGTAATACAATCTAATGCTCGCGGTACCAAAGTATCATCCCGAAACGAAGATCGCGCATCGACCCTGGCTCGGCGATCCCAACACACACACGCTCGTACTCACGTCCCGGCTAGCTTATTCCACGACGATCCCACTGACAGGCGAACTTCCCGTGGGCCGTCTTACCCCAAGGCGAATGCAATAGAGAAAAACCGAACACAAGAATGTCTACACTCCCGGGAGTCTTACAACAAACTTGCACTCTACAAGTTACCGTTAACGCGAAGCTTGACTCTATTATTCCGTTCTCACGGTCTCGTCCCTTTTCCCCGACAACGATACACGCCCGTGGCAAACACGGCACGCGAAACCCCGGGATGCGACGTTCGCGTTAACTCTCGGCGAGGTCGAAACGAGACACGCCGACGGGACTCCAGAAAAACCCCGGCACTCGCACGCAGACGGTGCACGGGAAAATGATACCGGCGCGATAAACAAAACAATTTGGAAATATAAATTCGATGCCTGGGGATCGAAAGCTCACCGGATTCGAAGACGGAAGACGGGACTCGACGGCGATGGCTGTTCCTCGCTCCTCTCGATACGCTCGGTAGTACTCGGGAATATTCCGCGCTCTCAGCCCTCGTCCAGCTTGCTTGACCACTCAACGGGAAGTGCCCGGAGCATCGATTCGCAATCGCTCTCGTTAGCACCCTCCCGCCCTACCCCCTGCCTAATCGCCTATTTTCGCACGCGTTCGGCCCTTTCCGGGATTCCGAGGTTCCCGAGCACGCGACGACGTCGGCAACTCCGACCTCCCCGACGGCGCCGAACTCCCCGAACTCGGACCTTCCCAGGGCCACTCCACGAACGCCTCTCGGAGCGTCTCTCCCGCGTTCCGGTACAGCCTCCGTTCTCCGGGACTGACGAAGGTCGTGGACCAACCGCTCTGCCAATCAGTCAGCTCCCGACTGCAGATGCCCAGGAAGATCCACGCGAAATCCTCTCCGGCCGATACTTCCTGGTTTCTCGGGGAAGCCAACGCTCTCCGCAGCAACTCCACCCACGGCTCAACGGTCGGCCGCGACATCTCGAGAATCTGTAACGGGTAAATCGGAACCGGACCTATAGGGCAACAAATCATCTATAGAAACCTTCGGGATTACGCGGCCATCGTCGTCGGTCAACTCGTAGACCACCGGAGAGATCACGCGGCTAACTCGGTACGGACCGTCGAATTTCTTTGCCAGTCTCGCCGCGATAAATCGCGGCGCGAACGACAACACCCGCTGCCGCCTCCGTACCATATCGCCGACCCGATACCCTCCCGGACGCCGTTTTTTATTGAACTGAGCCGCCTGACGCTGATACGCGAGGTCCAATTCGTGCTGCACTTGCTCCCGAAGAGGCTGCAGATCTCGCATTCGCTCGGACCATTCCGCCTCCTCTCTCGGGACAATCTCCTTCGCACCTGGAACGCGACGGGAAAATTGATGCGGCCTCGGTGTTCGGCCAAAATTAAGATACGCGGGACTCGTACCGATCAAAGAATGGAACGCCGTATTGTACGCAAAACGAAACTCGGCAAGATGCAAATCCCACGCCCGATGATCGGCTTCGAGAAACGATTTCATCATAGTCTTCAGAACTCGATTCACTCGTTCCACGGGATTAGCTTGAGGGTGATAGGGCGGAGTGGTGGTGTGAAAAATACCATACTCGGCCGTTACCGCTCTCAAGCTCTGATTAACAAACTCCGTTCCATTATCCGTCAGCAAGACCTCCGGCGTACCCCACCGGGAGAAAACCAGTTCTTCGAGGGCTTCGCGGATTTTTTTACCGGTCGCCTTACGCAATGGGCAGCACTCTACCCACTTTGTAAAAAGGTCCTGGATGACTAGGACATACGCGAACCCGGATCTACTCGACGGAACCACCGTCCACGGCCCTTCGATTATGCGACGACCCATCAGCCCCGCCAATGGTCCGTTAGTCGGTTTCGACAGCTGACACACGTCGCAACTCCGCACATACCGGGAAACGTCCCGATATAATTTCGGCCAAAAATAAGACTCGATCACGCGTTTAAAGGTCTTGTCGAACCCCAGATGACCGGCCTGAGGGGTGTCGTGGCACTCGCGGAGGACACCGGCTCGCGCGTTTCGAGGAACCACGAGCTTCCACTGCTCCTCCTCCGGCTCTCTACGCGAAAACCGTCTGCGAAGAAATAATCGGCCTTCGACATACTTCCAGTCCGGGAATCTCGCCGCGTATGCAATCGGGTGCTCCGCCCCGTCCGGCACCTGTGTCAGAACGGCGCCTAACCCGGTCAAGCTCGCGTCCGTATGAAGGGTGAACGGTTTGGAGAAATCGGGACGAGCCAACGTCGGAGCTGACACCAATGCCTCCTTGAGCACGGTGAAAGCCCTCTGCTGCGCCTCTCCCCACTCCCACGCTTGCTGTTTCCGAGTTAATTTCGTGATCGGTTCGGCGATCAACGCGTACTGCGGGATAAACTTCCGGTACCACGAGGTAGCCCCCAGAAACCGTCTAACCTGCGTAACTGACTGAGGGACGGGAAAATCCCGCACCGCGGCCGTCTTAGCGGGATCGATCTGCAATCCCTCGCTATTCACGAGAAAGCCCAAAAAACGCAATTCGCTGCGACAAAATTCGCATTTCTCGGGATTGATGAGCAGCCCCGCTTCTAAGATTTTATCGAACACCCGCTTGAGCCAGGTGAGATGCTCGTCAAACGTCTCCGTAGCTACGATAATATCGTCTAGATATGCGAAGACATACCGTTGCATTTCGGGAGTAACTATCCGGTCTAATAACCGCTGGAAAGTCGCTGGAGCCGTGGTAAGCCCGAACGGCATTCTCTCAAAGTGAAATAACCCCCGATACGGGACTGTGAACGCGGTAATCTCCCGGGACTTTCCTTCGAGCGGAATCTGGTGAAACGCTTGGCTCAAATCCAAGGTAGAAATACATTTCGCGGCTCGTAAACAGTCAAGAATATTCGACATGTACGGCATCGGGTAGGCATCCTTTTTAGATACGGCGTTGACCTGCCGAAAATCGAGACAAAACCGATACGTCCCGTTGGGCTTCGGCACCATCACGATAGGGGTGTTCCACTCGCTAGAGGACGGCTCGATGACGTCCGCCTCCAACAGCCGGTCTACCTCCTTGTAAACCCACTCCCGGATGATCGGAGTGAACGAACGGTATCGTTGCTTAATGGGAGCCGCATCCCCGATCTCGATTTTATGTTCAATCAAATGCGTACGTCCCGGCGCTGCACAAAGTCTCGGGACCTGCTCGCTCAAAAATATTTCGAGCCTTTTCGCTTGCCCGGCCGACAGTTCGACGATCAGTGTGCAGATCTCGAGGCCCTCGGGGCCTTGAATCGTATCGAAGGAATATTCTTTATCCCACTCTCCCGAGAAAAACCATTTCCGCCGCCTCAAATCGACCACGAGTCCTAACGCATCTAACGAATCCAACCCCAATAGAACGGTCACGGGAAGTTGGGGGAAAACTCTCGCCACGAGAGTGCTTGATCGGCCCTGCAACCTAGCTTCGAACTCGATCTCTTCGGTACACGTGATGACCTGCCCGTTCGCGACAGTACTAACCCTCGCGGGAGTCTCCCGTCGATGGAAACCGGCCTTCTCTAAAACGAGCACGCCTTCGGCATTGATATAAGAGCCGGTAGCTCCACAATCAACCAACGCTGGCCCACGGAACGTGCCTACCTCTAGAGTAACGATTAACAAAGTTCAAGGTTCCCCGCTAGTCCCGATTGCCTCGCGCAAAAAATTCGGGATATTCATTTTCGCGTATGTAATTAATTTAGGGGTGTCCATCGCGTACAACGGAGTCACATCTCCCCTTATTGGCGGACCCCCGACCCGTTTCCCGGACAGTTATGCTCCGTACGCGTCGTTTCTCCTTCCTTCCCGCAACGATAACATCGGATCTGTCTCGGTTGCCTCGGCGCAGCGCAACCTCGCGCAAAATGCCCCGATTTCCCGCAGTTACGGCAAATAATCTCTTCCGGTGGTCGATCCGTTCCCGATACCGATGCCTGTCCCGTTACCGACGGCGGCGGCATAAGCGGGTTGGCGTTCGTCGCCTCCACCCCCGAACGCACCGGCGTCGCTGGCCTCGGAGGTGTGGTAGGCCCCGAGCGACGAAAATCCGAGCGCGGCGATTTCGGACCCGGGAAACGACCCCCCTGCGCATAAAAAATCGAGAAAGCCGACTCCAACGCCTTCAACCGCGAATTCGGGGACGAACTCTCCCCCCCTTGACATGTAGGCTGGGAGGCGGACGCGGTTGCATCTAAAATCCCGAAGGTCACGTGTTTTCGAGCGGCCGGTGCGGTATGGTAAGCGAACTCCGGCAACAACGATTGTTCCGGGCGAGGCCCTGGCGGAGTCGGTAGGGCTCTCCTTGGCTGAGAAGGTGACGGACGGTGAGGCCGGCCGTGTCCGCGACTGGAGCATGGAGACGAATAACGACTCTTGGGCGGTATCGCGTAGAAAGCTAACGCCGTCAAGTCATGGTCCACCTTGTAAGAAGGTATCAGAAATGATACCGGGTGCCAGGGCTTAGTAAGTCGTCACTCTGCGGATCTCGGTTCATACCTGACGATCCATGTTTGACGCGATCACGAACGGACCCTCTGGCGACGTCCTAACGGACTCGTAGTTTTCGATACGAGCCAACAGGACAGCGGAAGTACAGGTACAGTGAGAATCCATATATATTTGAGTATTTGTGCCATGCACCTAGCATGGTCGGAGACCGAGTAAAGACTGGTGCTACTCTGCGGAGGAACCACCTATCGCCGGTAGATCATGTGAGCTATACTTCTCGTTTACGAAATTATTTTCGTACTCGAGAGAGTGTGAAACACGGACCAACGGTACGGGGCATCGCGTGCGGCACCTTCGGGTGTCGCGCGCGATGCTCCATGTGGCGTCGCGTGCGGCACCTTCGGGTGTCGTGCGCGGCGCTATTTTTATTTTTTATTTTTATTTGTGCCCACGCTCTGAAAATCAACGTGAAGAAATTCAAGCGAGCTGGAAAAGGCATTGCCCACGCTCTGGATGTCAACGTGAAGAAATTCAAACGAGCTGGAAAAGGCACGCCCACGCTCTGAATTTCAATGTGAAGAAATTCAAACGAGCTGGTAAAGGCGAAAACTAAAACCAATGACCCATACGGGAAAAATCGGAGCGAGGATCGAGGCAACGTTGTTTCCTGGAAAACAAGTACCGCACTGCGTAGCTATGGTCCATCGGGGAACGTCGCTCGCAAGAGCAGCGACTCCAATGGGCTGGTCTATTAGGACGCGAGACGGTCGTTGGAAGGGAGCTCTTGCCATCGTGAGTTCGGGTTGCGTTCATCGTATGAGGATCGATGGTCGATGCGGGTACGCGCAGCACTTAGGCTCAGGCCGACGTGCTCCACCCGTATCGTTCCTTCGCTCCTTTGGTAAAAATTGGTCGGATTGCACCCGGGCACTGCAACGTGCATTAAAGGGGCTTTCTGCGGCATACAAGCGAGCCTGGATGTGATGCGGTTCGCGAATCTCTGCCTTGGTGGATGCATCAAGTATGTCTCCCCAGGCATGTCAGGCGTATGGTTCCGGGGGATGACGCGCGCAATGGACTTCGTGTTTACAGAGCGCCGTGGTCTCCGGGCTTGCTCCTCGGAGGATCGTACGACGGAGAGGATCGAATTTGCACGTGTCTGAAGGTGAGGACGGGATCTCATCGCTGTGGCTCTTACCTCGGATACATAGCCAGTATCCGTGAGATTTCAGTTATGGCTACCTGGGGCTAGCACAATTGTGCTCTCGGCGAGCAGGACACTCAAATCGAACGGTTTGTTTTTCCAGGCCTGAGTGTGCACTGGGGGGTAGTGGTTTTTGGCACAAGAAAGTAACAAGATAGGATTTTTGTTGCGTTTGCTCATATGGGCGAGAGACCTTCGGGTCGAGCAGAGAATGACGGTTTCGTGCCGGATTTCTACACATTATTTGTTCCGGGCGAGGCGGTGCGCGATACGTACTAGCAGCCCCGTAGCTGCGCTCCACCCGACTCGCGACGACTTCGAGTTCCTCTAGGGAGCCTACATCCATCCGCAGGATGACCACGTGCAAACGCGGTAGCATATTCCGATGCACCAGATTTAATTGTTTCTCCTCCCCAAGCGGCGGAACGGCGCGGATAAATAAATTCTGCATACACGTAAGGAAGTCCGACACTGGTTCGTCATTCCCTTGCGTACGCGCCCGAATCTCTTCCCGGAGAGTTAGCTGAAAATCGGGATTCAACACCGATAGGGGCTCCCGCCGGATTCAACACCGATAGGGGCTCCACCGTAACCAGCGACGAGCGCTCGTGCTCGTCAAGACGTCCCGAGAAAAACAACCGCTCCCGCAAAGCGGTCTCGGTACCTTCTGTTCCCAAACCCCGGAGGGTCAGCTCCTCCTTGACCTGCTCTTCGGTCATGGCAATCACCGCCTCCATGGCCAACGGCTGCGCCATCCCGGACGGCCGAATGTATATCCCGATACTACGGCGGCCGACGACGGCACCCCACAATCCCGAAGGTCTCTGTCAAGGGCACGTACAGTCCCGGAAAACAATCCCGGAAATCGGGAGAAAATCCCAAAAAATCCGGACAAATGCCAAATCAAGCACCGGGAAAACAAAGAAAAATAAATGACGGGAAAACTGAAAGAAACGGATTAAACCTGAAATCGCGAGGGCGCACGAACACAGCTAAATGGCACCAGTTCAAATAATAAATCCTTAATAAATAATAAATCCTTAATTAAATCTTATTCACTAACACACACGGCACGGCAGGCGCTACTCAGTATGCGAAGCGAAACCCCTGCGAATCTCAGCAGCGCGACGCGCGACCGGCCGACAAACTCCCTATCCTCCGCCGAATCGGCGTAGCCGAACTCGAAAATAAAAATAAATCAAAATAAAGCAGTAAACCCCTCGAATCACCGAAATAATCGGGAAGCCCGCTATCAATCGGCAAAATCCATTCACCGCGAATCCCGTCATCAAACAGTAAAACCCCGATGTCAATTGTCAACCCGAAATCCCGATTAAAATAGTCCCAACCGATAAAATCCGATAAAGTAAAAAAAAATAATAAAAATAATAACAAGTCTCAAAACAGATAAAACCCCGAATAAAGTCAAAATAAAGTCGAAAAGGTCGTTGAAACAAGTCCCGAAAATAATAAAGTCACGGAAGTAATAAATGTCCCGAAGTAAAAATGACCGGTCACATTACCGCTCCCCGACCAGCAATCAAAGTCAAGGATTAAAACCCGAAAATAAAGATAAATACTAACTCCCGAGGGAAAAAGAAGATAAGTGATCCCGCCACAAACTCACAGCCTTATCACCGTCCGAGAATAAATCACGGGAGCACAAGTCCTTACTCGGTAATACAGTCAGATGGTAAAATACCCCAGAATCCCGGATTCCAAATTATTCCAAGTCCCGCGATCGCACGGGAGAATCGGCAAAACCGGCCTACGCCACGCGCTCGAGAATTCGCTCAGAAAATATTCCCGACCGAAATAATTTTTCAGCTCCAATGCTAAAATTTCGCTCGCTTAACTTCGTGCACAACGACACAATCCCATCACTCGGACTCCACGAGACACACAAAACAAAACACAACACACCAGCGAGTCCCGCGCGACAAGGTCACGGGCGAGTCTCGAGACCTACCGACGACCGCTCTCACACCAAATCTGAACCGATAGCGCGTCTCGGGATCTCCGACTTCGCACCGAAACTAATTTACAAAATAATTTTTAAAACCCAAAAATCAATTCGGCCAAGCGTTCAACAATCACCTCGGCTCCAACCAAAGAAACTTTTCCCAATTTAAGTTACAACGGCGGAATTTAATTTTTTTTTTTTATGAATTTTCCAATTATAAGTTTATCCCAATGCCAAACGTTCGGGCCCCACGTTGGGCGCCAAATTTTGTGGGAGGAATTTCGAGCTTTTCCTCACACCTCTCCCACGGCCTCGCAGAATTTCTCTCCTTTTGTTTTTCCCTTCCGGGATTGGCGCCAGGCGTTGTAAACGCCGGGGAAAAGTCTCGACCTCGGATGTAAACTCCCGACCAGCCGCAGCTGTCAATTCCGGAGAGGGGCTGGGTAACAACGCGGCAACGACAACGATGCAGAAAAAATCCAAAACGTTCAAAATACGGGAACCAAGCAAAAATTATTTATTCCAAGCAAGACGAGAATTTACCACTAAGGAGGGAAAAACCGGATAAACCCGGGGGAAAACCTCCGTCCAGCAAATACAATCGGACAATCCGCGGCACAGCTTGCCAACGGTCCGTTCACACAATCTCTAAGCCAACAATTCGTTACAACCTTTTTTTCAGAGAATTCTCCCGATGCTCAGGACTCGCTCTCTCTCGCACGCACACACTAGAGCTACCGATCGCGTGCCTCACTTAACCGGGACCGGACGCTCAGCTCACGCACTCGCCCTCACACATTCGCGTAATACAATCTAATGCTCACGGTACCAAAGTGTCATCCCGAAACGAAGATCGCGCATCGACCCTGGCTCGGCGATCCCAACACACACACGCTCGTACTCGCGTTCCGGCTAGCTTATTCCACGACGATCCCACTGACAGGCGAACTTCCCGTGGGCCGTCTTACCCCAAGGCGAATGCAATAGAGAAAAACCGAACGCAAGAATCTCTACACTCCCGGGAGTCTTACAACAAATTTGCACTCTACAAGTTACCGTTAACGCGAAGCTTGACTCTATTATTCCGTTCTCACGGTGTCGTCCCTTTTCCCCGACAACGATACACGCCCGTGGCGCACATGGCACGCGAAACGCACTCGCACGCAGACGGTGCACGGGAAAATGATACCGGCGCGATAAACAAAACAATTTGGAAATATAAATTCGATGCCTGAGGATCGAAAGCTCACCGGATTCGAAGACGGAAGACGGGACTCGACGGCGATGGCTGTTTCTCGCTCCTCTCGATACGCTCTGTAGTACTCGGGAATATCCCGCGCTCTCAGCCCTCGTCCAGCTCGCTTGACCACTCAACGGGAAGTGCACGGAGCATCGATTCGCGATCGCTCTCGTTAGCAGCCTCCCGCCCTACCCCCCTGCCTAATCGCCTATTTTCGCACGCGTTCGGCCCTTTCCGAGATTCCGAGGTTCTCGAGCACGCGCACGCTGATCCGTGCTCGGAAGATTTCGCCGTTCGTCGCTCGATGATCGACAGCGTCGCGTCAGGGGTACTCAGTCCCCCCTGCAGATGCGAATTTCCCTCGCCGATTTTCCTCCTGCAGCCCGGACACCGGCGACTGCAGGATCGATGACATATGCAGCGGCGAAGTTCCATGACGATGGTCAGACGGGAGTTTCCATTCCCTCCATCGACGATGTTCCCGGCGACTCCAACAGCTGAGGGGTAGGGACGAGGCTCCTCAAGATGAGCGCCGCTGGTCTCGACGGTACCTCCCGTCGCCCGCGTAGTCTCCTCGGCGCCGGATCGCTCTCGCACCCGAGGCATTTGAAAATGTAACGCGTTCAAAATATCGTTAGCAAAAAAATCGCATACACTCTCTAGGCCCTACGGAATCGCCTTGTGAGTCGTCGAACGAGCTGGTCCGAGCGCTACGTAACGGGCAAAATTTTGCCGCGTTACAGGGTATGCGGAAGTTTATGGGTATGTGCTGTGTATGTGCCTGGAGGACCTCTGGTCCTGTCGTACAATAAATTCATTCATTCATTCGTTCGTTCGTTCGTTCGTTCGTTCGTTCGTTCGTTCGTTCGTTCGTTCGTTCGTTCGTTCGTTCGTTCGTTCGTTCGTTCGTTCGTTCGTTCGTTCGTTCGTTCGTTCGTTCGTTCGTTCGTTCGTTCGTTCGTTCGTTCGTTCGTTCGTTCGTTCGTTCGTTCGTTCGTTCGTTCGTTCGTTCGTTCGTTCGTTCGTTCGTTCGTTCGTTCGTTCGTTCGTTCGTTCGTTCGTTCGTTCGTTCGTTCGTTCGTTCGTTCGTTCGTTCGTTCGTTCGTTCGTTCGTTCGTTCGTTCGTTCGTTCGTTCGTTCGTTCGTTCGTTCGTTCGTTCGTTCGTTCGTTCGTTCGTTCGTTCGTTCGTTCGTTCGTTCGTTCGTTCGTTCGTTCGTTCGTTCGTTCGTTCGTTCGTTCGTTCGTTCGTTCGTTCGTTCGTTCGTTCGTTCGTTCGTTCGTTCGTTCGTTCGTTCGTTCGTTCGTTCGTTCGTTCGTTCGTTCGTTCGTTCGTTCGTTCGTTCGTTCGTTCGTTCGTTCGTTCGTTCGTTCGTTCGTTCGTTCGTTCGTTCGTTCGTTCGTTCGTTCGTTCGTTCGTTCGTTCGTTCGTTCGTTCGTTCGTTCGTTCGTTCGTTCGTTCGTTCGTTCGTTCGTTCGTTCGTTCGTTCGTTCGTTCGTTCGTTCGTTCGTTCGTTCGTTCGTTCGTTCGTTCGTTCGTTCGTTCGTTCGTTCGTTCGTTCGTTCGTTCGTTCGTTCGTTCGTTCGTTCGTTCGTTCGTTCGTTCGTTCGTTCGTTCGTTCGTTCGTTCGTTCGTTCGTTCGTTCGTTCGTTCGTTCGTTCGTTCGTTCGTTCGTTCGTTCGTTCGTTCGTTCGTTCGTTCGTTCGTTCGTTCGTTCGTTCGTTCGTTCGTTCGTTCGTTCGTTCGTTCGTTCGTTCGTTCGTTCGTTCGTTCGTTCGTTCGTTCGTTCGTTCGTTCGTTCGTTCGTTCGTTCGTTCGTTCGTTCGTTCGTTCGTTCGTTCGTTCGTTCGTTCGTTCGTTCGTTCGTTCGTTCGTTCGTTCGTTCGTTCGTTCGTTCGTTCGTTCGTTCGTTCGTTCGTTCGTTCGTTCGTTCGTTCGTTCGTTCGTTCGTTCGTTCGTTCGTTCGTTCGTTCGTTCGTTCGTTCGTTCGTTCGTTCGTTCGTTCGTTCGTTCGTTCGTTCGTTCGTTCGTTCGTTCGTTCGTTCGTTCGTTCGTTCGTTCGTTCGTTCGTTCGTTCGTTCGTTCGTTCGTTCGTTCGTTCGTTCGTTCGTTCGTTCGTTCGTTCGTTCGTTCGTTCGTTCGTTCGTTCGTTCGTTCGTTCGTTCGTTCGTTCGTTCGTTCGTTCGTTCGTTCGTTCGTTCGTTCGTTCGTTCGTTCGTTCGTTCGTTCGTTCGTTCGTTCGTTCGTTCGTTCGTTCGTTCGTTCGTTCGTTCGTTCGTTCGTTCGTTCGTTCGTTCGTTCGTTCGTTCGTTCGTTCGTTCGTTCGTTCGTTCGTTCGTTCGTTCGTTCGTTCGTTCGTTCGTTCGTTCGTTCGTTCGTTCGTTCGTTCGTTCGTTCGTTCGTTCGTTCGTTCGTTCGTTCGTTCGTTCGTTCGTTCGTTCGTTCGTTCGTTCGTTCGTTCGTTCGTTCGTTCGTTCGTTCGTTCGTTCGTTCGTTCGTTCGTTCGTTCGTTCGTTCGTTCGTTCGTTCGTTCGTTCGTTCGTTCGTTCGTTCGTTCGTTCGTTCGTTCGTTCGTTCGTTCGTTCGTTCGTTCGTTCGTTCGTTCGTTCGTTCGTTCGTTCGTTCGTTCGTTCGTTCGTTCGTTCGTTCGTTCGTTCGTTCGTTCGTTCGTTCGTTCGTTCGTTCGTTCGTTCGTTCGTTCGTTCGTTCGTTCGTTCGTTCGTTCGTTCGTTCGTTCGTTCGTTCGTTCGTTCGTTCGTTCGTTCGTTCGTTCGTTCGTTCGTTCGTTCGTTCGTTCGTTCGTTCGTTCGTTCGTTCGTTCGTTCGTTCGTTCGTTCGTTCGTTCGTTCGTTCGTTCGTTCGTTCGTTCGTTCGTTCGTTCGTTCGTTCGTTCGTTCGTTCGTTCGTTCGTTCGTTCGTTCGTTCGTTCGTTCGTTCGTTCGTTCGTTCGTTCGTTCGTTCGTTCGTTCGTTCGTTCGTTCGTTCGTTCGTTCGTTCGTTCGTTCGTTCGTTCGTTCGTTCGTTCGTTCGTTCGTTCGTTCGTTCGTTCGTTCGTTCGTTCGTTCGTTCGTTCGTTCGTTCGTTCGTTCGTTCGTTCGTTCGTTCGTTCGTTCGTTCGTTCGTTCGTTCGTTCGTTCGTTCGTTCGTTCGTTCGTTCGTTCGTTCGTTCGTTCGTTCGTTCGTTCGTTCGTTCGTTCGTTCGTTCGTTCGTTCGTTCGTTCGTTCGTTCGTTCGTTCGTTCGTTCGTTCGTTCGTTCGTTCGTTCGTTCGTTCGTTCGTTCGTTCGTTCGTTCGTTCGTTCGTTCGTTCGTTCGTTCGTTCGTTCGTTCGTTCGTTCGTTCGTTCGTTCGTTCGTTCGTTCGTTCGTTCGTTCGTTCGTTCGTTCGTTCGTTCGTTCGTTCGTTCGTTCGTTCGTTCGTTCGTTCGTTCGTTCGTTCGTTCGTTCGTTCGTTCGTTCGTTCGTTCGTTCGTTCGTTCGTTCGTTCGTTCGTTCGTTCGTTCGTTCGTTCGTTCGTTCGTTCGTTCGTTCGTTCGTTCGTTCGTTCGTTCGTTCGTTCGTTCGTTCGTTCGTTTAATGCTTCATGTTTAATGCTTCGTCGATCGCATTTTCGAGGGTTGCGACATTTTTTGACATAATCATGTTTCCGATTTGGTCGGCTAATCCGCGAATAAAAGTTCTAATGATGGTTTGTCGCGCTTCGTTTATTCGTCCATCTAGATAATCCCGTCGTGCTTCGTTTCGGTAAACTTCTTTTAGTCTGTTCTCAATTTCAATCGCGATTTTTCGCGTACGCGTTGCGTAGACGAGAACAGTTTCGCTGTAGTTTTGTATGTTGGATTTTAACTCGGTTTCGAGATCCGATAGCTCGACTGGTTTGTCGAAGGCGCTCTTGAGATCTGTCAAGAGTGATTCTGGTGTATCATATGTTTTCAATTCAGTAATATCGGCTGCAACTTCCGACAGTTTAAGAAGTACAATTGTCAGGAATTGGGACTGATCGTTTTCTGCAACGAGTCTTGCAGCATACAAAATGCGCATACAAAATTGTTAAGTGGCATATTCCTGCCATCAAAGTTTGGTACAAGACTTTGTACGTCACGGAGCTTCATTGTGTTAGCCATTTCAAATGTAGCCTTTGATCGCCGAACCGATGCTGAGCGGAAAAAACTATTTGCGCTATTTGTTCGTGTGCGCCGAGGCCGTTTCGGCGGACTTATTTTCAATTTGCAGTAAAAATTAGGAGAAGAGCATTTATTCCTTTCTCTGTTTTTGTAAATATTTATTAATGTATAGCAAAAATAACTGTTGATTGTTACTAGTATTTATTGTTTATTTTTTTATTGTTTAGGGATTTGTTATCGGGTTTCACTCGAGAAACTGCAAAAAAAAATGTGAAGTTATTATTTTCCATTTTGGTTTTTTTTGTTTTCCCTTTTTTTATAAATGTGTATATATTTTTTACCTTATTTTTTTTTAAGTGAGAAAAATTGATACAAAGCTAATCGTTTGATGTTTCCGAGTTTTTTTTGTGTTAACAAATTATTTATTTGATTAATTAATTATTATTTGTGTGAGTAGGTTTTGAGTTGGTTTTTTTACAATAAAAATTACAAAAGATAAAATTTGAAAGTTAAAGAAAAGACACAAATTATTTATTTTGTTTATATAAAAAGGAATTATTTATATGTATATTGTAACGTTTCGCTTTTGGAGTCTTACGAGTCTTTGCTCCAAAAGCGTCGCTATGTGAGTTCTTTGCTCACTTTTATTTTAGTGAGGGCAGGTGCTGTGGAATAAAAATTCGAGAGACGAATATTGATTCTAAATGTCAATTTCAATCGTTTTGTTTTATTCAAATACAAATTAATTAAATCGTGAGTAAATCTAATTATAATTAAATACGCAACGAAATAAATTCTATAAAAAAAAATATATATATAAAGAAAAAGATTGCCCAGGGAAACAGACGGCAGCAGTCTCTTCCGTCTCCAGGAGAAGTAGTCGCCGACGCTGCTTTTGAAAAGAAGGATGGAGACAGACGGCAGCTGTCACTCTCGTCTCCAAGAGTAGTCGCCGACGCTGTCTTAGGAAAATCGGGTCTAACAGACGGCGGCAGTCTCTCACGTCTCCACGAGAAGTCGCCGGCGCTGTTTTAGGGTAAAGGGGTAACCCAGACAGCAGCTATTATCCCCGTCTCCAGGGAAGGTTGCCGATGCTGGCGTTTGGAAGGTGTCTTGGTAGTGAGCGAAGTCACTGTTCGGCCAAGAGTGAGCTTCTATGCGTCCGGGCCTCCTTTTATATCGGAGCGCCGGGTGCGCACGGCCCGAATCTGCGTCCCCTTCCGTTCCGCATGACGTCAATGTGACGTCAGCAGCATTCCTCTTCCCTCGTCTCCTGCGATCACATGCTAGGCGCGTGCTCCGAAATGCGCGATGAGTCTCGGGGTAAGACAGGCCGCTCCCGGCTGCCGACTCCCCGGGTATCAGCCTCTCGCTTGAGCGCTCCGCCTTACCGACATCCTCGGGCTTCTCGCGATTATCGTCGCTGCTCCGATTCTCCGTGGTGCTCCAAAAGCGTTTTGGAGGCGAGCGGACCTTGAGCGCTGTCTCAATATTGTGACGTGGTACGTCACAAGTCCCTCGCCAACCTCGGCTCGAGTCCGCCGCTCACCCACCGTAAGACCCGGATAATTTTGCGTATTTTTTTTCGACATATATTTTGTGTAAGATAGTGTATAATTTCCCCTTTTTTCCCTTCCCGTTACCCTTTGTATGAGTGTGCGTGACTCGAAGACAATTTCGGCATTCCCCCCCCCCCCCCGTCGGCCCAACGATCAAGACCTTCAGGAACAGCAAAGGAACGAGAGCCAACGTCCTGATGCTGAGGAAGGTAGGAGGATCGTGGTCGAGAGAAAAGTCCTAGAGAAGCCCGCCGAAAAGCCCTCGAAAAGCCCGCCGAAAAGTCGCCACTGCCCGACTGTCTGTCCGCCGCCGCTGGCATCGTCGACGTACGATATCGATTGACGATCCAGCGGGACCTCTGTCGCCACCCCTCGCCGTCCAGAGGAGACACGCCCCCCCATGACTCCGATTACCGACCGAAGTTGACGCACAGGTGCTCTCGTTTCCCTATTGTTATCAGCGCCAACGCCAAGGAAGAAGAAGACGCCGCCATGTCCCTTACTCCGAGCCGAGCCGCGTGACGTGTGGACGTGTGTGAGATCGTGCGTCAGTAGTTTTAAGCCCGAACCAGTTATCTTGTAAAATATTATACAGAGTGTCGAGTGAGTGAGCCCAACTACTCGTGAGTTTTTGCCCGAATTTTTCCCGACCCCTTTGACCCGTTTTCCTTCCCCGAGTACATCTTATTTTAGTAGAAATTATTAGTGAAAGATTTTGCCTCGTAGTCGACACGTGGTCAACATTTCCGTTACACGGGCAAAGAGACATCGCGCGCGTGGTGAGCAGCGTTAAATTCGCCATAAGTCATAGTGTAGTTAATTAAGTTTTTCCCATCGATCCCCGCCCGACATTAAGTTATTTTTTCTCGTAAATTATTGTGACGACCGAGGTAATATTGTAAGACGCCGTCGTTCCAGTGTACCCTCCCCCTGAGCCCTCTACCCTACCCCGAGCTAGCTGGACTATCCATTGCGACAGAGATATTCCTTTTTTTTTGAGTTTGTGAATCGAGTTTTCTTTAGTTGTTTTTTTGAGTTTGTTTTTTTTGAGACACGATCCGTGTCGTCTACACGGACTGTTACGGTGCTACACCGAGAAAGTAGCTGGCGCCCATCCGAGCCCATAGTTTGTCTATTTTTCGATTTTCGTGCATCATTTTTCCGAGCAGCTCTCCCCTTAAAAATCCCTCGAAGCCCCGTTTATTATTCCCTTGAAGTCCCCGATTTTCCCCCGTTTGACCCTCGTTTTTTCTACATTTTTCTCATATTTTTTTTTGCGTGCTTGACCCGGTCGCTGACCACCGGAAGTCTCCGTAATTCACCGGAAAGCCCTCTTAAAGTCGTCGTATCTCCGCCAAATTTATTCAGAGCCCCACGTTGGGCGCCATTTTTGTAACAATATTTCCCCGTAAAAAGGGGCGAAATTGTCTATAATCCGGGGGACTAAAAATTGGGCCAAAATCGTGCAACGGGGCGGGGAGGGGACGGTCAACAAAATAATAATTCTCGGGATGAACAATAATAACAGTCGTTTTAACAATGCAAAAGGGATAACAAAAGTATAAACTTGAAAAGCGGAAAAAATAGTAACAAAGGTCGCGGGAATGTTCGATAATAATAGTGACAAAAAACGGTAATTAATAAACAGGGTCTAAGCGCTAGAAAAATGGTCAAGAATAAACTACTTAGTGAAACTAAAAGCAGATAACAGTCGCTTCAACGCCGGCACGGGTACGTTGAAGAGGGAAGCAAAAAAGAATACAATATCAATCGCTTCAACGCCGGTACTGGTACGTTGAAGGGGATAAACCCGAAAATAAAATAACAGTGGCTTTAACGCCGGTACTGGCACGTTGAAAAATATTCGAACAAAGGAACTCAATAATCAGCGAAATATTCGTGAAAAATAATACTCAAAAAAAGGGGGCAGAAGGGGTGGAAAAGGACAGTCGCTTCAACGCCGGTACGGGGACGTTGAAGAAAGAAAACAAGGAAAAAGAAAATATACGCAATTATCGGGCGGGGGGGGAAGAGGAAATATAGCTGGATCACTAATACTTAATTTAATACTAACAATAATATCATAGGGTGAGCGTGGCCGAGTGGTCTCGGCGCGCGCTTCACACGCAGTAGGCCCGGGTTCGATTCCCGGCAAGCACCAAGAATTTTCTGTGGTGTTTTTATCTGCGAAAAAGTGGTTCGGAACCCACTATAATAGTAGGTAGAGAGGAAAGGACCAGCGCCTCGGTATGGGAAACCGAAAGACTGGGAAAAGGTGTCGCGGGTTCGATTCCCGAGACTGAAGGCCCGTAGGTGAAAGGAAAACGGACGGGGACATAGCTCCGGAGATAGGACGTACGAACTACGACTATATCCGTATGTCCGGGATTACTGACACCTGACGGGGCGCGACGAAGCTCCGGGCCCAAGAATCGAACTGGCGACCGCGGATAAGGAAGGAGGAGGAAGAAAGTGAAGGAGCCCGTAACCCTTAGGGGATCGGTGTATCACACAATACTAACAATAATATCGGCGAAAAACAAAAATGTAATTGGTTCAAAAGGTTCAAAAAGTTCTGAAAAAACGGGTTGCAAAAATGGGGGGGGGGGGGGTTATGAATAAATTTGGCGGAGATACGACGACTTTAAGGGGGCTTTCCGATGAATTACGGAGACTTCCGGTGGTCAGCGACCGGGTCAAGCACGCAAAAAAAATATGAGAAAAATGTAGAAAAAACGAGGGTCTAACGGGGGAAAATCGGGGACTTCAAGGGAATAATAAACGGGGCTTCGAGGGATTTTTAAGGGGAGAGCTGCTCGGAAAAATGCTGCACGAAAATCGAAAAATAGACAAACTATGGGCTCGGATGGGCGCCAGCTACTTTCTCGGTGTAGCACCGTAACAGTCCGTGTAGACGACACGGATCGTGTCTCAAAAAAAACAAACTCAAAAAAAAAACTAAAGAAAACTCGATTCACAAATTTAAAAAAAAGAAGGAATTTCTCTGTCGCAATGGATAGTCTAGCTAGCTCGGGGTAGGGTAGAGGGCTCAGGGGGAGGGTACACTGGAACGACAGCTTCTTACAATATTACCTCGGTCGTCACAATAATTTACGAGAAAAAATAACTTAATGTCGGGCGGGGATCGATGGGAAAAACTTAATTAACTACACTATGACTTATGGCGAATTTAACGCCGCTCACCACGCGTGCGATGTCTCTTTGCCCGTGTAACGGAAATGTCGACCACGTGTCGACCACGAGGTAAAATCTTTCACTAATAATTTCTACTAAAATAAGATGTACTCGGGGAAGAAAAACGGGTCAAAGGGGTCGGGAAAAATTCGGGCAAAAACTCACGAGTAGTTGGGCTCACTCACTCGACACTCTGTGTAATATTTTACAAGATAACTGGTTCGGGCTTAAAACTACTGACACACGATCTCACACACGTCCACACGTCACGCGGCTCGGCTCGGAGTAAGGGACATGGCGGCGTCTTCTTCTTCCTTGGCGTTGGCGCTGATAACAGCAGAGAAACGAGAGCACCTGTGCGTCAACTTCGGTCGGTAATCGGAGTCATGGGGGGGGGGGGGGGGGGCGTGTCTCCTCCGGACGGCGAGGGGTGGCGACTGAGGTACCGCTGGATCGTCAATCGATATCGTACGTCGACGATGCCAGCGGCGGCGGACAGACAGTCGGGCAGTGGGGACTTTTCGGCGGGCTTTTCGAGGGCTTTTCGGCGGGCTTCTCTAGGACTTTTCTCTCGACCACGATCCTCCTACCTTCCTTAGCATCAGCACGTTGGCTCTCGTTCCTTTGCTGTTCCCGAAGGTCTTGATCGTTGGGCCAACGGCGGGGGAGGGGGGGGGGAATGGCCATAATGTCTTCGAGTCACGCACACTTATACAAAGGGTAACGGGAGGGAAAAAAGGGGCAATTATACACTATCTTACACATAATATATGTCGACAAAAATACGTAAAATTATCCGGGTCTAACGGTGGGTGAGCGGCGGACTCAAGCCGAGGTTGGCGAGGGATTTGTGACGTACCACGTCACAATATATATTCTTATTATTATTTCTATTGTGACGTGGTACGTGACAAGTCCCTCGCCAAAATCGGCTCGAGTCCGCCGCTCACTGAACGTTATTCCCGGATAATTTTTAAGTTTTTTCTGGTATATATTTTGTGTAAGATAGTGTTTAAATTTCCCTTTTTATTTATTTCCTCCCGTTACCCTTTGTGTGAGTGTGCGCGGCTCGAAGGCAACGTCAAGATTTCCCCCGACAGCCCCAAGGAACATCCCAACGACACAGCAAGCCCCAGGACCTGCAAAGGAACGAGAGCCGACGTGCTGATGCTGAGGAAGGTAGGAGGATCGTGGACGGGGAGAAAAGCCCTGTGAAAGACCGTCCGAAAAAGCCTCGAAAAGCCCGCCGAAAAGTCGCCACTGCCCGCCTGCCTGTCCGCCGCCGCTGGCATCGTCGACGTAAGATATCGATCGACGACCCAGCGGGACCTCTGTCGCCACCCCTCGCCGTCCGGAGGAGACACGCCCACCCATGACTCCGATTATCGACCGAAGGTGACGCACAGGTGCTCTCGTTTCCCTATTGTCATCAGCGCCAACGTCCAGGAAGAAGAAGACGCCGCCATGTCCCTCACTCTCCGAGCCGAGCCGCGTGGTGTGTGGACGTGTGTGAGACCGGGTGTCATTAATTTTAAGCCCGAACAGAGACATTTTGTAAAATATTATAGAGTACCAGCCGAGAGGGAGTGTGATATTTCCCAAATTTTAAGACGACTCGGCTGTGTATTTGTTTTTGATCCCAGACTCCGTTAAGGAGAGAATTACCCGACTTTACGACGAATCAGCGCTAGCCCAGGGATACGAGTTGGACCGAGATACGGAATGTTACAATGACTGAGGCTATCCGCGGATTCGAGAGAATATTGTAAAGAGTATTGAGTGAGTGAGCCCCGACATTCTCGTAAGTTTTTGCCTAAATTTTTCCCGACCCCGTTTACCTCTTTTTCCTTCCCCGAACACCCCTTATTTTTTTGTAGAAATTATTTGTAATAGACTTTGCCTCGTGGTCGACACGTGCTCGACATTTTTGCACACGAGCAAAGAAGAATCGCGCGCGTGGTGAGCGGCGTTAAATTCGCATAAGTGATAGTCTAGCTAATTAGAGTTTTCCCCATCGATTCCCGCCTGACATTGAATTATTCTTTTTTTTATTTTTTTTTGTGAAATATTGTGAAAACCGAGGTAATATTATAAAGAACCCCTGGACAGTGCCTGCGGCCTGAGAAGTCTCATCCCCCTTCCCCCCGCCCCCATTCCCGCTAGCCGAGTGCAGTAAACGATAGTAGATTTCTCTTTTCTTTTTCTTTCCTTGCAATTTCCGATTTAATAAATCGGGAGTTCCGGTGCTACACCGTTACAGTAGCTGGCGCCCAAGAAAACCCATGAGATTCTGATTCTTTTCTTTTGTTTGTTTGCCCTTGACAGTTTTTCTAGCTTTGACCGATTTCGACCAGTTTAGTGTAGAGTATTCACCGGCCAGCCCCCCCCCTCTCCTCCCTGCGATTGACCCTTGCGATTGACCCTTGCGAATTTCCGTCCCGGCGATTGTTATAGAATTCGGTATTTTCATAAGTTTTGTTATTAGTTATTTTTCGATCTTCTCATATGCCCCCCCCCCCTGCGCATTAATTATTTTTCGACCTTTTTATTTGTTTTTCCGCGTATTGATTATTTCCTTTTGTTATTTTTCAAGTTCTTCGCCCCTTTCCCCTCTTATTTTCTATTGTATCTGATATTTGATCTTGCGAACCCCCTTTTCTTTTGAGTTGTTATTTATTTGCCAGTCACTGAACGACTGAGAATTAAAGATTAAGTTATTACGTTCTTTTTCTACACAAAATTTTGGTGTATTA
The DNA here is from genome assembly GCA_964017025.1 of Stenichneumon culpator. Taxonomy (NCBI): domain Eukaryota; kingdom Metazoa; phylum Arthropoda; class Insecta; order Hymenoptera; family Ichneumonidae; genus Stenichneumon; species Stenichneumon culpator. The sequence continues at coordinate 656,500 of OZ024773.1, read as the reverse complement.
TTTTCCCCTTTTCCCTCGCCCTATATTTCCCCGATTGTCCCGATTTTGGAGACTGGAGAGAATAAAGGATCATCACACTATCTACTTATTATTGTTTGCTCTTTACTTTTTTTTTGTATATATATATTTCACTTATTCATTCTATTATGTTTTTTTTATTAAAAAGGCAATAAGGAAATTGTTATTATTTTTTTCCCGATTTGTAAATGTATTTCACATGCTCTCGACGGTCGTACGCCACTGACACGCGTCGCGTCAGCTTTCGGCGCTCGGTTCCCGCGGGATACTAATTCGTTTTTGAGAAGAAGTATTATATATATTGTTTTTATTTTGAAAAATTGTTGCTCCGCTTTTCTTTTTTTTTATGAAAACAGAATAAAATATATACATGAATTGGTACTTACATTACCACGCTGATGAGAAATACTAATAGCATGGATTTGGTTTCGGATTATTATTATTTCTCCTTGTTCCGTCCTTCCATCCTTCTATTTACTGATATGTTCGATCGGAGGTGGATGGTCGATGTCGGCGTTTGATCGACGGTGAATGTCGAGTCGATGAGGGGCGTGTCACAGCGGCGGCTAGTCGATCGATGACGTACCGTCGGTACCGTCGGGACGGCGGATTTATCTCGCGCGGTCGATGACGGCTTGCCGGAGGTAACGCCGAAAACTTCTTTTTTTTCCAGCTCGGTGCACTCCGTACACTCTCACTTGTCACTTACAAAACTCCTTTTTTATTATTATTGTTATTTGTATATTATTATTATTTAATAAATGTGGCTATATATGCTTAACGTCTGGGTTGTTATGTAATTTGTGTCTTTTCACTATGTTATTTGATAAATATTTAATCCGTGTCTTTTCACTATATTGTCACTGTTCGTAATATCGTGCGAGCTGGGCTCGAGCACGGGTAATGGTTTTTTTTTTTTTTTTTACTGAGTGTCACTGTTCGTTTTTTTTTTCGCTGTGTTGTTCTTTTTCTGTATTATTTTCCCTATTTCACTGTGTATCACTTTTCGTTTTGTTGTTGTTCATTGTTTGTTGATTCCGAATTCGTGTGAACTACAGCTCGAACACGAGTGTCGCGAAATTTTTTTTTTTATAAAAGTTAAATTTTATGATTTTTTTTTTTTTTATGTGGGCATGTTTGGATGGTTCCGACACTTTTGACACCAAATGTAATGGATGTACACGGGTGTCAGAATTTTTTTTTTTATGAAGTGTTAAAACTTTTTTTTTAAATGTAGACGTGTTGTGTGGTTCCCGCACTTCTGACACCAAATGTGACGGATGGTCGATGGGTCAGGCACGTGTAATGAATGAAGTTAATATAAGACAATGAGTTTATTAGTCGGAGATTTTCGTAGGGTATAATTGGAGTGTAATAATCGGAGGTGTACCGCACTGGTCATCGGTCGCAGCTGAACTGATTGAAGCGGGCATGAAGCTGAGAGCTTCGCGCTCGCTGATACAACGTAACAAAGAAAGAATCGAAGAGTCGAAGAGTGTTTAGGCTAGGAGATAAGTGGACGCTCACGGCGGTCCGGATGCACGATAGCCTTAAAGGCTTCTATGAAGAGCGTACCGAACGGAAACTCCGTATCGATACGCATGAATATTCGAAGTTAAATAAAAAAAAGTATGAGGCTGCGGTCGTTACAAATACAAAGCATGCTCTATGAGAAAGCAAAAATAATCATTTTTTTACAACACGACTACACATAGTATTAATAACATTTACAGCTGGAATCTACAAAAGATATGCGATGTGAGGGTCTCTTGAATTGTGCCAATGAAAACCATCTGGATATATGAGGAACTATCGTCCATATGTGCAGAGGTGTTACTCTATTTCGGTAAGAATTATTTTTATTATATACTCTAATCCACATTCGCATTTCTCGTTGGACTAATAAGCTATATTATTTTTTTCTAACGCAGATAATATTGAGTGAGACACATTCTTCCAGTCGTACGGTTCCATAAAATATGACAACGAAAAGGGGATGAAAATTGTAAAAAGCTTTCAAAAAACGACTAGTCAATGCAGTGGAACTTCCATAATAAAAAAAATTATAAAAGTTTATTCGCGGGGAAAAGAGCATAAGTAGCATCGCACGATGAAGGTACAACTTAAGGGCGGGTGGGGAAAAAGCTCGAAAATGTCAGTTATGACAAGATTTTTTTTTTAATATTATTTTCAATGTAACCTTAGAGCTCTGGACCCAAGACAGAATTAATAAAAAATATTTGCAACACATTATTTACATTTGATTGATACTGCAAAAATGGATAAGTTGCTACGACGAAAACAGATTTTTAAAATTATTTATAGAATATTCTTTAAAGAAGTGTACGGTTATCTACTGTATCGAACGGTTCGGTGTATCTAATATTCATCTTGAAAGTATCACTTATTCGTGAAAGATTTGATAAGAAATCTTGTCTGTTTCCCCCACTGCCTTCGTCATTGTCTTCAGCAGCGATCATTCCAGCTCGAAATATTCGGTCGACAAACCGGTCGTAGCCATTTAAGAATCAAAAACGCGATAGCCATTGTATATTTGGATCCAAATGCTTTAACTTTCCTCAATTTCGATCGTGTATGTCAAGCAGCGCGAAGCAAACAATATTTCACGGTCGCTTCTATTATGGAAAACACCCAATAAAAAACTAATACGATTTACATAGCGAATTAATAAGGACGGTCGTTTTTGCCGTCGCTTATTGGGTTGGACCTCGAAAAACCACTGGTGATATATTGTCGTGTGTTTGGTCGTCTTTAAAAAAACGGCCGGGATAGACTTTTCAAGTTGGTCGCTTGTGCGGTTGTTTGTTCGGTTCGTCTTACAAAAAAACGACCACGTATGAGCTTTTTAATGGCCGGTATGAGCTTTTCTGGATGATCGCTTTTACGGTCGTTTGTTCGGTCGCTCATTAAACACACGACTCCACTACCAAAACGTGGCAAAAAAATGCGTTACCAGAGTGGTCGCTTTTACGGTCAATAGTGCGGTTAATTATCGGTACAAAACAACCGTCGTTTTTAGGGTCGATTCTTCGGTCGCTGAGTGTGCCAGAGGTGTAGCGAAAATAAAACTTATTTCTCTCGCATGATGAGTAAAGACATCTTTTGATTCTGACGCAGCGCGTCAGAGTGCGTCTGAAGTTCCAAAGGATCGAGGGCATCTGTATGTGGAGTTGGATATGCCTTGCGCCATTATATGCAACAAGCATATATAAATAATTTAATCTTCCCTGCTAACGTTCGATTAAGAAATCGACAGGAGGAAATGTCTCAAATAAAATGCCAGCTCCATTAATAAAAGATTTATTCCTCGGTTTGGATACCTATCCAAAACGAGGTAAATAAGTTCATGATTTCCTGACGGAGCATTGATTCCATTTTCCCAAAAACTGAACCATCTTCCTGTCAAATATATGCATCAAATGTATTCGTGTAACATTTAGCCAAAGCAAAAATAAAACGGAACTTAATAGAAAATAGGTTAGTCATTAAACGATCGAGGAAATTAACTTTACACGTCCAACACATAATTAAAAGAATAAAAATAAAAGGAATGAAAATCAATTTGTTTACACGAAAGTTATTTTTACGAACAATTTTTATGCACAATTTTTCATTCTCGATAGGGGTGGACGCTTTCAAATTTTTTTCTTTCGATTTCTTCATCCTATATCACATATCGCAAAACACATAATCACATTTATTTCCTAAATAAAAGAAATTGTTTTGCCGAGCGATTAACTGAAGCACGAAAAGTGCTGCGCTGATCATACGACATCCAAGAGAGATGGGTAGAGAGAAAGTGCTGCGCTGATGCGAACATCCGGGAGAGATGGAGATGAGTCAGTTGGCTGACCCATGCGCAGTAGACGCGAGGACTCACATCACATCACATCACAGGACACTTTTATAATATTTTTGGACCTCGAGAGGGACACGATATCTCAGCATCTACCGAACAGTTATAATCGTAACTGGGCGCGTTGGAAACCTTGTGTCCTATTTATATCATCAAAGTGTCGTTGGAATTCCGATCTGATGCTTAGTTTTCGAGAAAATCGAGAAGCAAGAAACCACTTCCGGTATTTTGGAGTATTTATACTTAGTAGCGTCTCGCTCAACTTTCTTAAAAATCTTTTTTTTTAAGTACTTGGCGTCGAGAAACGGCTTTGTAACTTTACTCAGTTTACGACCAACTACCTGCCGGCAAAATATGAGAAAACCGACCTGACTATTTCTGTATATATCTGTATACTAGATAGATGGAGGTATTTATTTCGTGTTCTGAGGCCGCAGCCCCCTAAGAACACTGTGCCCAGATACAAAAAACCACTCGTGGCCAAAATATACAACATGAAATAAACCGCAATAGAATAACAAAATAAAATATACTAATATAATAATAGAAAATATAATAATATATATAATAGAATAATAGCAAATATAGCAAATAAAATAAAATATAGAAATATAGATGAATAGCTAATATAATAACATAATATAGAATCGAATAATTATAATAGAAAAGAGAAAAAGACCCCCCCCCCCTCAACTCCCACCTTTTCGCCCCATCCTCTCAAGCAGCAGGCCCCGGTAGGCTCGCCTGAACATCCCCGCAGAGCCAAGACGCCTGATCTCCGGCGGGATGGAGTTCCATAGCCGGGCAGCGGTCGCCGTAGCGACCTTCGCAGCCCCTCAGTCCGGCAGAACGGCACCCCACAATCAATATCGAGCACCGGCCTCCGCAGGCCCCGGTCCAGGACACGAGCCGGCAGCCCAATTCTCCGGAACAAGTACCCCGGCCTGCCATCTGCACGCACCGTAAACACAAGCGAGGCAAGCAGCAGCTTCCGGCGGTCGGCGATCTTCAGCCACCCTAGCTGAGTTAGATAAGGCGTGATGTGCTCATCCCGTCTCACAGCAACCACGAATCGAACGGCCCGATTGAAACTCCTCTGAGGCACCGACTCCAGCTACATCGACAGGTCCGTGAATAACAGGCAGCAATAATCGAGGTGTGGAAGAACCAAGGAGGTCACCAGGACTCTTCGCACCGACGCCGGCAATCGGCGACGGCACAGCCTAAGCAGATAGATGACCGTATGCACCTTCCCCGCCACTCGGCAAACGTGCTCCCGCCACGCCAACGGGCAATGCAGCCGAACCCCAAGGCACGTAACAGACTCCGAGTAGGGCACAGCAGCGCCCCCCACAAGAACAGGCGGCACATCTCGCGCAAACAGCCGGTCCAAAATCCGTGCCGATCCAAAAACCATCGCCCTCGTCTTCCCAGCATTGAGCCGCAATCCACAGGACGCACTCCACCGACCCACAGCAGCAATGGCGGAATTTATACGGCCGATGCACTCCGGCAGCTCGAAGGGGAAACACCGACAGTATATCTGCAGGTCGTCCGCGTAGAAACTGTAGCTGCAGCCCGGCACGACGTCCCCAAGACCCTGAACGAAAATAGTGAACAGCAAAGGCCCGAGGACTGAACCTTGAGGGACACCCGAGCGGAAAGGCCCCCAAGCAGAGCGAGACACTTCCCGCCCACGCACAGCCTGAGAACACCCACACAAGTAGCTCTCGAACCAAGCCACAGCGGATGGCGCAAAGTTGAGCCTGACGAGCTTTCCCAGTAGAATGCTGTGGTCCACACAGTCGAATGCCTTCGAGAAGTCGAAAAAGACCATCGGCATCACGAGTCGCTGGTCAATAGCCTCACGCGCATCCTCCACAATCCGCAGCAACGCCGACTGAGTGCTATGCGATGCCCTGAACGCCGACTGAAAGGGATCGAACAGGCTCCAACGCTCCATGTGCCGCACCACCTGATCTGCGACGAGACGCTCCAAAATTTTCGAGAGGCAACACAGCAGTGAGATTGGCCGATAGTCCATCGCCCCCACCGGAGTCTTCACCTTCGGAATAGGACAAATAAGCGCCCGCTTCCAAAGCTCTGGAAAAACAGAGTTGACCAGCGAGAAGTTGTATAAATGAAGCAACTTTGCACCAATTATGGGAAGCGCTACACGAATCATACGCATCGACAGGCCGTAGTACTACTATTTGTCTCATTCGATTAAACTTTTTTAAATCTTTAATGTTAAAAATGATTATTTTGTTTCCTCATAGAGGACGCTTGGTTATTGTGAAAATTTCTTTGTTCGAGATTTTAATAAAAACGTGTTCAGAATGTTCCAAAACATCGAAAAATCACATTTAGAAAAAAAAAATGACCTGGTGTTTGTGTGTGTGTGTGTGTACATGCGTGCGTGCGTGCGTGTGTGTATTTGCGCGTGTGCGTGTGAATCGGACGCGGAAAATTCAAACCGCTATAATTCCCGAACGCCTCGAGCGATCAAGCTAAAATTTCACACGCAGCAATATGTGGTTAATAAAAACATTGAGTTTCTGAAAAATGTCATCCAAAAATGTTCATTTTTGTTTTTGTACGCCATTTTTAATTTCTTCAAAAATTTGTGTGCGCACTCTATCTTTAACAATTCTTTAGCTATCTGGCCGAAAACGCGTACACATATGGAATATGATCGCCCGATGTTCCCATTGAAATTTCGAGGCAACCGATCGAACCGTTCAAGTTTTATTCCATTTTGAATTTTTGGAATAACATGACAAATTTGTAGTTTCCCTTCGACGCAATTTTCCGTATTAATTATTCATATATGAATAAAATAAGTGGTAGATTCGTGATCAGCATGGAAAAATACATTATATATAGTACCAGAGCGACGACTAACGAAAAAAGTTTATCCGGAATCTGTGTAGCCAATATTGCAAAAATGGGTGATTTCGAGTGTTTTTAAACAGCGATTTCATTGCTTCCCGATGTCATCGCGGAAAAAAACCAGGTGCCTATCATGAGAAATACACACAAATAGATAATAAATATCATTTCCATTTCTTGAGTAAGAATCGAAACCAAAAAAAAATTAAGGAGCGCATAATTCCATGTATTTTTACGCGCTGAACCTGAATAGGCCAGCCGTTCCGCATAAAAGTCTAACACGACGTTGACGTTGAAAAATGTTGAAAATTGAAATCTTCATATCGCTTCCTCATAAAAGTTTAAAATTGAAATTTTCATATCGCCTCCTCATAAAAGTTGAAAATTGAAATTTTCATATTGCTTCCACATAAAAGTTGAAAATTGAAATTTTCATATTGCTTCCACATAAAAGTTGAAAATTGAAATTTTCATATTGCTTCCACATAAAAGTTGAAAATTGAAATTTTCATAACGCTTTCTCGTAATGTTCCTTTATTCGCGAAGCTTCCTGTATAAGGATGCCGAAAAATAGACAATGCTTCCTCATAGAAGTTTCACGAATAAAGGAGCATTATGTTCTCATAATGTTCCTTAAAGCAAAAACCATATGGAAATTTCGATTTTCAACTTTTATGAAGAGGCGATATGAAAATTTCTATTTTCAACTTTTGTGAGGAAGCCTTATGACAATTTCATTTTTTTAAAATTAACCTACTATAGACATTTTCACATTTTTATAACTTGGCGGCCCCTTTTTTACTTTTTGGAAAAAAGGTTTTTGTGGGGTATTGTGTGTTACACCGATCCCCTAAGGGTTACGGGCTCCTTCACTTTTTCCTCCTCCTTCCTTATCCGTTGTCGCCGGTTCGATTCTTGGGCCCGGAGCTTCGTCGCGTCCCGTCAGGTGTCAGTAGTCCCGGACATACGGATATAGTCGTAGTTCGTACGTCCTATCTCCGGAGCTACGTCCCCGTCCGTTTTCCTTCCACTTACGGGCCTTCAGTCTCGGGAATCGAACTCGCGACACTTTTCCCAGTCTTGCGGTTTCCCTTACAGAGGCGCTGGTCCTTTCCTCCGGACCTACTATTATAGTGGGTTCGGAACCACTTTTTCGCAAATAAAAACACCACAAAAAATTCTTGGTGCTTGCCGGGAATCTAACCCGGGCCTACTGCGTGTGAAGCGCGCGCCGATCCACTCGGCCACGCTCACCCTAAAAAGGTTTTTATGCTTTCTTATACTATTATTAAATTGACAGCTCAAGTATGGCGATATCCATTTCATACATCTAGTTTTGTAGATCTAATACAGTTTTGTATAGTATATTGACGAATATTTTTAACAGTGTAAGCTCTTTGAACGAAATGAATTTTGAAATTTGAACAAAATGGAGTCCAACGTAAGGCCGGGATACCTATACCAGATGGAAAGTAATATTTTTTAGACATCAGAAAAATTGTTTATCGATATCGTCGCGGTTACAAATCGTAATGTAAGAGGTTCGATCTCGGCCAACGGCAAATATGTTATGTCGTTTCTTTCAGGCAATAATTTTTTCGAATTAATAAGATAAGTCGGTGGTTTCAATGCAGGATGTGAAGTGGACGATAAATTTATGAACAAAAAAATTCCACCCTTTTTTAAAGGCAAGAAGAGCTGTATTATTCCCGCTTACAATTGGCTAATCGTGTTGTTGGGATTTCGTGACGCAAAACTGTCTTCAAATGCGGATGCAACATTACGCAATCATTCCAAAATAGTATGTCCAAGATTGACGAGTTACTGTCGCACTCTTTATAACAAAATCATATTTGGGTAAATACTGTATAGACAACGGCTGCTGGGACGATAAAATCTGGAACGATGGGATATGGACTCCATACATGAAGAATGAATTTTAAGTACCATACCACCGCCGATAATGCAAATGGTAATGCTTCTGTTCCAAAGGCAGTAAAGCGTTGACGTTAAAAAGAGATTCATAGCTGCTACCAATTCGACCAGTGGAACTCTTTTCCGTTGGGTTCCAAAATTTCAACACCCGTGTAAAATAGTATATTATGCCATAAGGGAGGAAAGTGTGTCTTTTCACCGAGTGTGAAGTTTGATGCCCGAGCGAAGCGAGGGCAGCAATCCACACGAGGTGAAAATGCACTTCCTCCCTTGTCGCATACAATATTTTTTTCCCGACTTCGTTAAAATAACCACATTTCTTGCGTCGCAAAAGCATGATATTCACCAATGACCATTACTCCCCCGGGAGTAGTAGAGCTTTTAGAGGGAGTAATGAGCCCCATTACTCTCTAGGGAGTAATGAAACTGAACTGCGCATGCGCATAGGTTAGTAATGATCGACGGTCAATAATAGGTTATTTTCCACCCGTATTGCACGCAGGGAATGTGGCTATTTTAGCGAAGTCGGAAAAAAAGAGAAAAATTATAGTATTAATCGCCGACTGTGCCCAGATAGGTAGAGTGGGGTGCATTGTCACTTCAGCTTACTTGAAATACAACGCTTGGAATATAGGAATTACGATTTTCGACGCACGAGTTGTTTTTATTAAATTTCGGCCATACATCGTTAAACAGTAAAAGCACTGATATCAAAACCATTTATACACTTCTAAATATGCTATTCAACAATAATTATGTAATTTTATAAATTGTTGACATCAGAACATCAATATATCTAATTCTATTAATCTAGTCAATGTTTTAGACCGGTGGCTAACCATTAATATGTACGATTAGCCTTGTGTAGTAATCACATATGGTTATATGATCTAGTAGTATTAGTAGCACATCGTGCTATATTAATCTTTGCATTCAATTCTTTCTATTCGACCCATATATATATATATATATATATATATATATATACACACACACACACACACACACGTGGATTGCGTTTTCATCTGATAAAATGCAGTAAACAGTCACGACGCAGAAAAAAATTGTTGCAGACGCTGGACAGTTGCGCGATCTAGAGCGCAAAGGTCAAAATCAAATGTCTTCCTAGTAACTTCATACTGTCCTGTTTCTGCTATTACTTGAACTACCCTTTGCAATTCTTGATTATCTTGCAACGTCATTATCTTTTGCTGCAACTCCTTTAATTGTGAAACATAATCTTCCGAGAATACTAAGGCTCCCTCTGCTCCCGGTTCTATAAAAGCACTGTTAGTCGAATCCGGGGCAACTTGTTCATTCTCAGTGATATTATGAATTTCTATATGTGAGGATGCAGTTTCTTTCAATGTATAACAGGAATCAACATCTATAGAAATCGGAGATTGACTCGATGAGACAGGTTCTATAGGCGGGGACATGGAATGACCCCTATCTCGCTTCACGGTAAGCTCATCTTGTTCGCTGTCAACCTTTCGTTTTCTTTTTCGACATTCTCGCTCTTCACCTCGGCTAACTTTCGACTTTTCTTTTCTTGTTTTTTCGTCGCCTTCATTTTTTACGTCTGCTGTTGTCCGAGGTGATAATGGCTTCAACGAGTCGGAGGATAATACCGGGGTTGTGGCTATCTCGGATTCGTGTTTTGGCGTTAAGCAGGACTTTACTAGAGAAACGGAATCTTCGTCAACAGAATGCCCCGAATCACTGCTGTCTCGTTCTGGCATTTCTGCTAGAAGAGTAGAGAGAGGATTCACTGGTGGTGAGGTAGTGTAAGCATTTTTTTTCTCACATATTTTCTGTTTTTCTTGTTTTTCTTTTTCCATAGGTTCGTCCACTCTATCTTTTTTATCTTTTCTTTTGTGTTTGTGCTTCTGTTTTTCCTTGTCAGTACGAAAATCCTTTACTTTATCCAGTATTTCATTTCGATCAGACTTTTCAATTTTAACTTTGTCTCTCTCTTTTGCGTATTTTGGTGATTTTCTACCGTCTCTAGGACCTTTACATTCTGAATTTCTATGTTTTTCCGTTTTTTCGTGTCTTTCAGGTTTGACTATCTTTTTTTCGCTTTTTTTTGTAGACTCCTTAATCTTATCGTGATCGGTCTCTTTATCCTTTTCTTTACGTTCCTTACTTTTATCTTCTTTGTGTTTCTTTTTCTTGCGGTCGAACTTTCGTTCCTCGATTGGCACCTTGAAATTCTCCTTCACTCTGTCTTTTTCTTTGTCGATCGACGCTTTCTTGTGATCTTTTTCTTTGGGTCTTGGAGACGGAGGCCTTTGAACAGCTAGTGGAAGAGATGGTATAAGTTGTTTTTTTGTCGGTGAAGGTAATGATGACTTTTTTAAGGCAGGATATGAAAACTCTTCTTTATCGGCAGGACTCGGTGGCCGTTTTAGTTTCTCTTTGACACGGTCTTTTTCTTTCGTGAGAAGTCGATCTTTTTTATCGTTTCGGTCCTCAGCACATTTATCCTTCTTTCGTTCTTTATGTAGACTGTGTTTTAATTTCGTTGGTTTTTCTATCTTTTCCGATTTATCTGGAAATGGCTTTGAGGAAACGATTTTATCTGACAGCGGCCTCTTGTTTTCGGGAGATACTTTTGCAGGCAAAGTCATAGGATTTCCAAATAAATCGGCGAATGAATTCGAGCTCCGTAACTCCGTCATACGATGTTTTTTTACATCTGTTCCGCTTAGTTTGGGTTTGCTAACCATAGGAGGCACCATTTTGAATTCTCCTTTTTCTGTTGGGTCTTCTGGATTGGAGACCGCGACCTAAAACAGAACATTTATTAATTCGAAACTGCGCATCTTAGTAATGAGGTACCCTCTTCGTCGATCACTTAGGAAAATATCTGATAATCTTCTGACTCATGTAAATTTCGAGCGCTCGAGCTACATCTTTACTGTAGATTGTGTAACGATAAGAGACATTCAGAATTGATGAAGTACTAGAATTATGGGATTTGAATTTGACCGAAAATCGGGGCAGGAGCTCTAACATATTAACGCCTTGTAGGCGGCAGAGTTTTCCGATAGCGTACGATGTCCACTACTCTTGTTCATGGCAATAATATAGATACGTATAAAGTATTTATGTTCGAGTCGTCAAACAACAATCGCATGGGAAAAATACTTCAACACCTCTTCACGAATTTTTCAGAAAGATGAACGCATTTTATAATTATGCTGATAATTTGTAGGTAATGACTCGGCAAATATGTCCGACGCATATATACGTCACCAGTACGCAAATAATTGAACCTCGGTCTATACTTTATTTTCACACATATTTCAAAATTATTTGAACATTTTCTTCGAAATTATACAATAGCTGCCCAGGTGCAATAATGGCTCAAGTTTGTTTTTTTTTTGTTTACTTTTGGGACAAAATTCTTATTTTGTCACAAATATAAAATAATAATAATAACAATAAAACTAATAATAATAATGATATTATTATTATTATTATTTATTTTCTATTTATCTGTATTGTCCCCCGCTTCTCAAAGTTGCTGCCCTATAGCGGTTCGGCTCGGTTGATGCGTAATTACTAGTCCCCACTTTCTTTTTTTGTCCATTTCTGTTGTTTGTCCGCACCGATTCAGACCCCCATTCTTGCAGATGCAGTCGAGTTCCGCTCCGTATCGCATTCGCCTTAGTCTTACGACTAAAGCCATAGGGAAACTGCCAAAAACTTATGCCGATAAGGTCAGCCTCAGATTCGCACCACAGCACCGGAGCTACGTCGAGTTTCGCCGAGAATGTAAACATAGACTACAGTTATATTCTTGTGGCACACACGTATAAGTGCGCGTGTACCTCAAGTATATGTCCGGAGCTACACTAGGACCTCGACTTCATTCACAGCGGCGGGACCGGCTACGCATCACACCTACAGAAATCGAGCTTGCGCATGCCCCGCCCATACTAACTGTCGAGCATGGCCCATAGCTTTCTGCGCCGATCGATATTCGCTCTGTGGTGGGGACCGTAACGGAAACCGAGGGCTCAAAAATCGAGGTCCTAGTGTATGTCCGGAACATATTTTTATTTCTCGACGGCACCGGGAATCGAACCCTCGAGCTGCCGATACTCTGGTTTAGAGGCGAGCATGCTAACCACTAGACTAAGGCACCGGTACGTTGTCGCTATCGCTGTAGCTGTGTTCTAAATAAAAGGTTAAAACATTGATATTTAATGACGACCTTCCAGTTGAAAATCTAGTTGAAAAAAGCACGACGAGAGTTAACAAAATTCTCAAGATGTGGTTTTTAAATCCGTAAGTCCGGCTGTATACCACATGAGTCTTCATGGTTGCTGATAAGTGACCTGTGCGAGGCTATAATGCGCTTGCAGCAACGTGTTGGGTTGAGACCGCTCGAGCGGTGAGGCTCGAGCGTATTACGAGGAAATTTAAAGTAGGAGTGTTAAGAATGATTGTAACAGGAATTGCGCGGAATGTCGCGGCGGTAGGGCTCCGTACTAGCGAGACACGCGGTATGGATGGAGAAAGGGAAAAGGCGATGATAACCGAACGTGAGCGGATATCCGAGGGCGGATATCCGTGAGCGGATTAGGCCGTGACCCCTGCCCGGAAGTAGGCCGCTCGCAGCGGAGCGAGTCACGCGACACCGCGGTGAAAGGAGTCTGATTTTGGAAAGAAGATAGTATGGACCGTTGCGTAAGCGAGTCGCGAAAAGTACGTGGTCGAGTACCGGACCGAGCAAGTACGCGTATCGACCGACCGATCACCGACCGAGATATAGCAACAAGAGTTCCGAGAACCGCCTTCGGGGTCCACCCGGAATTAAACGGCGGGAAACGTCGGGAGGACGGCCAGATTCAAGTCTAATGAGACGGATTGTATGGACGAAGTGTGTTGTGTAGAAAATAAATAAATTGATGAATGGCATTGGTTCACTATCGGAGTTCACGTGTTCCCGCGTATATTAAGGGATCATCTCAGTGTGAAATTTTCAAAACATCGTTTTTTTTTTTAATTATCGGATAGTATACACGGTTACAAACATGCTGTTAAATTTTTAAATCGAAATTCGAATTATTTTCGTCACTACAGCATTTCTTAGAGAAAGGGAACGGAGCGTCACATCTGCCGCGTCCGTCCGGTCGTTCAACCGTTATTCGTGGTGCGAATGGCGCAAAGCTGAGGCCAGTGGATTTCAAGAAAAATATTCTCATCCACTAGCGCTGGATGATGATGTGCAAGAAGTTCTGAAGCCGATTTACGAAGATTTAACTACAGACAATATGTTGGAAAGATGTACGGGCGCCAACACGCAGAATAACTATGAAAGTTTCAATCATTGCGTGTGGCAACTCGTTTCGAAACACATTTTCTGCGGAAAACAAACTGTGGAAATTGCTACATATTGTGCAGCTTGCACCTTTAATGAAGGATACGATGCTATTCTTAAAATCATGGAGGCAATGGGTTGCACCATAGGACCGATAGCGGCTGACTTCGCTGCGAAGTACAAGGCGGAGCGCATCGCAACCGCGGAACGGCGAAGCTCTTTGGACAGTAAAGAGGCAAGAACAGCTCGTCGACAAAAAATGTCCGCCGAAAATGAGGAGTTCGAAGAAGCCGAAGGGATATTGTATGGACCTGGCATCGCCGATTGATCATAAGTGAATGATTTATCTGAAAATTCCTGATCTCAAAGTTTAAGCGCGTTTTTCTCGGAATGGTGTTTTTCAAAACGGTGTCCGCTGCCGAGAGAAGAGTTTTCAAGCTATCGATTTCAAATTTTTACCGAACATTCTGCTTGTCATTCACTATCGTCCTATGGAAGCTTTTTTTTTTAACTTCCTATTTTTTTTCTCGAAAAACTGTCGAAAAAAGGGCCAAAATCACTACTTTTTGTTCAAATCGCCGCCATTTTGTCAAAAAAAGCCTCCATAGGACCATAGCGGCTTTCCTACAGATTAATAATCTTTTTGAAATTTTTGTTTCAGATCAAAATTGAGCCCGGAAAAGTGGACACCGATTAGGACTCTTTTTTTACAACATTTTTGATAATTAATAACAATAATAAAAACTAAAAAAATCACCGCAACAAAAATCAATTTGTATTCTTCATCGCTGCTTTAATTTATTTGAAAAAACCCAGACCGATTAGGATATCCTAACCATGAAAAAAAAAATCGCGAAAATCGGTGATTTTTCGGGCGGTCACACTGAGATGATCCCTTAAGATCTGACGCATAGAGTCAGCCTGGCGCCCATCGGTAATAAAAACAGCGAAAAGGGAAAAATGTCCGTCGACGCACACGGGCGGCACCATATTTGTACGCGGCTCGGACACGGTTGGCGAAAGCTTTCATGGTACGGGCTCGTCGCAACACTTATTACGGATAAAGCGGAAAAAATAGTGTAGACTTCAAAACTAATCGATGAAGACGCTGATCAGTTTGAAGATAATGAATCATTTTCTAGTTACGAGGAGAGAAAGGAAATTTTTTCTTTAACGGATCAAGTTATTCTGAGAAAAATTAATGAAACGACGAGAAATCAAAAACTGTAAAAAGGCAAGCATACGGTTTTCAACCCATGTAACGCGGCCGAAAGAGGTTCGAACCCTTTACCGGTAACAAACTAAAATCTACGCGTGTTCTCCATAACATTGTGCATCTTCTTGTGACACCGAGAGTGTAGTCAGACTTCTAGTGATTCGCAAGGAAATCTCGTCAGATGCTTTTCTCTGCCGGGCATCTCATTTCATCGAGTCTCACTAGAGCGGACAGATTTAACCATGTTGACTGTATCTCAAACACGTATCATAGCAAAAGAAAATCCTGACAACTTCTTAAATAAGCTGTGATCGGTACGAAAGCAGGTAAACTGCATAACGAAGGCAGTAAGAGAGCTAGATAATCGAACGATAGCAAAACATGGTCAATTAACCCTTTGTGACGATAATTCGAGAAAATTACGTCACCACAACATATTATAATCGAAGCGATATGAATGAAATGGATATTAAATAACTTTTGTCGAAGACAAGGGAATCGTCAAAAATAATGCATTAAAAAATTATGCATAAATTGAATAGATGGATACTTCCATCTATTTCCACATTGTCCATAAAATGAAAACTCCACATTCCGGAAAACGAATGGAAGAAAATAGAAGAATTATACGACGTTGTTGTACACTGGGTACCTTGATACACCTATTACCCTAGCGAACCAATTTGACCCGTTTGTACAGTCAACTTACTACGGTCTATCGAGTCATTGTACATCAAAATCATTAATCGAGTTATTTTTGGTCGCCTTTATTGACTTGACCGATTATTGATCAATTCCCGAAATAATTAAATTAATGGTCGACTTGTATCAACTTAATCATGTATCGACTCAATTTGGTAAACCCCATTCGGTCAATTTACCGTCGACTTTTGGTTTATCAACTAAGATTAAACTAGAAGTTATAATGGGTCAATTAATGGTTGACTTTTATCAACTCAATGACATATCGACTTAATTGGACAGACTCCGTTCCGATAATTTAAGGTCGACTTTTGGCTTATTAACCAAGAGTAAACGTAAAGTAATATTGCATCATTTAAGAGTCGACTTTTATCATCGTAACTAAATATCTACTCGATCAGGCACACTCTGTTAGGTCGATTTGAGATTCTAGACTTCGAGTTCGTCAACTTAGATTAAACTTAGAGTATCATGAGGTCATTTAACGATCGACTTTATTCGACTTGTCGGATGTCACTCGGACACACACATTATGGTCGCTTTAAAGTCAACTTCTAGTTAATCAACCACGATTAAACTTAGAGTATCGTCGGATCTGATTGTGGTCGACTTTTATCAATTGTTGACTCAATTAGAATGATCAATAGTAAATGATGAAGCCGCTATATGGCTTGGAGGATGAAGATGGCCCTGTTGTTTCCCGCAAGCGGTCCAGTATCTAGCAAGTTATTATATAAAGATCAAGCTACAAACCTATAGCATGCAAGTTCGTAGCTAATCGAACACGAGTCTATACAGGAAGCCGTATATCGTAACCGTATATAATTTGCTCTCAACAAACGATGTCAAGAGTTGTTAAGAAAAGTTTAATCACTTAGAGGTATAAACGTGTTGTATACGACGAAGAAGTACACGACAGCATGTCAAATGTTAGTCGACCGATTGGCAGTAGACTATAAACGGACGCACGCTGCTCTGCTTACATAAGATAAATTTCGGTCGTATCACTGAAAGTTGACCCACAAAAGTCTCCACAATTGAGTCAGATCTCAGTGAATTAATCGAAAATAGGACACAAATCAACTCGAATGCTAAACTTGATTCAGTTGGATTTTGGTCAATTCAGTGAATATTGTCTATATTTTGACTGAAGTTAGTTCAGACACGTTGGTGAAATATCGGTCTATTCACTTGATATTGACCAAACATCGTCCCCTGAATGTCCATTGCACTGGGTCGTGATCTAGTCAACTATCTCGAAGTCGACCACATATCGACCGAGAACGTACCCATTGATATGGTCAACTACAGTCGACTCAAGGTCCAATTTTTGCACAACCCGACCGTTAATTCTCAGTCAACTTTCAGTCGAACAAGTTCGCTAGAGTATTGCGGCAACGCCGTTCCACAATAGTTAATTCAGGTATGCAGCGGCACGCGACGGCTACGTATCATCGCAAAATAGTAACGAGATCCACCGTACAGTCGAGTCAGCGTTTAGGCAATCGCGAGCGACTCGATAATTGAAGCATTGGCTCGATAAATATCGAGTCAGATATTACTCAAACAGAGCATCTTCATATTTCATTCGAAGACAGAGAATTTGGAGCGATATTTGTTTATACAAATATCTGGAACATGTAAACTATAAACAAGTTTAAGCTGGCGTACCTGAACTTGTATCTATATGTAAGGAACTAAAATATGCACTTATCAGTATCCTCGGAACTCCCGACTCTGTGTGGTTAATTATGGTTACAATTATTTGAACAAGGGGCTCGCAATTTGGTAGTCAGTTAGACGACTAGTTCGTGCAAGGTTGAAGCACTTCCACGGAAAGACCGGTGTACAGGGTGTACTTTGATACGATTGGTAACAAACAATAGACTGTAAAAACAATTGCTAGAAAATTAATATACATGTATATAAAGTGACGATGCATATACTGTATATTAATTTTCATATGCATTCTCGTTTGAAATATAAAGTGTTGGTATATTAATAATAAGGTGTACACCTATGACAATAGTAAGCTAGTGCGTTTGGATTTGGAACACACTTTCATGTTATTGTAACTAATGTGCATAAAATGTTATATATGCCGCAATCTTTCTTGTTTCTTTCATAATCAAATCACTTTCTGATATTAAATGTTAAACTTATAATCCGTACACTATGATAATAAAAATCAAAAAATTAAAGTATTTATGAACAAAAAGATTGACCACTATTATCATAGTGTATTATAAGTTTATAATTCAATATCAGAAAGTGATTTGATTATGAAAGAAACAACAAAGATTCAGGCGTATATAACTTTTTATGCATATTAGTTACAATAACAGGAAAGTGTGTTGCAAATGCAAAAACACTAGTTCATTATCGACAGAGTTGTGCACCTTATTATTAACCCCCTCCCCTGGGGGGCATTGATGCCATATGAGGCACATCGATTATTTTGTGATCGGCTCGGACGATTTTTGCAAAATTTGGTACTTGGGGGTTTTCGAGGACGCTGATTACAAACCTGCCCTAAAAATTCAGCCATTTTAAGAAAACGATTTCAAGTTTGACGGTTTCCATTTTCAATTTAGAGTCTGGGATAAAAGAAAACTTTTCGAGTCGCCATGTCATTAACAAAGTCCAAGTACCAAGCCATGTAGCATCAGCCATGTTGAATTTTCGAATTACAAATTCACGTTCGGCTTCTGCGTGAAGTTGAATTCGTTCGAATTCCAAATCGGATCAAGTTAATAATAGTATATTATGCCACAAGGGAGGAAAGTGCGTTTTTTCACCGAGTGTGAAGTTTGATGCCCGAGCGCAGCAAGGGCAGCAATTCACATGAGGTGATAGTATCTATCTAACGAATTTTTCGCAAGAGTTATGCTCCGAATTGTATGCGGGACTTCTGCAGGTCTCCAGCGGGTTTATGGCGGCAGTCTTACTAGGAGTCCCGCCGGGAGTCCTGCCACTCCCATCGGGACTTCTGCGAGGGAAATTTTTGCTACTTAATATTAAAAAAAAATTATCCTGGATCCACAGAAAATGCATACTATCTTTTTTAGTAGAACTTCCCGGGTTATAAATAAACCAAAAAAATAAAAATGGTACGCCAAGTACTTAAAATTGGTTTTCTCGTTCAGTTAGTACATTTATCAAAACAGTGTCTTTGAAAAAAAAAAGTCGAAAAAAATTTAATCACGTAGGCCAAATAGTGTTTTGCATATTTATAAATATATACGTACATATAGTATATATAGTGTATATATATAGAAAAAAATACAAAAAAATAAAGTTGTTAATCACATTTATAAATCGATAGTACATTGAGATGGCGTACAAAAACTTGGCGTGCCTAAGGGTCAAGGGCTCCTTCACTTTTTCCTCCTCCTTCCTTATCCGCTGTCGCCGGTGCGCTTCTTGCTTCGTCGCGTCCCGTCAGGTGTCAGTAGTCCCGGACATACGGATATAGTCGTAGTTCGTACGTCCTATCTCCGGAGCTACGTCCCCATCCGTTTTTTCCTTCCACCTACGGGCCTTCAGTCTCGGGAATCGAACCCGCGACACTTTTCCCAGTCTTTCGGTTTCCCATACCGAGGCGCTGGTCCTTTCCTCTGGACCTTCTATTATAGTGGGTTCCGAACCACTGGTGCACAATATACTATTGAAGAGTAAAAGACGAAAATATTCCCGATATTTTATTTTTGCAAAATAATATTTTTACCGTCACTACATAGTGTACTACTGGTATTCGAAATTTGTATTTACAAATCTCACGTCGCGTGCCCCCGGCTGTGAAGTCACGCCCACCTCGAGGCTCCCGTACGTGAAGGGTCAATATTGCATTGACTAACAATGTCATATATTGAATTGAAAAGTACGAGATTCAACGTTCCCCCTGTTCCCCTTATTATTTGAATGAACTATGTACGACAGCTATTGTAAAAAAAAAAACTGGCACGCCAAGTTTTTGTACGCCATCTCAGTGTAATATCGATTTATAAATATGATTAACAACCCAGCTAGACAAACGTGCTGTGATGGCAAGAAATGACTGCGTAATGGCAGCAGAAACGCGTCAGGCAGCAGCACGTCGTGACAGAACAAGCGAAGTGGCATATGGCGACATTAAGCTAATTTTTGACGTCACGTCATGCCATCTCTTCGTACTATCGCATTGGCATCACGTCTTGGCGACTGTCTCGGCACGCGGTGATGCGGACATAAATGTGGGGCAATGGGGGTCACACATTGTGGACGAGCGCTCGAGCCCTGAAAAGCGTTGACAGTGCGTTACCTCAATGTGCCCAGAGCGTACTCTTTATGTTAAACGGGCGGCGTAAGCGAAACTTACAGCCACTGCGCGCCAAGTCTGTGATCTGGCCTTCGAGGGGCTCGCGTCGATAATCTCTCTTCGGAGAGAGCAAAATGGATCCCAGGCGCTAAAACCCAGTGTTTTAACGTCTGGGTTTAAAACCCAAGGAAAAACCCAAGCAGACCCGAACGAAGCCAATCGTTCCGATGTCATCCTGATGCCTAAATCAGGTGCCCTAATCCCCGCGGGGTATCAAATAGGGGTTCTGGAATATGCCTTGTTCCGAAAAGAGTGGGCTGACCAGCTAGTCCATGTGGTGCATGTATTTTTGGGGACCTACGTGTGATAGACGACGTGATTGGTGCCGCGTCCGACGAGAGAAGGGGACTCTCGCTTTGGCTTACCCCGGGTGGTTAACCACCAGCCATAAGAGGTGTCAGTTAAAGGTATCGCAGAGGAGGTGCTTGCCAGCCGATTGTGGTGGTTCAATCGTGCGCACCTCAATTGAGGTCGGCCTCTGCGGGGCAAAATATATCGCGACATGAAAGAAGGTAGTGTATGTTGCGTTTGCTCTTAATGGGCGAGGGACCTTCGGGTCGAGCATAGAATGACGGTCTCGTGCCGGATTTCTTCACACTAAATGTCTCGGCACGCGGTGCAACTGCACTTGAACTGCGCAGGGGTCGTTCTGTTTTAGGACTTGTTCAAGGCAGCTACCGTGGGGTTCCATTCCCCCGATAATCGCCTGGATATTTTCCGGGCTCCCTGTAAGTGGACTGAGCAAGTTGCTCACAACTCCACCTCCCCGTTTGGCCCCCGCTGGAAATGGCTTCGAGGGATTCGACTTCGGTCGGATCGCTGGAAGCCCCACCAGGTGAGTCGCTACCCGATGCAGGGCAGGGTAGGTCCATCTGTTCGATGATCCTTAATTAATTGATCGATCGATCAACTAGTTAACGGTGATAGCAGGGTTTTTCCAAGCCTAGTACCCCCTTGTCAGCGTTTTCAACGGAAAGTAGGGGAATCTTTGTTGCGTTTGCTCTTGATGGGCGAGAGACCTCCGGGTCGAGCATAAGAGGAGGGTTTCGTGCCTGACTCTTTATACATTAAATGTCTTGGCACGCGGTGGTGTCACTGTAACGGCATAATTGCCGATTGCCGGTGGTCAATCGTGCGCACCTCTATTGAGGTCGGCCTCTGCGGGGCAAAATATATCGCAACATGGAAGTAGGTGGGCTTCGTTGCGTATGCTCTTAATGGGCGAGAGACCTTCGGGTCGAGCATAGAATGACGGTCTCCTGCCGGATTTCTTCACATTAGTTGTAACGGCATAATTGCCACGCACAGTGAATAGCGTCGCGAACAGATGATGACATGATGCCACCATAATTACTGCACAACGTGTCATCGTGAGTGTGCAGGATGCCCGTCGTGACGACATATTCGTGTCAAATGGGCAGCACCTTTTAGACTGAAATGACATGATATGATGGCTTTATAACGTCTTAATTACAGCATATTGTGCCATTGCGTTTTATGCCAATGCATAAATTAAACAAATAGTATTTTTTAATTTTAATTATGTATACTAACTTACTCTACTGACAGGCACAAGATAATTCCGGAAAAAACGTTGTTAATTTTGTCATTCGCTGAGGATCGAATAGTCTACCCTGAGTCTTACATTCCGACAATTGCGCGTTAAGGCCCCACAACACGGTGCGAGCGCGGGACGAGAGTACATTTTTCGTAATTTTTTACAAGTAAACTATGTGTCGAAATTTTTAAATAATTTTCGTGGTCAATATATACATATAGAAGAGTGTATAAAAAAATATTTATCCTAATACACAGCTTTGTTTGCGGTATACGTCCAGTCAAAAAGTGCACTCCGGCTAAATTGGTGCTCGGCGGTCGATATCGATAAAGCTATATAGTTCATCTAAAAAATAAAAGAAAATTTATTTCGAAACTAGACACTTAGGTTTACATCATGACGTAGGGAAAACCCGATATCACAAAAAATAAAAAAATGGCGGACCAGCAAATTTTTTACTTCAAATTTCACCGAATTTTTTGTAGTGTTTATATTTTTTTTTTAATGGAAGGGGACCGTTTATGAAGAAATCGCTACGTGGAGACGTAGAGACTGGCTTTGCGAACAATTTAAAACTTGGCCCATGCAAATTGGATTTATAGTTTTTTAAATATGTTGTCGACAAGGTTGAAGAAAGGATTTTCGAGAAAAACGCGTTCAAAGTTTTGGTAACGAATAATTCGTACGCAAAAGCTAAATTTTTTCTTGTCTGTTATTATAATGTTTCTCACCGTTAGTCTGCTATTCCTGAACCATAGAACAGCTCGTCAGTTTCCATAGATTGATTGGTGTTTTGATTTTTTCCACGCAAACGACCCTCATGCGTGCTTTTTTTGGCTTCGAGGTCTGCGTCGAATATACGCTTCTCGTCCATGGTTTCACAATATCGATAGAGCTTCTCGCCAATTTTGATATTTAACACCTCCAATACATTTATGAGGCCAATACAATGGCCTAACGGAAATATCTTTCAAGAATTGTGGACCATGCAGGCCAACAAAGGATCGGTAGGTAGCAGACTCGGTCGGCGGCCGCACACCTGCCGCTCGGCGCGGTCGCTCGCTTCGAACCGTTTCACAGAAAATGCTGTATCTTCGTCAATTTTACAAATATCTTCAAAAAAAATTTTGAGAACATTCTTAACACATGCATCATTCAGAAAAAAGAAAAAAATTAAAAAAAAAAACAAACAATTTGCACCGTGTTGTGGGGCCTTAACCCACTTAGTTATCCAGATCTTATGAAAAGATGATTTTTATTTTATACTTAAATTACCTCCGAAAAGTACAGTTAAAATACCTATTTTTGTTTTCGTGCGTAATAACATGTTATTATGCAATATACATGAATAAAAAATAGGTATCTCGACCTGTACTTTTCGGAGGTGTTTTAAGTATCAAACGAAAATCATATTTTCATAAGATCTGAATTGCTGAGTGAGTTAAGGCACAATGGTCGGACTGTAAGACCCAGGTAGACTGTTCGATCCTCAGGGATCGACAAAATTAATACCGTTTTTTCTTGGATTATCTTGTGCCTGTCAGTAGAGTAAGTTCATATACATAATTAAAAATAAAAAATCCGACCACTTCCATAGATTTTGACCAAATTCAATACCAAAAGTCCTTGATCAAAACAGCATATTTGTGTGCAGTTTTAGGGAGATAGCTTTAATGTACGTAAGTTAGAGCTACCACAAAAACTTTTCAAAAAATTCAAAATCGTGTAAAATCTCCAATTGGGCCTCAGTATTGAGAAAATCATACTGAACGAAGCGATGTGACCGCTGTACGTACCAAATTTCAACTCGCTGTCTCAAGCCGTTCCCGAGTTATAGACGTTTTTAACGATGCAAATCACACACACACACACGCTATACATATTATATGTACATATATATTTACAAATATGCATAACATTACTTGTCCTACGTGATTACATTTTTTTCGACTTTTTGTTTTCAAAGACATTATTTTGATAAATATACTAACTGAACGAGAAAACACATTTTAAGTACTTGGCGTACCATTTTTACTTTTTTTGGAAAAAGTTTTTTGGTTTGATTTCACTTATTTTTGAAATATTGTAAATTTCATAGCGTCCCGCTTTAAAAAATGATTTTGCTTCCTCATAGAGAAAGCTATATTTTTTATGCACCATCGTTTCCATCAGTCAAAAAATATGTAATATATTTCTGACTCACTTTAATTATTAAGCTTAGATTCTATATTATAACTAGCTTCCTCCAGAGAACAATAGCAATAAATTATATGAATTATGAAGAGTTCGCATAAAAAGTAATGATGCGAAATGATCGTTCTTTTTTTTGTCCGACAATTGGTATTCGGGCAAAAAACCGATTATAACCGGAATAGGTATTTTTTGTAAATATTTATATAAAAATAAATAAATAAATAAAATATATGCATCTTGCATTACCAGCTGGCTTTACCTGCCAATAGGTGACACTATATATTGTTTAAACAAAATGTTTAGTAACTATTTCTCACTGAACAATCGATAATATTGTTGTTCTTTTACCTAAATAACAATATTGACCAAGTCTTGATCAATATTGCAAGCGATCTTCGGCAATTTCACTTTAAGGGGGTTTGATCGAAATTTTTTTCGCGGAATCAGTTGCGCCTGGCCGTCTGTACCACCCCCTAAGAACCACCAAAAATTTTGTCCATTTTCGCGTATCTCTCATCGTTCTTGACATATTCTCCAAATTCACTTTGTGGGTGTTCGATCGGAATTTTTTTACGCGATCAGGTGCAGCTGGCTGTCCGTACCACCCCTTAGGAGCCCTCAAAATTTCGTCCATTTTCGCATATTTCTCGACATTCTCGAGATATTCGCCAATTTCACTTTAAGGGGGTTCGATCGGAATTTTTTTCGCGGGATCCGGTGTGGGTGCGGCGGGCTTGCTTGGACGCCCCCCACCCCGCACCCACATGGTAACATAATAAGTCCTCGAAATTTCCAATAGTCATTGAAATTCTGCTAAAATGACAACTTATATGACACATTTTTACATGATCGTGACGCTTCGCGGGTCCCGATCATCATATCTTAAGATCTACCGAATGGATATGGACTCAATTAGGTGCGTTGGAAAGCTTGGGTCCACATTTATCGGTAAAAATGTGATCGGCATTTTCATCCGACGCGTCGTTTCCGAGATATTGCAATTGACATAACTTACTTCCGGCATATTGGAGTATAGATACTTGGTGACGCTTTATGATATGATATGATGGAATTTGATAAAATTTTTATTTTAAGTACTTGGCGTCGAGATGCTAGCGCGTCTTTTGATTTACAGGACTAAAAAACTCATTCCTTCGAGTGATATTTGTTCGTGTAGATGAGTGTTGAAAATACAAAGCATCCGACCCGCCGGTACCCTACCACATCGACCGGTAGTCGCGACGTCAAGTTGGACCCACCCCCTCCCGGTGAGCACTCACTCTCGAAGCTTCGCTACCGTTCGACGCGCACGCGATGTGCGCGGATCCACTAATATCTCAGCAATCTTGTATCAACAAACAAAGCTATATCATCAGTGAATTAACTCGTTGTGTTATTTACCTGCCCAACAGGTTATGGGCCGAGCTTGACTAAAAGGCGTGCATTAAAATACGGTGTGAAATCGCGAGTAAAAAAACTCGGCAGCAACGCGGTCGCAACGTGTAGAAAACAGTGAAGAAGCGTGAATAATTGAAACACCAAAGGGTGATATTGAAATGACGTCGATCATGAAGATCGAGCCGTTAAACGCGGAGAATTACGACACGTGGAAACTGCAAATGGAGGCTATACTCGTGAAAAACGACACGTGGCCGCACGTCAACGGCACGAAAGTGAGACCATCAACTGGAGAAGACGCAATTGCGGAATGGGATAATAAAGACGCGAAGGCGAAGGCCGGTATGGTGCTATCAATAAGTACATCGAAGTTGAATGTGATTCGAGGTTTGCAAACCTCGAGAGAAGTGTGGCTAAAAGTCGAGTCGACGTTTCAGTCGAAGGGGCCGGCGCGAAAAGCGACGCTATTAAAAACTATAATCCTATCGAAGTTGCAAGAGGGTGACAGTGTGCGGCCACATTTAACCGAATCCTTCGAGGCAGTTGCGAAACTAAAAGAAATCGGTTTAGTGATAAATTATAAAGTGCTAACAATCGTGCCGTTGTACAGTTTGCCCGATTCATTTAAGAATTTCCGTTGTGCCATCGAGACGCGCGACGAACTGCCCGACCCGGAAATTTTGCGAGTAAAAATCCTCGAAGAATACCAGTCGCGAAGGTCAAGCCAGAGCGACGCAGACACAAGTGCTATGTACGTGAGGAACGCAAAATTTCGACAAAATGCGGGGGCGCCTAACGAGCACCGTGAGAAGTCGAAGGGTGAGAAAACTGAGGCTCAAGGACAAACACCGAGAAAACAGCGATGTTATCGATGCGACAAAATCGGTCATGTAGCTCGATATTGCAAGGCGAGATACCCGTCGAATTCGCAAATAAGTGCACGACAGGCGGAGGATGAGGAAAATGAGTCGACAGGCTCTGATGACGCGAGTGGAAATTTAGTAATGCTGAATACAGTCGAGACAGCAATGTACAGTCGCGAGAACGTAAATGGCGAGGTGTGGTGTTTAGACAGCGGATGTACCGCCCATATGTGTACGGAAAGGGACAAATTCGAGAAGATCGAAAACCTAAACAAAACGTTGAATCTAGCGAACAGTGAATCGACAACCATCACAGGTGCGGGCAACGTGAGACTGTCGGTGAGTAACGGGACAAAAGAATCGAATATAAATTTTGAAACGGTGTACTACGTATTGGATCTACGCACAAATTTAATATCGGTGACGAAAATCACCGATCGCGGGTACGAGGTACGGTTTCGCGAGAAGGACTCTATTTGTTCGTCGCTATGCGACGAACAAAAACGGAGCGGTAATATTTCGCGCCGACAGAGTCGGGAACCTGTATTATGTGCGAAGGGAGATAGCACGCACGACAACGTAAACAACGCGGCAGTGTCCGCGAGCGGTGCGAAGAGTAACATAGACGAGTGGCATTATAGACTAGGACATGTAAACGAACGGGATTTACGGAGCATGGCGAAGAGCGGGGTGGTGCACGGGTTGAAGCTGGACAACAAGCAGCAGATGTCGAAATGCGAGGTGTGCATAATCGAGAAGCACACCCGCCTTCCGTTCCCGGAAGGTAAAGGTAACCGTACAGAAAACCTATTGGACATAGTGCACACAGACGTCTGCGGCCCGATGAAAAATGCGTCATACTCCGGTGCCAAGTATTTTGTAACGTTCATCGCGATGGTGCGAAATCTTTTTCGTAAAAAATAACAGCGACGTACTCGGCGCATTTAAAAAATACAAAGCCCCAGCCGAGACGTTGACTGGTAAAAAGATAAAAGCATTGCAGTCTGATAATGGCAAAGAGTACTGCAATAAAGAATTCGACCAATTTTTAGAGCAAAACGGAATTGCGAGAAGATTATCGGCACCGTATACCCCTCAACAAAACGGCCTGACAGAGAGGAAAAATATAACACTGGTCGAAATGGCTAGATGCATGATGCGCCAAGCTAACGTGCCCACGACTTTCCGGGCAGAGGCAATAAATACAGCGTGCTATACAAAAAATAGATGTGTAACGAAATCGTTAAAGGGAGAAATCCCCATACAAACTATGGATAGGGGAAACCCCCACGGTGGCATATTTTAGAGTGTTCGGTACGAAAGCATTCGTGTTGAATAAAAACGTTCAAAAAGGGAAATTCGAATCGCGATCGGAAGAAGGCGTTTTCGTGGAATATTCGAACGAATCGAAGGCGTACCGTGATTTCGCGATGTCGCGATTCCGCGATTCCGCGATTCCGCGACTTTACGCGATTTCGGCAGCCACAGCTGCCGAAATCGCGTAAAGTCATAACGAGTCGCGACGTTAAATTCGTAAACCAATTAGTGTTCGAACTCGAATGTCAAGAATTCCTGGCAAACGAAAGCGACGATGCGCCAAACGCCGCCATTGAGTCAAGGCCAACCGAAGCCGAACGAAAACAAGACACGAGCGGCCAAATAAACGAAACCCGCCCAGAAGCGCCGCGAGCGGCCAAACGCAAGGCAGTGTCCGTCGGAACCCCGCAAGCGCTGCGACCACCGAAACGAGGGAGAGGACGGCCAAGACTAGTTCGTTCTGGATCGGTCGGAAGGCCGAGAAAGGTATACCATACAGCGGCCAATGAAGGTGAAGAGGACAGAGAGCAGAGCGAGACCGACGAGGAAGGCACCGACACCGCGGACGATCAACAAGGGCCTGGAGAGAACATGGATATAGACGACGAAGTATTCATCGAATGCAACCTAACAACAACGCACGATCCAACAACGTGGCAAGAGGCAAAACAAACCGACGATGTCGAGGCCTGGAGAATAGCCTTGGAGGACGAATACCTGGCACAGATACGCAATAATACGTAGGAAATCGTACCCAGACCGAAAAATCGCAATGTAATCAGCAACGGATTCGTTTTCTGCACCAAAGAAAGTGGAAATACCACGAAGAAGAAAGTACGTCTCGTCGCCAGGGGGTGCTCGCAACGACCAGGTGAAGATTTCCACGAAACATACTCCCCAGTGGCGAGCGCAACATCTATTCGAATTTCAGCAGCCTTGGCGGCCGAACGAGGCTTACAGATACATCAAATGGATGTAGTAACGTAGTAGAAGCCGAGTGTATGGCCCTGTCCGAGGCAACTCAGGAATCAATCCACCTCAAAAGTATACTACGAGACATGCAGACACCGCGCGACCAGATCACCCTCTACAACGACAATCAAGGATCACAACGATTGGTCCACAACGCCGATGTGCATCACTCAAAGATAAAGCACATTGACCTGCAATATCACTTCATCCGCGACCATTGCGCGTCGGGCTCGATTGAGTTGAAATACATGCCCACCAGCGAGATGCCAGCGGACATCTTGACAAAAGAGTTATCCGCACCCAAACATGTGTTTTGCCAAAATGGACTGGGAATGATCGAGCTGTGCGAATAAGGTACTTTGCAGGGGGGTGTTGAGAATACAAAGCATCCGACCCGCCGGTACCCTACTAATATCTCAGCAATCTTGTATCAAGAAACAAAGCTATATCATCAGTGAATTAACTCGTTGTGTTATTTACCTGCCCAACAATGAGGAACCTTTACCACCAAACTTTTTTTCTCATTTTTCCTGTGTTCATTCAATTTGTTTCTTCACGTGTTGAGACGGTTTTTACATCTCGCTCCCCTCAAAACATCTATCGGAAGTCAACGCGAGAAAGCCCAAGCGCATCGGTAAAAAAGAGCGCACAACAGATCAGCGTATACCCAGGGAGTCGACAACTATGGAGCGGCCTGCCTTACCACGAGACTCGCCGCGCGCTACGACCACGCGTAAGCCACGCAGCAATTGCGTCAGCTGCGCGTGATCACCTGAGGTGCGGTAAGAGACGCCGATTGACGTCAAATTGACGTCACGCGGATCGGAAGGGGACGCCGATTCGGGCCGTGCGCACCCGGCGCTCCGGTATAAAAGGCGGCCCGGAAGCATTGAAAAGCACTCTTGGTCGAATAGTGACTCCGATCACTACCGAGATTCCTTCCCAACAAGCATCGGCGACTTTCTCTGGGGACACAGATAACGGCTGCTGTCTTGGTTACCCCTTTACCTATAATACAGCGTCGGCGACTTCTCTCGGGGACGGGAGTAGCTACCGCCGTCTGTTAACCCTTTTCCTCTGAAAATACAGCGTCGGCGACTTCTCTCGGGGACGGGAGAGACTGCTGCCGTCTGTTTCCCTGGCCAATCTTTTTCTTTGTATTTTTTTTTTTAGATAGAATTTATATCAGCGTGGATTTAATTATAATAAGATTTTTTTTGTACCAACGATTTAGATTGTAATCGAATAAAACAAACGATTTCAATTGACATATAGGATCAATTTCTGTTTCTCGAATTTTTATTTTTACAGCGCCTGCCCTCACAAAAATTGAAAAGTGAGCAAAGAACTCACATAACGTCGCTTTTGGAGCAGAGAGCTGTAAGCCTCCAAAAGTGAAAAGTTACAGTGTTTAGGAACCACGGATACTGATGGAAAATCTAATTCTTCCGACTAACAATGCCTCCCAGAAAAAATCTTATAGTAATCTCAATACGTTCGTGTAATTAATTACAAAATTGTTATTTAATACGGTAATATCGGTTGTATTGTATGGTAATATCAACCATAATTGCTGCGGTGACGTTATCGTTCGGATAATAAGTTAAAGCGGTCCTCTAGTTTCTCGGGTCGAAAAAATCGATTTTTTTTTTCATAAATCACATCCACAACATGTGTTGAAAATGTGTGGGAAAGGATTTTTCGATATTCAAACTGATTCACGGCCCTGGAACGAAGCAGGTATACGGAGCGCGCGCGAGGCTGCTCCGAAAGCCGAGCGGCGCTGACCATTATATTGATATCCCTAAATCTAACTGCTACCTGAACCTTTCGTGAATTAGACCCGAGTAAAGGGAAGCCGAGACTGTTGACAGACGCTTTCGAATATTGACTAAGACGCCGTGAAGCGTCGGTTAGTTCAGTTTTGCTGTGGCAGTTGCGAAGCGTACTATATTTTCTCTTGCGAGTCGCACGCAGCTGATTTTTTGAAAATAATTTTCAAAATGTTAAAGAAAGGAAATAGAGACGCCCCGGCTCGTTACGATCGACCTAAAAAGCGAAAATTCGCAGGCAACCGACACACTTTATAACAAGACAAGTCGCTTACATCGGCGTCAGCGAAGAAACTTCGTCAAAATAAAAATTTGGAAGTGAACGTTGAACAGACTGTTTTGTATTGTATTTTGAATTTTGTGAGTGTATTTTCAACCATTTCTTCGGCTGTTATTTGTAAAGAGTGCAAAAGTACGGTGACTTTCCATCAACGTGATATACGAGGATTGGGCTTGAAAATTTCTATGGCGTGCAAGTGTGAGAAAGAAAAAGAAATAGATTCATGCCCAAAAATCGATAAAGCCTACGAAATAAATCGTCGCTTAGTTTTCGTGATGCGTTTGTTGGGAGTCGGTTATGAAGGCTATAGAATTTTCTGTGGAAAGATGGATATGGGACAAGTTTTTGCTTTGAACACGTACTATTAATATTAATATTATATGGAATATTAATATCAATATTAATATTCCATATTAGAACATATTCACTCAGCTTCTTCAGCCGTTTTTAATACAGTGTTGTCGATTGCGGTTAATCAAGAAAAGGAAGTCCTTCAAGAACAAGGAAAAGCAGAAAATGAATTCACCGTATCGGGAGATGGCACATGGAAAAAAAGAGGATTTTCATCTTTATTCGGAGTTTCAACTTTAATTACCAAGTACACCGGTAAAGTGGTTGATGCGTGTGTAATGAGTCGTTTTTGTGCTGGATGCAATTTGTGGAACAATAAAAAATAGTGATCGAGTTGGAAATGCAGGTTGGCTCACTGATCATGAAGAAAATTGTACTCGAAATCATACTGGAAGTTCTGGGAAGATGGAAATAGATGCAGTTGTGAAAATGTTTTCTCGTTCAGTAGATAAACATCAAGTTCGATATACGACATACATAGGAGGTGATGACTGCAAGACATTCAACGGTATTTTGAAGGCAGAATCATATGGAAAAGATGTTGTTGTAAAAAAAAGTGTGTTGGACACGTTGAAAAGAGGATGGGGACTCGGCTCCGAAATGCAAAAAAATTAATAAAGGCATTGGTGGGAAAGGTGCAGGAAAACTCACTGATAAATTGATTGGTGAGATGACAAAGTATTATGGATTAGCTATTCGGAGACATCCAGATTCTATCGAGGAAATGAGAAAGGAAATTTGGGCACTTTCACAAGATTTCCACAGACAGCAATCCACACCATCAAAATTGTCCTGCAGGCGAATCTAGTTGGTGCAGATGGCGCAGAGCTGAGTTTCTCGGAGAGGCTGAGCAATTCAAACACAATAAACCGCCTCTTTCTGAAGCAGTTCAAAAAGTTATAAAGCCAATTTATGAGGATTTATCCAAAGAACAATTGTTAAGCAGATGCCTGGGAGCGGAAACTCAAAATAATAACGAGTCGCTCAATTCGTTAATCTGGACTTTTGCTCCGAAGCACCTCCATTCTGGGCCAAAAGTGGTTGAAATCGCCACGTTTCTCGCTGTCATAATCTTCAACGAAGGATTCAAATCTATCCTGAAGACCTTGGAAACCATGGGAGTGAAAATCGGCCCACAAGCTAAAGGATATGTTCAACAGCGTGATAGCTCTCGGATCGACAGTTCAGAAAGGCGCACGAGTGATGTTGTAAAACAGGCCCGAATCGCGAAAAGGGAAGACGGAGCAGCTCTGCGTGACTTCCAAGAAGAAGAGGAAGGCCTATTGTATAGTCCAGGAATAGCAGATTGACGGTGACATGAAATTTTTAGTATAAATCACATGCGCGAACTTTCAAACGCGTTTTCTTCGAAACGGTGACCACGATATTTCAGAAACTACTGCACCGATCTTGTTCAAATTTATACAGCATCTTTAATATGTTATAAGCCAGCGATTGAACTAGGATTATCATGATTGCTTCGATAGTTTTTTTTTGTACGAGCGAAAAACTTAAGAAAAAATGAGTAAAATATAGAATGTAATTTTCAGAAGTGTATAAAAAAGTCAATTTTTGTAATTTAGAATTCACTCTAGTTCAATCGCTAGTCTTAAATATAAAGATTAAAATGCCGTTTGATTTTTGATTTCAGATAAGCAGAACAGCCGCAATCTTGGTCACAGTCAAGCACCTCTTTTACTTGATGTCTTCCTGTCGGCCACTATAACTTTCATTCTATTATATATTTCGACTTCAAAAAATTTGTAAAGCTTATTTAAATGTTAATAAAGATTATGCAAAAACAATGAGATTGATTATTTCGATGCGTTGCCCGTAAAAAATTATTGAAAACACCGTAAAAAAACAGCCGAGAAACTAGAGGACCGCCTTAAAAGAAGTCGTAAGTAGAAACTGACAGAACTAAAACTCGTCATTGCAGGAGCGTTGCCAACGTCTATGTGTTGCTATGTCATAACTACACATCATATGCAATATATCGAAAGACGACATTGAGCTAAACAAATTAAAAAAATGTAAATACTAATTTCCGACGTTCCAAAAACCGCCAGGAATTCGTTTCGATGAGAACTTTGTACCTTTGCTTGAGTTAACGCGCTAAAAACTTAGCGTAAAGCCATTTAAAGATGACTATATGCTTGACTGCATGCACGTAGATTTGTCACTGCTTTACTTTTATATTATTTATATTCGTTTATTGCTCAGCCAACAGGCCTTGAACTGGACTTGGGGTGTATTCACATTTCCCTAGCTTCACTCATCCTTCCACACCTCCTCTCTTTTTCTTTCTCTTAACCTAAGCTATCTTACTATCTACGCTATATCTAGGTGCCTAATCTACTCTAATGCTACTCGGTCTCTCGGCCCGTCTCTTCCTCTCTGTGCCTTTCCGCTTCTTTTCTTTCTTCCCTAGCCCTCTTCTCTTCCTGCACCTCCGCCCTAATCTTCTTCAGCTTCCTTAGCCACTCCACCGCTTCCTTGTTTCCCTTCACGTCGACTATGTCCCTCGTTCTTAATTCCTTGCTGTCCGCCTGCCTCCCGTGCGTTCGGAGGTGATCCAGTCTGCTCTCCGGCGTCGCGCAAATTCTGCATTTCCTTTTTTCCTCCGTCTCCCAGTGTCAATTTGCCTCCTCCTCGTTTCCGCATGTTACCCTCGCTATTATGTTCAGACTCACCCTCTCACCCTCCTCTTTCAGGTATTCAGGCAGTCCGTCCGGTATACTTTCTTTATATCTCGCGTTGTATCTTGAGCCCGCTATCCTATTGTACATCCACTGCCCTTGCCTTTCCCTTCGTCTCATCTTGATCTCCATGATTATATTCTTCCCCTCCTCGGCCCTCCTTCTTATTTCCGTGCTGCTGTATCAATTTTCCCGGTAGAACCTTTCTTCCATTCCTGTAGTTTCCTCTCGCCTTTCCTTTCTTTCCTTTTCTCTTATACACTCTTTCACCAGCTCCTTGTCGCTCTTTCTCGCTTTCTCTTTGTATTTCATCGCTCTCTCCCCCATTTTCGCGCTGATCTTGTCCGAGTTTCTCTCCTTTAGCACCAGGTAATCCGGTGTGCATCTGTCTAGACCCAGTGTCCATTTCAGGTATTTCACCTGTACTCTTTCCACCTCAGCCGTTTCCTTCCACCCCCAAATCTCCGCTCCATATGACAATACCCCCATTACCAGGTAGTCAAACAGCATCTTCCGTCTTCTGTAATTGTCGATAAATCTCCTTTCCCCTATACCCCACACTTGCTTGATGACCGTGTTAGCCTTCTTCACTATCTCCTTAATGTGTTCATTGTCCTCTCCGTGTCTCGTTAATTTGTAGCCTAGGTACTCGAACTCCTTCACCTCTTCAATTCTTTCATTGCCCCACTTCCATTCCGCCTTTGCCGTCTTACCGCCGCCCTTCCTGTATGTGAACATTTTTGATTCAGCCACATTCAGTTGTACCTTTTTCCTCGCTATGTAAATTTCCATCCTCTTCAACAGACCTTTCATATCCCTCTCATCCGTTGCCAACAGTATAATATCGTCTGCGTATACCAGCGTTCAGATTTTCCATCTTCCGATTACCACTCCTTCCCCCTATTCCTTACGCATCTCTTCCTCGATGTCCGACATTAGGATCGAGAATAGAGTTCGGCTGAGCGGACACCTCTGCCTCACCCCTTTCTCCGTCCAGAACCAGTCCGAGACCTTTCCCTTCACCTTTAACGCATTCATGGCTTCTCCGTAGATCTCCTTCACTCTTTCTACCAGTTCTCTCCTCACTCCTCTCTTTTCCATAGTCTTCCAAAGGACTTTTCTGTCAACTCTGTCGAAGCTGCTTTCAGGTCTAAGAAAAACCCATAGACCTTTCCCCCTTCTCCGATTCCCTTTTTTATTACGTGTTTCAGAACATATATGTTGTCCATGGTCCCTTTGGTTTTTTCTGAACCCCGCTTGGGTGTCCGGGATGATGTTCTTCCTCTTAACTTCTTCCATGATTCGCTCCAGAAGCACTGCCGCATACACCTTGTATGCCGTGCACAGCAGCGTGACCCCTCTGTAGTTTCCTACCTCTCCACTGCTACCTTTCTCGAGAATTGGCGCTATTAGCCCTTTTCTCCATTCTTCCGGTATTCCTTCTCCTTTCCATGCTTTTTTTTAGAATTTCCTTCAATTGTTCTCTAAATTTCCCTCTGCTGTGCAGCCAGGCTTCGTTCGGAATTCCGTCCACACCTGCCGCCTTTCTCATTTTCAATCTCCTGATCTGCTTGTCTATTTCTTCGTCTGATAATTCTCCTTCTCCGTCCGCCGCGCTTCTTCTTCTCGACTCTCCTTCCTCCCTTTCCTCTCTGCCCTTCAGCAATTCCATAAAATACCTTCTCCATTCGCTCACCTCTATGCTCTCGCTGACTCCAGTCTTTCTATTTCTTCCTCGGTTCACAATCTTCCACATTTGTGCCTTCGTTCTTACCCCTTTGATTTCCGCTTCAAACTCCTGCTTTTTTGCTTCTTTCTCCTTGCACAGTTTTCTTATGTCCCTTCTCGCCCTTACGTACACTTTTCTTGTTGACTTTCCTTTTTTCCAGTCCTTGTAGACTTTTGGCCACTTTTCTATTTTCCTTGCTGCTGCATTCCTTATCCCACCATCTCTTCTCTCCAGCTGTTGCTCCCTTTATTTTTATGATCTTCCTTCTCATGCTATTCCCTATGCCTACTTTCAGTTGTTCCCATTTTTCCTCGTTTCCTTCGCCTGCGGCCTCTTGCTCTTCTTCCATCCTCTTGTATTCCGTGACTGCTCTCCCCGACCAGTCGATTACCTCCTTCTTCGTCTTTGCCTTTTCCCTTTTTTCCTTTCTCACGTAACCTCCTATCTTCGCTTCTAAGGGTCGGTAATACGACTCTACCCTGTCCCCAACTCTCAGCTCCTGCGCTTTCTCCGACCCCTCTTCGTTAGTAATTACGTAATCGACCGCCGACGTTCCTCTTCCTCCGCTGTATGTCCACTGTCCTTCTTCATCTCCCTTCATATTTCCGTTCATAATATTCCATCCTCGTTTCTCTATTAGGGCTGTCAACTCATTTCCTTCTGCGTTCCACGATGCGTCTTTCGATCTCCTTCCGTCCTGCTCCTCCTCCTCTCGTTCGTATCTCTTTCCCATTCTACCTGTCCGTGCGTTGACATAGCACGGACAGGTGCTATGTCAACAACTCAGCCATACGACTCGTTCCATCTCGTCAATTTTTTCATTGATTTTCCTCCGCTTTGTCTTCATCTCTTCCTGGCTGTAGACCGTGACTATTCTCCACATCTGTCTCCCTATACTTATTCTACTTTCCTGTAATCCTTCTTCCTCTTTCTCGTCACTTCTAACTCTCATTTCATCGTCTTCCTAATACCGGTCACAATTCCTCCATTAGCCCTTCCCTTCTTGCATGATCTTATCGCAGGCTGACATTTCCATTCAAATTCCTTTGGCATTTTCTTTTTCAGCTCATCCCAGTCCTCATTCACCCACGCAATCCCACTCTCTGATGTCTTCCGAAAACGCCTTGTCTTTTTTTCTCAGGCCTGCTATGTTCCAGAATACTATGCCAATTTCTTTCTTCTCGTCTTCGCCTCTCCTCGCCCCTTCCGCCTGTCTCTTTTCTTCTTTCGTTCTCTCCTTTGTAATTCTTACCTCTATTCTCTACTTGCCGTTGGCCTCTCTTTGAAAACCCCGCTCCTCCTCTAGTTAGTGCGAGTCCTCATGCCAGTAGTGCCATTTTCCTTGCAATTGCATTTTTCTGTATCCCACTTTCACTTGTTTCCCTTCTTCTTTTTCTTGTTTCGCGCTTATTCTGATTTTCCTTTCCACTTCTCGCTCCTCCCTCGTCATGTCGTGGTCTATGTATTGTAACTGTTTAGCTATCGGCGACCACCTAAGGCCGAGCTAAAACCGATATTATTGGCGTAGTGAGATGGCGCGAGGTGTAAGTAGCGCCATCTGCCACGATCGAGCAGCGGCTCGATCGATAACAAACGCCGCGCATGCGTAGCAATACATAAGACGAAAGATCGGAAGCACAGCGGCGCTGCCGAGCGGGCTTGCGACGAAAGCACGCTCAAGGTCGAAGGACGGCGAAAGCGAGGGAAAATCGGCCTCACCGATTGGACGAAAATGACGACATGAAATTTGCACACGGCACCGACCGAGCACACCATTAGCTCAGTGGTTAACACCGGATGATCGTCACAGCAGTATCGACACGGTATTGGAGGGCTACGGGAGAGCCACTCGAGGAGTCAATCAGAAAATTAATAATCGACCGACCGCACGCAGACGCGAGTCCGCCAAAAATCTGCCAAACCGACGGCGTGGGAGTCCAAAATCGGGGTATAAAAGACGGCGATTTCGACAGTCGATCATCAGTTCTTCGATCATCAGTTCGACGATCTACTTTACCATCGGCCAGCGCTCCAAGGACTAAAAGTGAAAAGTGAATAAAAGTGAACTAAAGTGAAGTGGTGCCAAAAAGGACATAAAATTTGTGCCGATTTGGACTTGCCGAGTGAACTTATAAAATTCGTACCGAAAAAGAACTTATACATTTTCGTCTCAATTCGAACTTATAAAAATTGTGGAATTTGAGCCGAGGACTCATAAAATTTGGGACACTTTAACTTGTAAAATTTCGGGCCAATTTTGAAATTATAGAAATTGTGAAACGCTGGACTTATAAAAATTTGTGCCAGTTCGAACTTATAAAAATCGGTAAAGTGACCAAGGTGACCGGCCAGATAAGTGGCAAGTGACGGAATAAAGAATTTTGCAACACCAAGGGCTCGAAAAAGGCACATCCAGGGCTTCATTCACTTTCCCTGAAGGGACCGATACCGTAAAATCGAGGTAAAAACGTTCAATTATCAAATAAACACCAATTGCAAATCGCGAGGTGAGCGAGCCGTCACCGTCGATCGCCGTGCAGTGGCGTCACAACGAGACCGCCGAGCACAGCGGCCAGCTGGATTTCGCGACGACCGAGAAGTTGCCCGCGCATGCGCCGTACGATCACACGCGAATAAATCCTGTCGATTAAATATTCCAACTTCAAGAAATTAATTTATTCAATAAAAGAAGAAATAAGATCGGAGTATACGGATAAGCAATTTTGTTATCGATCGAAACGAATATCTTGACCGAGAATAATAACACAAATAAATTCAAGGGATCGCAAAACTTGTAATCACTCAAGGTCTCGTCACTTTACAAATAAAAATTATTATTATTCACATAAGAAACGTCTCTGACACACCCACCCATAATTCCTAGACGCTCGAGTCCACGAATCCTTCCGTTTGAGTGCCCGTTTCTCTAAGGGAGGAGCGCGAATTCGGGGAAATGATTGTACGAGCATTTGCTCCTGTTACAGTATATCCTTCTGCTTCCTAGTTTCTTCTTCTCTCACATCACTCTTTGCTTCGCCTACCAGTCTTTTAGTTCTACTATTACTTTCCTCTTCTCGTCCCTTCTACTGTCTCGATTCTATTTATTTTATTAGCTTTTTTGAATTCCGCTTCTAAAAATTGCTCTACTGCCGCTCTCAACCCGTTTCCCTCCATGTTCAACCCGCTTATTACTATGTTGTTTTTTCTCTCTTTTTTCCTGCTCCTCTATTTTTCGCTTGATTTGCCTGACTTCTATCCATGGATTGGCGCCTTCCTCTGCGCTGCCGTTATCCTCCCTCCTTTTCTCCTCGCTTCCTTCCTCCATTCTCATAATTATCTCTTTTATTATCTCCTCTATTCCTTTCTCTTCTTGTTCCATCCTCTCCATTTCCATTTCCACGATCCTGCCCATGTAAGAATGCCGATCCCTTGCCGTTCTTGGACAATTGTTTGAGCCTCGGGCCAGCATTGGCTGACGGGTCTCACTTGTCGAGATTGGCCACAGCGTCAATAAAATAATGGAACGTTGCTGGGCCAGTTAATAACCTAGGATTCGGCATGCCGAATTCTAGCCTATTGGTAGACTTATTGGTTTTTTTTTTCTTTTGATGTTATTAACTCAAGTTGGGACTAACCATTTTTCGAGAACAAATTCTTCTGATAATAAATATCAAATGGCGATTATTTCGCGAAGATGCGGACAAGCTTGTCCCGAGATTCGGCCAACAATCGGCTTACATATTATTTTAGGAATTTGCCGTTGCTTAAACGAATGTCAATCACTTTCCGAGTCATTCTTGGACGGTAGTGTCATGCCGAATCCTAGCTTATTAACTGGCCCAGCAACCTTCCATTATTTCATTGACGCTTGGGCCAATCTCGACAAGTGAGACCCGTCAGCCAATGCTTGCCCGAGGCTCAAACAATTGTCCAAGAACGGCAAGGGATCGGCATTCTTACATGGGTACTTTGCCGTGCCCTGACGCCCATAACGCAAAGGACACTGCTCTATGTGGTCAATCAATGCGCGATCCGGTTAATAAAGAAACCGGAGTTTCATAATAAGAGCATGTATACAGAGTTCAGTTTAGAGTAAATTTCGACGAGTGAACAGCAAGCAGATATATTTACGGAGCCGCTTACCAGAAACACGTTTCAACATCAAAGGAACATGCTGCCTGTTCTGGACAAATCAGACATAGACCTGAAACCGAAGTTATGTGCGAGAGTAAAAAAATATAAAGAGCAATGCACTTTTCGAGATGTCAAAGTAGGAGTGTTGAGGTTATCGACTATATCGAAAATATAGAATCATTTAATATGGATATATACATTAACTAAGGCGGCGATCACGCCTAGTTGTTTGAATACGCTGGTATCGACGAAATCAATGCTCAAAAAACTGAAAGGTGCCCATATGAAAATGTCGTGTTTTATCATTTCAAATTCACAATAGAAAACGCAACGTTTTACGTTAGGTTGGAAATATTGAGCATGAGCAAAGAGTATATTTGCATATAACAGACTCACA
Organism: Stenichneumon culpator; assembly: GCA_964017025.1. Taxonomy (NCBI): domain Eukaryota; kingdom Metazoa; phylum Arthropoda; class Insecta; order Hymenoptera; family Ichneumonidae; genus Stenichneumon; species Stenichneumon culpator. The sequence goes on along the minus strand of OZ024773.1, from coordinate 616,445 downwards.
AATACTATAAAAAAAAAACCACTGTATTGCCTTTATTTATGTTCACGAACAAGGGGACTTGGTAAAAATGTTCTTGCATCATGTGGTATCGAATGACTTCATTTGAAGCAACAGAGTTTTCGCAAAGGAAACATGGCGTAGCAGATTCAGGATTTCCAAGTGAAAAGGAATCGACGCATTGGGCAGAGTATATTCCAGCATGCAGAATATTTCTGCTCCATCGCGTATGCGACCCAACACCGCTTGGCTCCCTTAACCCCTTCACTGTCAGAGAAACGTATTCCTCTATACGTTTTGGCCCCTATAGGGGCCACTGACAGTGAAGGGGTTAAGAGTAAGTGAAAGTCACGTGATCGCGCCACGAGAGCGATAGAGATACCATTATTGGCACTCACAGTGGAGCGAGAGAGACATCACGAGACAATGTTTCACACGACAATAAGAAGGGTGATAATATCATCTATACAGCGATTTAAGCTGCAAGAAGGGCGTTGAGAATGTTCGGAGATAAAACGCATTAAAATATCTCTTCAGAGGAAGCCATACTATATCAGTCAATATATCGATGGTCTAATAACGCCATAAGGACATATCAAAATGTATAATCATAGATTATTCAGCCTTTTGTCATTAGACTCTCGATATAAGCTCAGAACTTTTTTACAATAACTTTAGTTCATTGTCATGTTTCAGAGCGCGAAGTGGATGAATTTTCTACTTTGAAAAAAATCTAAGCACGATTGTTCTGATATTCTCTCAAATAAGGCTTAAAATGAAACTTTGATTGCAGTCGAAGCGCATAATTGATATCAAATAACAAACAATTAACTGACTGAGGGTTTCCCTCGGCCAATCGTACAAACTTGAGGGCGAAGTTTTATTTATTTAAATTTTTGATTGGATCATATGCTTTTTTCGTTCACTATAACCCGCTGGTATCAAACGTTAGACACAATTTAAACGACTTTAGTGAAAAAAACAGACCACATACTTTTACAGAAATTGGAAATTAAGACAAATTTTAGATGAGTTGCCAAAAATAAATATATTAAATCCAAATGAGACGACAGGGTTTGCTTCACTTCGCGAGCAGATGTGCGTGAGGAACCGACTAGAGAATAATAAATTGGACTTTCTAGCCACTGTCGATATCTTTCAATTTGGTACAAAATTTATAATGGATTACCGATTTTATTCCACACTTTGGGGGCACTGGTCGAAAATCGAGGATATCAGTGTCGCGCCCGTGCGGGCATGCATACAACAGCTTCCGCCACGGTACTCATTATCCGTCTTTTACACTAGGACCTCGATTTCGTTCACAGCGGCGGGACCAGCTCCGCATCACACTTACCAAAATCGAGGTTGCCCATGCCCCGCCCATACTCAATGTCGAGCGTGGCCCATAGCTTGCTGCGCCGATCGATATTCGCTCCGTGGTGGGGACTATTGAGGAAATTAGGGGCGCAAAAATCGAAGTCCTAACGTAATTGTTATAGCAGGAGTATCGATAATAAGCTGCAGGCAAGGTGATTATGACTCCATCGTAATAATTTTTTCCGCGATTACTTATTACATATACTGGACTGGGCAGATTCTCGAATTTGAGCCTCGCGCTGAATAGATTGAGGTGCAACTTAATATATGCCTGAGCGGTCACGCACCTTCATTATTTTGCTGTTCAAATTGGCGTTCAGTGTTAAGGTTATATAGCACCCGTAGAACACCACTGTAATACATTCAATAGTACACTCAAGCGAAAACATATTACATTGCCCTCTTAGGGTGCAATGAACATTTATATTTAGGAACTAATCAGGAATCAATCAATCTAATGCTACAAACTACGATATTCAAATGAACTTACACCACCACCTTTAAGCAGTTTTTTTCGAAAGTCTTCAGATGGGTTGACGAATGCTTCGTGATGCCGGATAACATTATTGATCGCTGGGCCACTTGGTTGTAAGTGGAGATCGTATAGAATCTGAATCCTTTTCGGTTCGTCCTTGTTTTTTAAGTACACGTCTATCGGAATCACAAAACCAGCGTACCCCGATTCTTTAACCATGTAAGGTGGTTCCTTTAAAATCCTCTTTGGTTTCGGAAAAGTCTCATGTAGGTGGAAAACAACTAGAAAAAAAATGTTTTATCATAAAGTGATGTCCTTTATACAAAAATTCAATTCCAATTCAGAAACCATTCAATTGTATACATAAATCCAAAAGCGTTCAGTATGACAGTATAAAAATTGTTAGTGTAAACGTTCAGTATGTATCAATAGTTCCGAGGGTGTCCGATTTTCTGCGGCCCGGATGGGTGGTGTACGTGGCACAGTAAACATTAGTTACACTTCGAAGAAGGGTAGTAGCGAACATTCTACTTCTTCTTCATTCTAATTTCACTAGTACCACGGAAAGTCAGAAGTCAATCTGATTACAGCAAATATTCTGTGTCAATGAATTGGAAAAATTATCATTCTTTATACAACCGATGCAACGTTTCTGAATGTTATGCTATCGGCATAAAATTCCGTAGTGATATGTTTGTATTTACTGGAAAAACGCTCAAATACCAGGGAGCGAAATCACATTGTCTTAAGGTAGTCTTCGCATTACATTAATTTTACATGGTGCGTATGGTAAAGTTTATCTCGCAAAATTTCCATATGTACTATAACGTAATAATCAGACAATCCGGAAAAAAATGCGGGGCGTACCAGGCCGGGATTCGAACCCGGGACCTTCCGATTGCCGGTCGACTGCTCTGATCACTGAGCTACGCCAGGCCGCTACCCACACCAATTCCGAATTGTCCTCATTAAATTCCATTTTTCGCGTTGTTACATTATATTAGATAGATGTACTAAGATAGTACGGTTGGTAGGATCAATATTGTTAAAGGTAATGATACCATTTCCTGTAACGCTAGTTACCATTTCACTTAATAGCAAAATGAAATTTTCGATCAGATTTTTTGATGGCCGACCCACTAGTGGCAACTTGTAATCAATGTCTAAAATAAGCGTAAATAGGGATTGACTATATATACACTGCAGGTACCGCTAGCATCCTCGTACCCTTATTTATCTGCATATGTGTACAGAAAAAGACTATTTTTCCCACCTGCATATACATAACATCACAAAATCTTGACTGTCGACTTTAGAATCTTGAATCTGGAATCTTAAATCTTGAATTTACTCTAGGGGAACGCAAGTGACTGCGAGGAGACACTAAAATAACTAGTCGTTATATGTCGTTTTTTACCTGCGATATAATTTTAAAAAACTTTCGATTCGAGTCATTATACAGTTGTTGTCGCGAAGGTCGCATTTACATCGTACAGCTATTGCATCATGGTTGACTTCGTGCAACTTAAATAAACTTCGATTAAACGATTCGATTAAGAGTCACGTGCATGAGGTGAAAGAGACTCATCCGGAACTCGCAGTAATGATAGTTCATATTGTTGATTAAATAATTGCAATCACAATCCCGTTAACTTACATATTCATATTCCGCAGTACAAGCCATAGTGTTCAATTTTTCTTAAAAAGAACAAGAAGTCATATTTTCCTTTTGATTCTTGAACCAGTCACCCATCCAAGTAGTGTGACCGCTGCCAAAGTTGTTCATCTTTTATTGTAGTCGAACACCTGGCTAACTCTTCCAACCGAAAGCAATACTCCGCTTATTAATAAAGCAATAACTTTGAATTAAAAAGTGTTATCAGCCCTTTTAGTCATCTTTCTATGAACTATAATCGAACCCCCGAATGTTGAAATTTTCATATTACTTCCTCATTTTTTTCTCTTATTTACAGACTTTCGCGACTGGAAGCCGAAAAATCTTTCTCAGAAAAAGTATTGTCGGTGAAAGAAAATAAGATGAAAAGGCAATACAAAAATTTTCAATTTGCAATATATGATATTGTGACCGTGTCGTCTAGCGATTGGTCGACGGGGAACAGCGCCTGGGAACTTTCGTCTGAGGTGTTTTTGTTGGTCCTGCAAAGGGCCGATTAGTTTCATGGGTTTTACCCCTTGTTTAGTTGAGTTGCCAGCACGATTACCCTCCGATCTGGTGGTGGAGAAAGGCGAGGCCAGCCCTGAGAGATGACGAAATATGCGTCAGCTTGAGCGACAGGAGCAGGTACCACGTTTATCGGGCACTTGCAATGGGTTGGTCCCACGCGGCGACCCGATTGGTTGGAGTGGAAGCGTATTCTCCCGGATAGGGATCTCGTAGAAAACGGAGTTCGTGGAGAACGGAACCCTCACGACGATCCTCTTTATCGGCCGAGGTAAGCAGAGTCCCAAGTACCGTGGATCGTATGTGTGCAAGCCTTGAAGTGGTAGCCTTGAAGTGACATCTTGGCGGGATGTCGATCGGGATCCGACGTCGTTTCATCGGCGTCGGTATGTAGGGGATCGGATTATCGGGATTCGTGATATTCGTCAGGGTTGATAGGTAAGAGGGCGTCGAAGGTCGTAGGAGTGTGGCTGCCTTCTTCTTAAGCGCTTAAACCGGGAACCGGACAGGTAATCCGGAAGCAGTAATCGTATAAACAATTATAGGGACATATCGGACACCGACAAATTTTGAGGTGACTTACTTGTTCTCATCCCTGTATAAAGGGATCACGAGCAGGCAATCAGCAGTCTGATCTGAACTCGATATACCGGTTAATTAGATATACCGTAGAACATATAAACTCTTCGCAGGAAGACAAAATAAAATACGAAGTGTACTTCACAACCATTGGTAAATAAGCTTGATTAAAATATTGTAATTAACTTTGATATAATAAATTGTGCTTTTATAATTCACGTGAGTTTCAACACTTTACTGGATAAATCCCTGAACCTTCGAGCTAACCGCTTCCGCAGTACGCAGAGTAGCTAACTGAGTTTCTGCGGATATAACATTACAGTAAAATAAAAAAAAAATGTCTAATAGTTTACAGTGTCAAGAATATTCAGATAAATTTTTATGTGGAAATTCAACGAATTACGAAAATTGGAGTCCGTTATATGGAAAGTGGCGGAGCGCTCAAGCAGCAGCGCGGAGTGCTCAAGCAGCGGCGCGGCCGAATTTCGAACACGTTTTTCTCGAAACGTGATTTTAAAAATCGGTGCCCTTGAGATCTCAAAAACGGTTTGATGGATTTTTATAAACATTTTTGCCGATATACTTCACCAGATTCGTCAGTCATTCACGTTTACTTATTCTAAAAAATAATAATAAATGATAGAAAGTTTTTAAAAGTGGGTAAAAATCGATTTTTTCAACTGGCCGCCATTTTGCTTTTTTTATGTTGTCAAGGACCGCGTTATATATCATTTGTGAACCTTCGAACTCACATATGGGGTACAAAAGTACCCCAGACGACATTCAAACTGGGCCCGTACAGTAAAAATTGACATTATCTACTCGGGACCTCCACGATAATTTAGTTCCATGATCTGACAATGTGCGGAGACCGATAGTAGCCGCAATTGCTTGCTGACTGTCGCACAGGACGCTAAAGCAGCGCGCTTGGGGTACCAAAATACCCCAGTTGGGAGTCCACGTGTTTGTTTGTAATTTAGACGTAGATAGTCGGCATTTTATTTTTAAATATTTTTTTATAAGAATCGTCATCATTTTTAATTACCTACAATGTTTCAAGAAAAATAAATGTTAAAACCCACGCACAATCAATTTTGTTTGGGTTTTCATTGATTTTTTCCATGTTAGAAGTTTTCGACTTTTCCCCATTTTCAGATGTCCAAATCAATAGACTTTTTAAACAGAATATAATGGGACTATTTTTTTCCTACTAGTTTGATGCGTCCCCTGTAAAATGGCGTTTGAAATTTTTTAATGGGACCATTTTTGGAAAAACTACAATTTTTTCACAAAAAGTGCGATTTTTGCAAATTTTTGTTCCATTTTCAGCCGTAAGCGTAATTTTCACCCCCTAAACTTTAATAAAATCAAATTTGCCCCATACTCTATTCTCTTCCTTATAAAAAAACAAAGAGATTCATGGACAGCAAAGTGCAATTTACTGCTCATAGGATCCTTGTATGTAGAAGAATCGCGTGGGGTACATATGCACCCCAGTTGTGAGTTAGTAGGTAGAAAAAATGAGATGTGAGCTGTAGGTTTAAGAAACAATAAAAAAAATTTGTTTCAGATAAAATGACAAGTCGAAATCAGGGACACCGCAAACGCACTTTCGAAAAAATTGTTTATGCCGACCAATGATAAATATACATAATAACAATACAATTGAATGAAAACATTCCTAAATGTTCTTTAATATATACTCCTTCCACCCTAAAAAATCAAATGGATAAAGCGTATATGTACCGAGAAAAAATCACGGTATATACGTGCGTTATTATCCACTTACCGCAGCGTAAGTTTTAATTCGTTGCCCACCTCGAGTAGGCATCCGAACTGGCCGGCTTGGTTAGTTTGAAAAAATAACCGAGTTGAGAAATGCGACCAAGAAGTGGGGGCGGTCCAAGGGGCAAAGGAGCCTGAGGGGCAAGGATGTGGTGACACATGCTCACCCGAGCCAGTTTCACACGAGACAGAAGCTACTTCTCTGGAACATCGTGAGGCGAGCTTTCTGTGGGCTTCACACCGTTCCTCCCAAACGAGAGACCGAGGAGAAAGCCCCCTTAGGTCACTTCTACATGCTTCTGGTTACAGGATATTACAGGTTCAACATAGGTAAATAATTATATAGGATAGTGAACAATAAACTATGGATAATCCCTATATTAGGTTGGTAAATTAACACGACCATTTGACCGAACGTGGGACTTAATGAATCTACAGGCAGGGGATCATACAATCGCCGATTGAGAGTTTAAATGAGTGGTTTTGGCGTAGTAAGTTATAGAAAAATTTTCACCAGGTTGGGCGCAGTGAAACTGTAGAAAATTTACGATCGTACAGCTGGTTTCAGACGCGATTCCGGTCGTTGGCGGCACGTTGCGCTCTACCGAGATAATAAAGATGAAGTACCGCAATATACATGTGACACTTATATATTGCTCGCTACATACTTACTACGTATGAGTATACATCCCGTACGTAATAACTGTAAGTATATAACTGTAAGTTTTTTTTTTTATCAAAGAGCGAATTTTTCATTTTCGTTTTGTTCCGCGTAAACCCTTCTCGGGTTTTTAGGCTTCTGTTCATACACTTTGTCCATTACCCGTCCTTCATTGCGACCGCAGCTGACTACCCTTGCCTGTATCGCATTTGATCTTTCTGTCATGGGCAACTGCGGAAAACCTATGCTGATACAGCCGGTCTCAAGTTCGATTCCCGGCGTCGGAGCTTCGTCGCGGTTCGCCGAGAACGTAAACATGGACCACAACTACACATATCTGGCAGTAACCGATGTACATATCTGGAGTTTCGTCCCGCCCATATTTTCATTCTCGGCGAAACTATGAGAACCAGGGATCGAACCGTCGACCTCCAGATGCTTAGGTCAATGAAATGAAATGTTGAAGAGTTTGCGAGTGTGAGGAGCTGTGTGTAAAATAATATCTTCACGTGACCACGATAACAGTACGAAGGGCGAACACGATTGTAGTAAGTAAACGACGAACAGGGCGTGTATAAATTATTGGGAACGGTGTACGTGAATTTATAAATTACATTGTGGTAAGAATAATGAAAAAGAGCAGAGTATTAGAAACACCCGCGCGTTCAAGTGACGACAAAGCCGATCGACGTGGCTGGACCGCATCAGTCGCGGTCTTTCAAGCAAAACGAGGAACGACCGATAAGAGTAGGTGGATGGACGAGAGATTAGGGAGCGTACAAGACGAAGAGACGGTTGGAAAATAGGACGTCACGGACCGAGGTGCAAGAGACAACGAACGCGTTACGAGTGAGAACGGATGTGCGAGTCCGAATACTGTGTGTATATTATTTATTCTGGTCCGCCAATTAACTTATTACATTTTCTTGGCCCAACGTGACTTTCATTAGTGTGACTTTCATTAGCGAATTCTTCCTAACCACACGAATGCGCGAGCAGTAAACGCGGAACCGAGTCGGCGTTTAGTTTGTATAATATTCTGATACTTATTAAATTATTCGTGTTAATTGTAAAATATTAATTGCCAAAATATCGCGTTACATGTTGTCGATAACGTAATTTGAACACGACTGAAAAGAGAGTCTTATTACAGTAAACTCCAACTCAACGCTCTCTAGCAGGCCCTTTCCCCTCAATTCTCTCTCAACGCAAAGCCACAGAGGAGAAGGTGTTACCCCCACTTTCGTAAATTCGTCTGTCATATAACCTAACCTGACCGACCCAACCTAACCGTTTCGCGCGCTTTGCATGGCCCATGGTAGGCTATGGTGGAGGACTTCCTCTAATAGGCCACTCTCTCTAGTACCACAGAAATCCGGTCCCGACAGCGTTGAGTTAGAGTGTTTACTGTATTAAAAGAAGCAAATGGTTAACGTCGTACAAAAAAAAGTGGGCCTACCAGCGCACAACTTGAATGCGCTAATCAATTATCAGCCAATCATTTCAACAATACGTACAGTTTTTACTTTTCATTTTGGAACACCGCAGTGGCCAGAATAACCTACACCTATTGGCCATGCAGTGACCGCGACACTTCGTTTAAATAATAAAAATTTCATTGTTTATCAATATTTCTCAATTTAAAAAACTCAAACTTCGCAAGACTATGTATCATCTGCGTGTGAAGTGTCTACCTCGTCATCCCAATCGTCATACTCTCATCAAAGAAAAATATAGAAAACCGACCGGTTTTTTGAACGCCACGCTTATGCAGACACCTTAAACAAGTAGGAAAAAAATCTACCCATGTAACTTGCACATTGTGTTATTATTTTTTATATTTCATAGAACTTGCTTTACAAAGAAACCGAAATTAATCAATAAATTCTCTCGCAGAAGAGGCTTTGGGAAATATGAAAAATAATGTAGAAGCAGTATGAACACTTGATTGCAACACTTTTGTTTTCATTATTGCGAATCTGCAGCGACATCTGATTTCCTACCTCATCTTGTCGCATTGACGGTACATACAGTCGAAGACAGTTGCCCAAGGAAATGGACATACAGTGCAACCTCGATTATCCGAATCAATTAGGGTCGAGCCAAGCTCGGATTAACGATTTTTCCGATTATAGAAATTTTGTTAACCACGATTTGGAAACAAAGCGATTAACGTTGGAAAAACATTTTTAGGACCCGTAACTAGGTACTTTACGTCTGTCGGTGCTCCCAAATTTTCGGCAGACTGTGCGGAAGGGCTCAACACGGAAGTCGTGGCTGACCTCGGCACGCGGAGATTCTGTGCGGTAGACACAATGCTCAAACTCAAAGCATTGCCCTCAGCACGGGGTTTTTGTTCCGAGCGGAAGATTGAGGCACGTTAGACTGTGCTTCCAATTCTAAGCGTGGGGAACTGTCCGGGATTAACGAGTACCAAAGCCGCACTCGTCCTCGGCACGCGAGTGCGTACGAATACGTATCGTACGGACGACTGAGGCACGTTGGTCGATGTTCTCAGTCTTGGGCACGCAGAGATTATGCTAAGGGACGGGTAACAGGGACGAATTACTTTATTTTATATTCTTCCTACGTAAGATCTACAATCGTCACTCTGAGACGAGCGGATGCTTGCTGTCGGGCGGACTCCTTACTCTGAGAAGAGCGAGGAGCGAATGCGTCGAAATTCCCACGGTGTATAGCCTAGCTGGCCGAGAGTGAGAGGAGAGGTGGAAAAAGAATTCCTGGAGAGTTGTTAGTTACTACGTTTGTTTGGGGCTACTATTTAAGAAAAGCAGAAGCTATTCCGACTAGCTCCTTACCCTGAGAAGACCCAGGAGCGACTGCATACAGAGGAATTTAGCATTCGAAAAGTTCTTTATTTTATTAAGTTGAATTACAAAAGATAGTTACGATCCACACATATTCTTTTCGCTTAGTTTTACTTGCTATTCCTATTCTAAATCGAACTAAAGTAGCACATTTTTGTATTTTGAGCTTTCATTTTTATTTTTGAGCTGTTTTACCAGACAGTATATTTATTTGTGGGTAAAAATATGAAAAAAACCCTTATGTTTTTATTTTGACCTTAGCATAGAGAAAATCTTAACCTACTCCCACCTTACCCTTATTTACATTTTGCACAACTTACTGCAGTAGGATGTGATGCGGTAACTTATGCTTCATTTTGAACGGAACGTTGTTGTGTGTAGCTGTACCAATGTCGCTAAGTATTGGTCGGTTTTTTACTTGCTCCTTGAAAACATTTTTTGTGCGAAGTTTGATTTCCTCAAATACGCCTATGGTGTTTGTGGCAGTCCGGATGACTTTATTTGACGTAAACCAATCAGCTCTAGTGAGTGCTCTAAGACTTTTATTTTGTAAGGTTTAGACCTTTTTAATGTTAGTTTTAAAGGTACTGCTCCAAATGGGGGCTACGTATAATTTGCTTAATTATAGAGTTATATAAAAGTGGTTAATTTTTTGGGCTGGTGGTGCTTTTCTTGCATATTAGATGCCGTAGCAGGCACTTAACTCCATGCGTCTTGGTGGGTATGCTCTTAATGTGTGGTGTAAAATTAAGCTTATCATCTAAAATTACTCCTAGGTATTTGGCAGCTCTCTTTGGTTCAATGTGGACATTATTAACATGAAAGGGGAGGATGTATTCTTTTCTTCTTTTTTTACTAAAGAGTACAAGCTCAGTTTTGGCTTCGTTTATTTTAATTCTCCAGCGGTCAAAATGGTCTAGAATGAGGTCAATGTGGTTTTGGAAGTTATTTTGCGCAACTCTTTTGCTCCAGGAGCTTGAGAAATGGTCCTAGGTTTAAGCCTTGCGGGACACCGGCTACTATCGTTTGTATTTCAGACGGTCCTCCATTAGCAAGTACCGCAAACGTTCGATTATGTAGGTATTTATATATTAATTTCACCAAGTGTAACGGAATATTTAATTTGGCTAGTTTGTAAATTAGTCCGTTGTATCAAACGGTATCGAAGGCTTTTTCGATAACAAGAAAGGCTACTGTAGACTGCTGTAGACTGCTTAAAGGCTGCTGAAAGGCTGCTGTAGACTTGTTTATGTTATAATACATACTTATTTGATACAAATCAAAAAAGTCGGGCTAATAGTTGGACTGTGTTGTGCCCCGCTCGGAACCCGAATTGTTGCGTAATGAGTTGTTCATTTAATATTTCGTGAGTTTTTACCCTATTGTGAATTATTTTTTCAATGATTTTACTAATAGTTGGTAGAAGCCTAATAGGTCTATAGTTCTGTGGGAATAATTTATCTTTGTCTGGTTTTTGGACTACAAGAACGTTTGTGTGCTTCCACGTTCTCGGAAAATAGGATAATTTGAAACAACAGTTAAAGATGTAGGTTAGTTGAGCTAAAGCTTTACGCGGTAAGTGTTTGAGTACTATGTTTTGGATCCCGTCTGGCCCTGGGGCTTTCTTTAGTCTTGTTTTACAATTTATGAAGCGATCTCCTTAGGCGATGTAAGTTTTATGATGTCTACCGCTATATTTTCTTCTAGGATTTCTCTACATCTACGATTAACTTCACGATCGTTAATCTCACAGCCCATATTTTCGATGAGGCCCTTCACAAAGTTGTTTGCTAGTGCATTCGCTTTTTGTTTGTTGCTGACGGCCAGACCTTGTGTGCCATGCAAAGGAGGTATTAAGTTAGTTTTTCGCTTTGTAAAGGCTTTTGCCATTTTTCAAATTCAGTTGTCTTCGATATTTAAGCTCTTCAACTTTGCTTCCCATGTTTCGTTTGAAAAATCTTTAATTCGTTTTTTGACTCTATTTACAATGTCATTGTGGATTTCTCTATGGAGGTCATTTTGCGTCCTCTGAAATGTTCTACGTGCCCTGTTAAGAGCTTTTATAAGCAGGCTTATAAGCAGGCTTATAAGCAGCTTATAAGGTTAGGTAGCGTAAGTGCTGTTGATGAGATTTTGCTGGTCTGAACGGACTGGACTATAGCTTGTTTAATGGCCACTGTAAGGTTTTCCACAATTACGAATTTCTTGCACTGTTCTTAGGTTTGTTTCTATTGTTACTTAATTGTTGAGTACTTGTGAAAATGTTTTCTGGTCCGCTTTCTTGTAACTGAGAAATTTTGTAGTAGATTTATCAAATAAGCTATTATCGAGAGTGTCTGTGACTGGCAAGTGGTCTGAGTCTAATTCGTTTAATGTTTCAATCCGAATGTTCTGGATACTCTTGATGAGCGCAAAGTCTACAATGCTCGGTAGACCCTGGTTGTATGAATAAAGTGTAAAATTGTCGGGGGCTAAAACTGCAACGTTCGAGAAGGTTGTATAATTGAACATTATTTTGCTATTTTGATTATTATTTCTGCAGTGCCAGTTAATCTGCTTGGCATTAAAATCTCCTATAGCTAGCACCGAGTTCGCTGTATTAAAAATTGTATTTAAATCGGCGGTATTGATTTTTATCTGAGGTCGCGCATAAACTGTTGCTATTGATAAGTTATTTTTAAGTTTAATAGCATGTGCCTCTGCGGATATTGTATTTAATTCTACTATTGTACAGGGGAGGTTGTTTTTACAATAAATTGCTACGCCTCCCGCAACTACATTGCCTGGACGATCTTTCCGGTACCATCGGAATCCGGGAATTTTGCATTTTGTTTTTTCTCTTAATTTTGATTCCTTAACTAACAGAATATGTATGCTTTGTCTGTCAAGAATGTCCGCCACCTCTCTAATGTTACTTTTGAGTCCATTCGCATTCCAGTGCGCAATTCGTAACTTACAATCTGTATGAAAGGTAGTGCTATACATATTTGAGGATCACGTTGTAGAAGACTTGACATTTATTTATATGATCTGTGCATTTAGTAAGTTCGGTATTTAGTTCCTTGAACATTGCGAGCATTTTATTAAGATCGCAGTGCGTTTGTAGTCTTAATTTCCTGCACCTTGCTGCGTTCTGGGCCTAAGCCTGGGGTCGGGGCTTACCTGATTCAGAGCTACATGTTCGAGCTGCTGTGGGAGGGACGGATAGTGTCTATCAGCAAGTGGTTCTGGCATCGATCTGATGACGTGTTGTTTTGCTGCTGCTGTGGCTTGTCTTAGTCCCTCGATCTTCTCAAGTTGCTGTTTGTACACAATGCGTTCCTTGGCGTTCGGTGGCTGCTCTCCCCCACAGTTGACACATTGCGGCTTGGCTTTCTCAGGCTTAAGTTACGTGATCACGTAGTATATTTTATGAAAAACCATAGGCTCTCCCGAGCAGCATCTCCACGCAACCGGATAGTGCGTCCTGAATTTATCTCTTAGGCTCGAAATATATAGCTCTTATTGACTCGAAAGAAAGACCGCCGTTACGTTCACTCAGCGCGAACTCGACGAGAGCTCGCCCCGGACTTAACACTTATCACAGTCCTTAGTGTTGGGCTTTGGTGCATTTTACACACCTTGGATTTCGGTGGCAACAGTTTGTACCGTGGTACAAACTGCGTATAAAGTCTTAACAACGGTAACATTGCGAGATCTTCTTCGGGTTCTTGTATTTATCCCAGCGAATTTTAACCGAGCAGATGTAACGTATTGCGACGGTTCGGCCGTCTCCCCCCTCTCGTTCCCGACGCCTCGAAACCAGACGCGAATGCCAATGCGCCTGCAGCGCGCGAAGCGCAGTTGGCGTGAAACGTCACAGGTGACGTTTCGCCCCTGCGAAACATCACTCGATGCGTTACGTCACAGGCGCAGCGAGTGAGTCGTAGCGTGCACGCGGACGGGTATAAAAGCCCGGCCGGAAGCAACCGAAATCAGTCTATTCTCCAATACCACCGACGGAAGACCACTCGAGCTACAGCATCCTGAAGAGCCTGGACACCACTGCCACCATCGATCGCGCATCGAGGATCGAACATCGAGCCAGCAATGTCACGGCGATCGAGAAGGAACGCACCTCTCAATAAGCGAGCAACAACGCACGAGCATTGGCACCGACGAAGCACGGACGGGCCGTGGACTCACACACCGACACACTACACCAACGTACGAGCGGCCTCACACACCGGACGCGGAAAGTAAACACCGAACGTTACTGACCTACGCTATCGATCGGAGATCGACACTCGGATCGGTCAAAGCTGCAATACTAAATTAGAAATGAAGATACACACGGCACACTACACAAATTCACCCAATAATAAATGTAACGCAAGAATAACGAGTGAAAGATCTCGAATAAACGCTTTATCTGTACCTAAATCCCTCACGAGTAGGTAATATTCGCTATTTCATTTCGCTTTCATTTTTTAAATGTTATTCTTCGAGACACGGTAGTCCCTTTATCACTTTTATTCCTTTTGACTAGAGTTTGCGTAAGTGTGGTAAGCCAATTTCCAGCGGTTTAGAAGATTCACCAGCTCTTTTCTGTGCTTCTCAGTCAGCAAGTTGATTGTGATGTTCTTGCGACCGAAGGTGATGTTGGTGCCTTTTAGGTTTTTTTTTCACCTCCAAGTGTAGCCTGGTGCGCTGCTCTGTCATGGCGTCCGCGTTCTTGATGATTAAAGGTGCTACCTCGTTTCTTTGTTGTTTTGAGGCTTCACTGTCCTCCATCATATCGGCTTCGTTGTCCGAAAAGTCTGAGCCTGAGAGGGCTTCATATCTGTTTTTGGTCGATACACCTTCTTTGTTGAGGTTCTGTTTTTTGTTGGCATTTGCACCGTCTTGCGGTTCTCCGAGCCGTTTCTTCTTGTTTTGTCTCGTTCTGTTTTAAACGACTTCAAAGTTCTCTTTGTCCCCTATAGTGGCTGCCTGATTTAGGAGATTTTGATGCGCTTGTGACCCTTGTGGGTTCACTTCGCTCGGTTTCACTCTGTTAATGTACGACACTTTGGTGATACGGACAACCTCACTCATGCGCTTCTCCGGTTCAACCTTCACTAGTGCGTACAGAGGCTTCGATGCTGCCGCTTAAATAGCCTTAGTAGGCCCGACGGCCGAACGAATCGCCGCGAGGCGCGTCCCCACCCACGGGCACTCGGTCAATCGCGCGCGAGCGTCGCGGGAACTTACGGAGCGTGCTGTAGACCCAATCACTGGGCGAGGGTTGTCGTTCGGGTCTACGATTGGCTAAACTATATTTTATTATAAAACTTTTCGTTCAACATTGATTGCTCTATTTAAAATGAGAGTTTTAAGCCTAAAAAAATGAAAAAGAAAGTATACCATGTAGTGGCGTATAACACTTTAAAGACGAAGAATAAGTTACTAAAGTAGATAATTAAAAAGAGAACTAACGATGTATCGATCGCGTTTTAAAAAAGCTGAAAATTGAAATTTTCATATCGCTTCCTCATAAAAGTTAAAAGTTAAAAGTTAAAAGTTGAAGGTTGAAAGTTGAAAGTTGAAAGTTGAAAGTTGAAAGTTGAAAGTTGAAAGTTGAAAGTTGAAAGTTGAAAGTTGAAAGTTGAAAGTTGAAAGTTGAAAGTTGAAAGTTGAAAGTTGAAAGTTGAAAGTTGAAAGTTGAAAGTTGAAAGTTGAAAGTTGAAAGTTGAAAGTTGAAAGTTGAAAGTTGAAAGTTGAAAGTTGAAAGTTGAAAGTTGAAAATAGAGGAAGCTTTACGAATAAAGGGCCATTTTGAGAAAGTGATATAAAAATTTCAACGTTGAACGTTGAACGTTGAACGTTGAACGTTGAACGTTGAACGTTGAACGTTGAACGTTGAACGTTGAACGTTGAACGTTGAACGTTGAACGTTGAACGTTGAACGTTGAACGTTGAACGTTGAACGTTGAACGTTGAACGTTGAACGTTGAACGTTGAACGTTGAACGTTGAACGTTGAACGTTGAACTCAGTGCAGCATATCTACAAACGTTTTATTCGTTTGATACTTAAAATGCAACGATTATTAATTAAATGTTATTAACAAAAGGCACAATGTCGATAACAAAAAATTATTTTAACCGTTCATGAATAAATAGTTCTATTCCAATCATTTTAATCGCATTCATATAAATTTAGCCATAACACCTTCTTAAACGTCAGACAGTAAAAAAAGAACTCTAATAAGATGTGAACAGCCGAGTGAGCTAAGGCGCAGAGCAGCAACCACAGGGATCCAGGTCCGAACCCCACCAACAGCAAAATAATTTACAATGTGTTTTTTCGGCGATCTAAATTGAATACTATCTTTAATAAGTAACAATCTCTAATGAACCATGCGCAACAATTCAAGAAAGATCCGCAAATAAATATTTTTCAATTTAATTTATGTACTAATTTCATAGGGGCTTAATGAGGAGGCCTTCATGGGGCCTAACAAGGAAATTTATAAAGGCCCTATACTTCAAAGTGTGACAACCCTAGTCAGGCATTGGTTAGTGTTCCATTCTAGGCCCCGTAAACAGTCGGGAAAGTCTAGACGGGCCCAGACAACACCCCTGACTAAATTTCTGCACGGGACACTTAGTACGCCCTTTTACTGGGTATTGGGTATTGTGTGTTACACCGATCCCCTAAGGGTTACGGGCTCCTTCACTTTCTTCCTCCTCCTTCCTTATCCGCGGTCGCCGGTTCGATTCTTGGGCCCGGAGCTTCGTCGCGCCCCGTCAGGTGTCAGTAATCCCGGACATACGGATCTAGTCGTAGTTCGTACGTCCTATCTCCGGAGCTATGTCCCCGTCCGTTTTCCTTTCACCTACGGGCCTTCAGTCTCGGGAATCGAACCCGCGACACCTTTTCCCAGTCTTTCGGTTTCCCATACCGAGGCGCTGGTCCTTTCCTCTGGACCTACTATTATAGTGGGTTCCGAACCACTTTTTCGCAGATAAAAACACCACAGAAAATTCTTGGTGCTTGCCGGGAATCGAACCCGGGCCTACTGCGTGTGAAGCGCGCGCCGAGACCACTCGGCCACGCTCACCCTGGTACGCCCTTTTACTGTAGGTCATCAATATTCTTTCAAGTCCCATACCGTTTTTTTGATAAAAATTTCTTGCTATAGTTGCTTCTATACTATCCTGCAATGGCCGAGCAACCGTTGACGGATGATTCTCTCAAATTTTCTAACTGTTGGTCGAAATTGAGGTCATAATACGGAATATTTGAGACAATTTTCGTTAAATAGTTTGCTGAAATTACAATTTAGAGAAATTCTGGTTGAATTCATAATATGTCCGGCAAACCACTGTCTAATCGTTTGGAATTGAAGACAAATTTCGGGGGCTCGTAATTTTTGACGCTTAATATAAATCAATTGCCACCAAACTTAGTCAATCTTGTTATTTCAGCAAATATTGTTTTAGCTGAAGAACTTGAGCTTCGTAGACTCGAGGAGTATCTTATATAAAAAAAGTAATTGAAATCGACCAAAAAATATACTTCTTTTTTTATAATAAAAATGGTACTCCAGGTACTTAAATGTGATTATCTGTAAAAAAAAATTATCAAAACAATCTTAAAAAAAAGATGCAAAGTAATTTGCACACGGCTTTCTCATTTATTATAATTTTGCCCACAGTTTTCTCTATGAGAAAGTTCGTTAATCGATTTTGGCTTCCTTATAGAGGAAGCTATGCACAAAATTGTAATAAATTAAGAATCCATTTTCAAATTACGTTGCATCTTTTTCTGTAACATAACAAAATGCCTACATCGCATAAAATTAGAATCGTTTAAATTTACTGTAGACGATTTCAAGCTTTCACGCCTAAGGAAATGACGTGTACACGCGTCAGTTCCCAACGAAGCCGGAACGCACCGCAACGCTTTGTACTATATATATTATTCATCGTCGCGACCACGCGGTAGAGAAATAAAATACTTAAGTTTAAAAGCCATTTGTTCATCGCATTATTGATTTGCCCGAAACCCTAGCGCCTCGAAAATCACGACAGGTTATGGGCCCAGTGGCAAGTAAAAAAGGACAATAATACGACCGCGATCGTCGGAGCCGGCGTGAATCGAAAGAGGTTAGCTTGACACAGTCGCGTGCAAAAATAACCTACAGAGATGTCGAACAGCGTAACAACGAGGATAGAACTCTTGACAAAGGACAACTTCGACACATGGCAAATCCAGGTGGAAGCGTTGCTGACCACGGATGATACGTGGGGATACGTGTGCGGAGACATCCCAGCCCCAATAGTCAGAGAGGGCGAAGCGTCGACCGAGGCAGCATTCAGAACGTGGAACCAGATGGATAAGAAAGCCAAGTCGGATGTTATCCTGTCAATCAGCCCATCGGAGCTCAAGAGTATCAAAGGTTGCGCAACATCTCGCGAGGTATGGTTAAGACTAGAATCAATTCATGCGTCGAAAGAACCTGCCAGGAAAGCGACACTGCTGAAGCAGCTTACCATGTGTTGATTGCAGGAAGGCGACGACGTCCGCACGCACTGGAAATAGTACACTCGGACGTATGCGGCCCCAGGCGAGTGACATCCGAAGGAAACTCAAGATACGTGTTAACGTTCATCGACGATTACTCGCGATGGTGAAACGTCTATTTTCTGAAAGCGAAAAACGAGGTATTCCAGAAATTCACGGAATTCAAAACGCTGGTGGAGAAACAAACCGGGAAACGAATCAAAAGCCTTCAATCGGACAATGGAAAGGAATACTGTAACAACGAATTCGATGAATACCTGAAGGAAGAAGGAATTCAAAGAAGACTGTCAGTACCAAATACAACAGAGCAAAACGGCGTAGCCGAAAGGAATAACAGGACGTTGTTCGAGATGGCTAGGTGTCAAATCGCAGAATTGAAACTACCACAATCATTATGGGCGGAGGCAGTGGCAACGGCAAACTATGTGAGGAACTGGTGTCCGACGAGATGCCTCGGAGACAAAACACCCTACCAACTTTGGCACGGAGAAAACCGGATATAAGACACCTCAGAGTTTTTGGAGCAAAAGCATTCGTATTAATCAAGTCACAAAGAAAAGGAAAACTCGACGAAAGGGCCAATGAAGGACGAATGGTCGGATAGGCAGAAAATGCCAAAGCATATCGAGTCAAGCTGAACTCCGGAAAAATAGTGTCAGCACAGGACGTCCGTTTCGACGAATCGCGAATTTCAGAGACGAAAACAGACATCGAAACTCCAAGCCTCAACCCGAAAGAGCGACAAACAACTCCAAAACCACCAGAAACGAAGACAAATAGCAAAAAAGGATCGTCACCTCAAAAGAAAGAAGCACAAAAGTATCAAAAACCTGACAGTGTAAACTCATGGGAAATCGAAATGAATTTCCCGAGGTTCGTGGAACCCGCAACAGCTGGATGTGGCGACAGCATACCTTAGCAGCGACCTCGAAGAAGAGCTCTACATGGAAATCCCGCAAGCACTAAGCGAAACGCTAAAAGAAATCAAAAAGGCATCGGGCAAGGACTCTACCATTCACGAAAAGGCAGAAAGAATGCTCTCAACGTTGAAAAACGATAATTGCGCATGCAAGCTGCGGAAAGCTATACACGGGCTCAAGCAATCTGGAAGACTATGGTACGAAAAACTCAAGGAAACGCTAACACGACAAGGATTAGAACCCACAAGATCAGATCCCTGCGTGTTCAAAGCCACAAGACAAGGAAAGACAACCATTGTTGTCGTATACGTCGATGTCAAACAACGAGAACCACGTCAACGAGATAAAAAGAGGACTAAAATCCGAATTCAAGATGAAGGACCTTGGCGACGCTAAACACTGTTTCGGTATCGAGATCGAGCAAGGCAACGGCATTTCTCTCAACCAAAGCAAGTACACTCAAGAAATACTCGCAAAATACAAAATGACCGACTGCAACCCATGCCTCGCACCATCGATTCAGTCAGCAAAGCTAAGCGACGGTACTACAAGTAAAAAAAGAACATTCCATACCGGGAGCTCATAGGGTCATTAATGTACCTATCAGCCGCCACCCGACCAGACATATCACACATAGTGCACACCCTGGCACAGCATTGCGAAAATCCGAGCGAACAACACTGGAGCGCCGCCAAGAGAGTATTGAGATACCTGAAAGGAACTGCAAACTATTCATTGACCTACCGAGGACCACTCCGAACAGTGGAAGCATACGTGGACGCAGATTTGGGCAGCGACACACTCACCAGAAAATCCTATACGGGATATGTATTCCTACTCGGAGGCGCCGCAATATCATGGAAAGCGCAAAAACGGTCAACAGTAGCGACTTCAAGCACAGAAGCCGAATATATCGGCCGAATATATTGGCTGAGGCAGCAAAAGAAGAAATATACCAAAAACAATTCTTTATTGAACTCGGATTCGGCCGCCTCGTCGGCGGAACAATTTATTGCGACAATCAAGGAGCCAAGTTACTATCTGAAACGACGAAATTTCATGCTCGGTCCAAGCACATCGACGTAAGACATCATTTTATTCGCGATGCGGTCCAAGCAAGGGAAATAAACGTTGTGCATGTACCAACTAAAGACATGCTTGGAGACATACTCACGAAGCCATTGCCGACTCCACGGCACAGCGAACTCACACACAATCTCGGACTCTCAAACAAGGGGAACTAGAAGTATCTACGAGCGGAAGAACAAAAATCTCAAGGCGCATCCAGCTCGAGAGAGGGTGTAGAAGATTTCAAGCTTTCGCGCCTAAGGAATTGACGTGTACACGCGTCAGTTCCCAACGAAGCCGGAACGCACCGCAACGCTTTGTACTGTATATATTATTCATCGTCGCGATAACGCGGTAGACAAATAAAACGCTTAAATTTAAAAGCCATTTATTCATCGCATTATTGATTTGACCGAAATCCTAGCGCCTCGAAAATCACGACATTTACCGAAAAATTTATTGTAGAAAATCGCAAAGTATTGTAGAAAATCGCAAAGTATTGTAGAAAACTGCAATTTGCATATTTCGTCGTTTGAGGCAATTTTTAATCTATTCTTCACCACTGATTACGAAACTATAACTCATTTTACTCTTTGCGTGATAATTGATTTAGAAATTGGCTGAATGACTACGGTCGATGGCCAATTGGCAATATACAACACAGTTGAGAAGAGAAAAGTTATTACGTACAAAAAAATCTGTTACATGTTATGTATTATTAATAAACTCACTACCTCGACTGCTGATTTAGAAACTCGTGTCAGGCGTCAAAGGCAATTTTTTTTTTATTCAGAATTTTCAAATTCCCATAGAATTTAAACGGTTAGATCAAATTTCGCAAAATTCAATACAAAACATTGTACAGTGTTAGTCCATTGACGTGTCAACTTTCAGTTCGATACGTCCATGTTTAATTAAATTGGAAAGTTTTGATTAATTTTTCAGAAAAAGAAAACTCCATAAAATGTAACCGCTTGTATACTACAGATGTTTGACCATAGTATTATATTTGTATGCAGTTGTAGGAAGATAGCTCAGGGATTACGACAGTTGGAGCTACCACGGCCTTCTTTAAAATTCAAATTTGCGTAAAATCTCGAACTAGGCCTCAACCTTTATGAAAATTGCACTGAGGGAAGAGACGTGACCACTCTACGAGTGACGCGGCACGTAGTCTTGGCTATCTCAAGCAGTTTTCGATTTATAGTCGTTTTCAATGATGCATGTCTGACGCGTGCACGCACGCACGTATAAATTTGTTTACCACAACTTGGCTCATGTGATTTAATTTATTTTCGATTTTTTCGATAATTCCTATTCTTTTTCGTTAACAGATAACAAATTTCAAGTACTTGGCGTTCCATTTTCTGTTTTTATTAAGTACATTTTTTTTGTTGATATAAATGACCAAAATGAGGAAGCTATGTGCAAATTCCATTTATACCTATTCATTAATTCGTTTATACATTCAGATTTCGAAAACGAGTTCGTATACTAGCAACGTCTACATACTTTCTTTAATAGGTAAGCAATAATTTGAGATATTTTTCAACATATTTTATAGTTTATGAATTTATAACGTTGATTTTTAAAAATCGGCACGCATATGCCTTTCTGACTATGTTAACGATTTTCAGGACTTTCCTGTGCCACTACAGAAAAAATTAGAGTATAACGATATTTGATCTCGTAAAATATCTTCTAATATATTTCCCTCCGCTGATCACGAAATTGAAATTTATTTTATTGCTAGGGCTGTATTTGATACAGAAACTGATCGCGGACATGTAAATACCAATTTTTCGAAACATTCAAAAATTTAGAAATGTCAACATTTAGAAGGCTAGAGATCTGTTTTCGCTGAAGGTAATCTTATATATATCAGAAAGCTGTGGATTTACTTGTTTATTGGTTTCGATATTTGTCCCAAGACCCAACCTCAGCTGAACCTTCTTTTTGTGCATCTGAGCCCCCTCCCCTCCCCCAATCACTCCCAAATACTATATTCTCGAAAGTCTGGCTTTCATAGCATACGGGAGTAGAATTCAAAAATTCTAAATCACACTCCCATCTTCTTATTTATATATATATATAATTTTCATTTTCCCCCTTTCTCTGGCACCTGCGCCTATACAGGGATGGCCCAGGTCAGTAGCCAGTCCCCCCTTGCGGCCGCATCCGACTTCCCCCTCTGTATCGTATTTGCCATGACATTTCTGTCATGGGCATAGGAAAACTGCGGAAAGCCTATGCCGATACAGCGGGTCTCAGAGGTTCGATTTCTGGCATCGGAGCTTCGTCGCGTTTCGCCGAGAATTTAAGCATGGAATACACCTATATACATCCGACACTCACACTTGGAGTTACTACGCGCGAGTGACCGATGTATATATTGTTAGAAATGAATGCCTAATCGAGAGTTTTCCGATGTTATCGATACTCGTTTTTCATTTGTTTAATCTACGTTTTTTCTTTTCTCAGTCTGTCAAAAACCATCCCTTAATAAAGACGTACTGACAATTTTTTTACCCGAGCTCTCCTATTTAATTGCCGAATAACAGGTTATGGGCCCAGAAAAAGATTACATCAGAAAGACGGTCGATATTTCCGAAATAAATTCAATTAATTGAATACATTTTTTTTGAGCTTCGGGAGATTAATGAAGAGTTCGACGAAAATGACGGATAGCAAGACGTGCTACTACGAATAGTAAATGGTGCCACGAAGAAAATGACGACGACATCAACAGACGAATTTAAAATTACAAAATTATCCTCGGATAATTATCATGCATGGTCGATCCGCACAAGAGCGGCTCTCGTACAAAAGGGATGCTGGGAATCCATCGACCCTGGATTCGACGATCCACTGAATGCTGAGCAAAAGAAGCTAAACAATCGTGCGTTAACTTTTCTCTTCCTCGTGGTAGAAGATAACTACCTGGACGATATTGAAGCTTGTACAACAGCAAAAGATGCATGGGAATCTTTAAAAGAAATTCACACAAAATACGGCTTGCTTCATACTCTCCAATTGATGCGCGATTTTTTCAACATCAAAATGAAGACAGATGAAGATATGAAAAGTTATCTCGGACGAGTTATGGATCTACATATAAAATTAACAAGCGGAAACCATGGATTCACTGACAAAGAAGTAGCATTAGTGATGCTGATGGGTCTTCCAGAGAAGTACGAAGCCTTGATTTTAAATCTCGAACAAGATGAAGACGAAGTCACGACGAAGAAAGTAAAATCTAAACTATTGATTGAAGAGAAAAGAATAAATCGACGAGAAGAAAATGAAGATAATGGCGAAGAAGCCGATTCGAAAGCTTTATTTACAAAAAATAAACGTTCGTCCGATTACCACAGACGCCGTAACTATGAGGGTAATCCAAATGACAACGGGAAAGGAGGATATCGAAGAGTCAAATGTTTCTGTTGCAATGAATTTGGTCACATTGCACGAAATTGTCCGGAAGGACATGAGAAAAGATCAGACGACAGAGAAATAGCTGAAGAGAATAAACATTACGAAGCGAAGATAGTTCAGAGGGCTCTCTGTGTTAAACCCAGCCGAATGGAAGACTCAAGAACATGGTACTTGGATAGTGGAGCGACGGATCACATGACATCCTACAGAAATAAACTAATAGATTTCAAAGAGGTAACATCAAGTGTCATAGTAGCTAATAAAACTATCACACAAGTAGATGGTATCGGTAAAGCCAATCTCGAATTGCGTGACAATAACGGAGGACTAAATACCACCTTAAACGACGTTTTGTATGTACCAGATTTAGACGGAAATCTCCTATCTGTAGGCCGAATCGAAGAAAAGGGTCTTAAGGTACTTTTTGCCAATGGTAAAGCAGAAATAATTGAGAAAAATGGTAATATTTTACTGACAGCAGAACGCGTAGGAAGATTGTACCCAGTTCAAGAACGGAGTCCAACTGCAAATCATGCCCAAACTTTTGACGTATCATTGTGGCACAGAAGACTCGGACATTTACACCACGATGCATTAAAACGGATTCATGGAAATAAAACAGAAACAAATAATAGGAATCAAGATCCTCAAGAAACTTGCTCTACGTGCAAAATGGGAAAATTGAAACGAAAAAGTTTTCCAAAAGATCAAGCCAAGAGAGCGAAGAAACCGTTGGAGTTGATCCATTCAGATGTAATAGGAAAGTTATATCCAGTATCTAAGGGCGGGTCAAAGTACTTCGTAACATTCATAGATGACTACTCTCGATATACGATGGTATATCCCATGAAATCAAAAAATGAAGTCCTCAACAAATTCGATGAATACAGAAGAATGGTTGAAAATATTCACGAATCGAAGATACAGACTTTGAGGACTGATAACGGAGGCGAATATAGAAGCAAGGAATTCGACGAGTATTTAAAGGAACATGGAATCAGACGACAGTTAACTGTGCCGGGGACTCCTCAACAGAACGGAGTTGCTGAGAGAATGAATCAAACGTTATTAGATGCAACAAGATGTATGTTGATCGAATCAGGAGTCCCAAGATCCCTATGGGCAGAAGCTTTGAATACGGCTTGTCACATAAGAAATAAATGTCCGTCGAGTGCTATCGAAAACGAAATACCGGAGATATTATGGACCGGAAGTAAGGTTTGCACAGAGTACTTAAAAGTTTTTGGCTGTAAAGCGTGGAGTACTATAAACACGAGACAAACGCGAGGTAAACTAGATCCCAAAGGATACGAGTACATCTTCGTGGGTTATCCAGATGGTGTGAAAGGTTACAAACTATGGAATCCGAAAACTAACGTCTTCATCCTTAGTCGGGATGTTACATTCGAGGAGGAGTCTTTTCCATGTAAAGCAATCGATAAGCGAGAAATAGACGAAAGGATCGATCCGATTATTACTCATGACGAAGTCATTTTTCGCGTAGAGAGCGACTATCAAAATCAAAAACAGGATGGAAATAATCAAGTTGAAGATGAAGAACGAGATAATAACATTAACAACGAAGTGCTTATTCAGAATGAAAACTATCAGACGGATCAATTACGAAACGAAGAAGACAATTTAGAAATAGGAGCACACGAAAGTGTTATTCGGGATCGTCTGCAAACACAGCCTATTACCGAGCTTCTAAGCGGGAACGAAATGCCTGAAGGAGATTTAATAACATTCGGAGCTGATCCTATGCCAACGCAAGTTCTAAACCCAGTTATATTAACACAAGGTACGGAGATTCAACCATCACTACGACGATCGGAAAGATTAGCAACGAAGGATCAAGCTAGGGCTAAATTTCACGCCTATAATGCAATGAAACTACAAAATACTGACGAAGATCCAGTAACAATAGAAGAAGCTTTATCAAGTAGCCACGCGGAAGAGTGGAAAGCAGCGATGAACGAAGAATTAGAAAACTTGAAGAGTAATGATACATGGACGATAGTGCCACGACCGAACGATAGACGAATCGTCAAATGTAAATGGATTTTCAAAAGGAAATTCGACAAGGATGGAAATCTAGAGAGATTTAAAGCGAGATTAGTGGCACGTGGTTTCACCCAGGTGGAAGGCATCGACTACAAGGAAACTTTTTCACCGGTGATAAAAACAAAATCGATCAGAACCTTATTTGCCTTAGCCGTAGAACGCAAGTGGGAAATACACCAGTTGGACGTTACTGCAGCTTATCTCAACGGAGTACTCAAGGAGACGGTTTATATGGAACAACCGGCAATGTTCGACAATCGCACAGATGATAAACGTGTGTGTTTATTGAAGAAAAGTTTATACGGTTTACATCAATCAGGAAGAGAATGGAACACACGCTTGAACGATTTCTTATTGAAATGTGGATTAACACGATCAAAAGCCGATCCATGCGTATATTTTGACGAAACACAGAATCTCGTTATTGGAGTTTACGTCGACGACTTTATCATTCTGTCAAAATTTACAGAAACTATCGAGAACTTTAAATCCGAAATCAAGAAAGTCTTTAAAATAAAAGACTTAGGGGAAGTCAGTTACATCTTATCCATGAGAGTTGAAAGGAATGATGATGGTTCTCTTAGTTTGGACCAATCAAATTACGCAGACGAGCTATTAAAGACGTTCGGCATGACTGATGCATAAGGAGCATTCACTCCTCTTGATCCAGGAATGAAGTTTTGTCGCGCAACGGAATCAGAAGTCATGAACACAGAAGATGCTTTCAACTACAGACAAGCCGTTGGTGGACTCCTTTATCTAGCAGGAGGAACAAGGCCTGACTTATCATTTGCGACAACATACATGAGTCAATTCAATGACAAACCAAGCAGAGAGCATTGGAACGGTGTGAAACACATTCTGCGCTACGTAAAACAAACAAAGAATTTAGGATTAATCTACAAACGATGCGAACAACAAATTTCCGCATTTTGTGATGCGGATTGGGCAGGTGATAAAACAGATAGACGATCAATCAATGGATACCTTATCAAGCTAGGAAACGCGGCAATTTCATGGAGCAGCAAAAAGCAACGAACGACAGCCCTATCAACGGTTGAAGCAGAATATATAGCTATGTGCCACGTAGCAAAAGAGGTTCTATGGATGCAAAGTTTTCTATCAGAAATCGGAGCCAACGAATATATTTCAACGCCGCAAACGATAAAGGTTGATAATCAAGGGGCTATTGCATTGGCGAAAAATCACACATCGGAACGGAATAAACATATTGACTTGCGATATTTCTTCCTTCGTGAAAAAATAGAGGGAAAACAGCTGTTCTTCGACTATGTTCCAACAAGTCAAAATCTTGCTGATATGTTCACGAAAATCTTAAGCAGCAAGAAATCTGAAAATCATCGTGAAGAATTTGGATTAAAGGCGATCGATCAGCCAGCACCGACTCATTGAATCGATTAGTCAAGGAGGAGTGTTAGAAATGAATGCCTAATCGAGAGTTTTCCGATGTTATCGATACTCGTTTTTCATTTGTTTAATCTACGTTTTTTCTTTTCTCAGTCTGTCAAAAACCATCCCTTAATAAAGACGTACTGACAATTTTTTTACCCGAGCTCTCCTATTTAATTGCCGAATAACATATATCTGGAGCCTCGTTCCGCCCATATTTTTATTCTCGGCAAAACTACGAAACCGGGAATCGAACCGTCGACCTCCCGATGCTTTTGTCTAGAGGCGAGCACGCTAGGCACTAGACCACCGCACCGGTTCACCTTCTTATATATGGAGCATTCTACCGGCAATTTTTATACTTTGAACCTGAGCCCCTTCAATCATTTTGGCAATTTTTCTTCGAAAAATATTTCGAAAAAGAGATGACACGTATTTTTTTATTTGGGCATACAATTAATATTTTCGAACATATCAATCTTATAAAGAACTATTTTTTTTTTTGTAAAATAATTTTTTGTAACATGAATATCTTGGAAGTTTTCATTCGTATCAAAAAATCTCTCAGATAAAAGTTGTTCAGCTTGAAATGAACTAAGGTATGCGTATTTTTTTAACACAACCACTGGTAACAGTATTAGTACATTAACTTGGCAAATTCGAACTCGACACCTCGGTTTTTGTAATGATTAAAATCTGAACACTCAGATGGATTTCAACGAGATAGAATACTTAAAGAATTTGACCGTTATATTATATTAGTCTGCTGTTTTAACATAGCTCAAAATTTACGAAAATAAAGTCATTGATAAAAATGCAAATTTTCAGTAATCTCAAATCGGTCAACAATTTTCATGAAAATTGTACTGAACAAAAGGGAAGTAACCGGCACACTCGTGGCCCTCATCGTTTTGGTTTCTTGTAACTTCAACATACATTCTCACATATCGCGTAAGCAAAATCAGAAAGACGTATTTTTTACTCCGGACTGCCCGCTAGGACAAAAAGACGGGAGGTATGCATTTCACTGCTATCCGCCGTCTCGGCGATATTTCGCAAGTGCCAATAAATGTCGGAAGGCAAAAAATGACTTAAAAGATTTTGGTATACTAACACTTTGTAGCCTGATTTACGTTTGTGAAAATACATACGTGAGCGGAGGTATGAACAGAAAGTAATAATAAACTATAATTGGAGAAATGGTTATAAGTTTGCGGTGACATATCGAAAAATCACGCCGGCAATCCCCACTTCTACGTACGATCGCAAATGATGGTGCATACTTCACGCCCAATTAGAAGCCCGAATTGTTATTTATTTTTATTTATAATCGTAGCGTTTTTTATTTGCGTATTTTTCTGTGTATATGCACATAGATTACGCCGTGCCAGTTTTTGTCACGCGATATGTTAAGCTGACGGAACGCTGTCAATTTTTCTCAGAGTTTTTAATGGACGTGTTTGACTATGATGCACTGTTGACCTTTATCAATTAAAAAAATGATTATTAATCATTTTTGGCAGCTTGTATTGTTATAAAATCTGGAATAAATACGCTCTTATGCGAAAAATTCTTAGCTTTCTTATAAACATATTGCCAATCTATTTTGACTTCAATAAGTCACTCACAAATGCAAAAAATATTCAAAAACCGTTTATCGTCGTGGACCTATATTTGTAAATTTTAATAAATCTTTTCGTTGAATCCTTTAAAATTTCTTAAAGTAGTTTCTTTAAATTCCTTGCAGTTTTTTTTACCTATTCGATGAGGTTGCCAGATATAGATCGGTCATAGTTTTTATGTAAGGAAGAATAAATACATTTTTATGAAACTGACATGTAACTTCGACAAAAAATAATTCGGTTGGGTATATAAAAAGTAAAATATATAAATTCTAATGTGAAAGAGCCTCAATCTCAGAAGTCGCTTTTGATAAATTCCCACACAAAGTACAAAAAAACTAGTTTTGTAAAATGTTTCCGTGTATGGAAATTGACAAAGCTATCTTTATTCATGTTATTGGGCAATTTTACGTCAGCTGTGGCTTCCTTAATCTTAGATGTGCACAGGTTATAGTGTAGTGACGTAATTTTTTTTTGTTTTTTGCGTTACGCTGTAATCTGAAAAAACCATAACTGACGTAAAAATATCCAACAAGATGAATAAAGACTACTTTGTTAATTTTCATAAATAAAAACATTAGAGAAAAAAGTTTTTATCCTTTTTTGAGGTTTTAATAATTGTTTTGTTAACTTCCAATTGAATCGCCAATATGCTCACTGCAAAGCTTGAGCATTTTTCAAGCATCAATATATTATTTACGGATTTGATTAAAAGATATTAGATGCAGAAAAAAATGATTGGCAATAATTTCTTTTACATTATAGAAATCAATAGTACACCATAGCTTACAGGTCCGTTTACAAATCAGAACAAAATTGACGAATATCGAAGTTACAACGCGTTCCGAGACCATGAGTTCCACGAGCGTGTTGGTTTTTTAAATTAAAAAGACTCATACGCACAGTCGGACGCCTGATAAAAAATATATTTCTCGATGATTGGGACTATTTTGAGTACTGTGATCTAAATGTTCAAAAAAGAAAAAAAAACAAAACAAAACGTTTTGTTACAAAAAAGAAAAGAAAAAACCTTTTTTCACAAAGATGTAAAACAGAGCCGGGCAAATGCACTAAGTACTTAAAGTATGTATTGAAGTGTCATGTACTGAGTGCATATCCAGTACTCAGAAGTACAGCAGTCAAGTTCTGTCAGTACTCAATACACCAGTTCTTGTGAACTATCAGTACCCATATCAGTGCTCCAGTCGGTACTTGGCACTTCAAGTACTTGTTCCTTCAATACGTATATATGAAGTACTCTAATTGCCCAGCTCTGATGCAAAGTTAAGCAAAAAAAACACTGTACCGTCAGTGAGAAAGCAATGTTTATCATACAGAAATGAAACTTACATTCTCGCTCAATAAATATATGACAATTAAAGTAAAACATATTTTTGACACGAAAAGGACATTATTAGTAAAGTGCAATCGCTCTCGATAACAAATTGTGAACATTTTCAAGGACAGTATGTTCCTAAATGTCGCAAATCAGCGAAAGAAATCTTTGAGCCGGAATTACAGAATAGTACGATGCATCGTCTGGGGCATGAACATTTTTGGCAAACTAGAACCTTAATGCACATAATTTCAGTCGACGCTCAACGATGAAATGACAAATATTTCACGGAACATTGTAGCAAAATGAACTATTGTAAAATACCTTTATCAACGTATTGGCTAATATCTGCGTTATCAACTCCTCGAATAAACACTTCCCAATCATGTGTATAACCTTCAGGTGTTGTCCGCACTCGTAACATTGATGCATGGCCACACTCTAAAGTCACTCGAATTGCCATCCTCCCTTAAAAATAAATTTTCATTGAACTACTATGTGGAATACAGATATATTAGATCATTATGATGCAATCTATAAACACTTACGAAGTAGTTTAACCAGTAGTATCCCTCAATTACGTACTTCATGGGATCAATAAATATAATTCTGGAATACGTAGAAAGTTAATGTGACATTCAACACATATATTCTTCAAAAAAGTAAACTCCTCGCCGGACGATGAAAAATGTGTCTCTCTTTGTATCCATGCCACTCCATAATATTAACGAATTATTCTGTCATTGGATCTACGGACGAAACGACGATCATCGTGATGAATGATCGCAATTATTTGTTTTTTATATCCAAGACATATTGGTTTTCAAAGTATATATCCACAATAACTTTCTACAACACTGTTGTCAGAAAGAAGCAGGTTAAGTTGATGTTTGCAGTCAAATGATCCTCTGATTTCAGTTCATTGTTTAGGCCTGTAGATTACTGATGTAGTGGGGAAACATGTCCAATCCAAGAATAACCATTGCGCTTTTGCCGTTCTTTACGTTCGCCACTGGTTAACAATATTATTTGTGAGCACACCGTTTTCAACCAATCACCAGTCCCGGAGTGAGGACAGGACCATATTTATAGAGAACCTTTTCCAGACATTTAGGCAAAATCGTTCATAACCAGATGATAACCATCCAGAAGATCAAAAATACAAAACTGATATGAAACCGTTTTTATTTGTGTACATATATACTGCGAGTGATAAATTTCAATTTCACCTAACGGAAATATATGTCAGCCAATAACAGATATGAAAAATAACGCAGTGTAAAGTTGGCCAATGGAACTTTAATTTTTTTAATTCTTATTCTAATTTCATGATGGTCCTTGGTGGCGATTGGTTGACTAATTGAATCATCTGGTCAATCGTTAATTTACGATAATTGAAAAATATAACCGCAGCGTAAAGTTAAATAGTTATTTTTCTATTAAGTAGAAAATACAGAAAACCAAGTATGTCCAAGGCAGCGCTCTCAATTCCCCAAGTGGGGAATGATATTAAGCGACTGGATTGGTAGAATTCAATGCAGCTTGGTTCTATGCGAATTAGAATTTGTGACCGGTCAATTTTTTAGAGTCAATCGGCACATGACCGACAATTAGTTAAACTCAAGTAAATATAACTTTGTAACCAAATTCGTAACCCTGAGAAAAAAAAGACGTTAAGATGATATATATCCTCCCGCTCACCTACCTCGTAATATAAACGGTAATATCCCAGTAAACTTTATGGGAATACTGGCAATACTGTATAACATGGAAGACACGAGTAATGTATAATTTGTTATATGTAGATAATTTAACAGTATATGTCGGACATTACCGTTAAGTATATAACAAGTTGAGTAACCATTACATAATATATTTGTAACAATGTTAACATTGATGTATAACGTAGTTACATTACAATAATGTAAATGGACTCCGTAACGTTTATGTTACGTCCCGGTGGCCGTTTCGGTTATCTACCTTTGTGTAGTTGCTTACACTTGGGGAGTCTGCTCTCAAGTTTGTACATAATGATGATTCTGCCGTAAAGTTGGTGATCTCCTTTACCGATTGTTGGATTCCACCAGAGATTTCAGCTCACAACTCATTATATTTAATGTTTATGGGTTGGCTAACTACTAGTCTGCGTAGTTAAACAATCAGAGTCACAGAACAGTTGGTTAATTAACAATATAATAACTTCATTTTCACAGTTCGAGATTGTTACAAGTTCCACAGATTTGGTTTATTTCACTATATTTAACTCAGTTTTATAAACATTGTCCGATTTAGAAGTTGGAAATATTGCCGGAGTTAAATACATGGAATATCCGCGCTCAAAAACAATTTCCGTATACAATCACCTGAGACGTTTGCATAATATAGACAAAAAGTTTAGTAATGGAATGGTTTTCATGAGTTATTTCGAAATCCCGATGGACACTCATTACGTACGCACCATCTAGGAATCCCTTCCCGACTGCATACTACATGGAAGACTCGAAGCTCCTCATAAGACAAGGTTAACCAGAAAACGACTACGTACGTTTGCGTCCCGAGACGAAGCTGAATTATCGACGCTTTGAGAAGCGAGCTATCGGCATTGTAGGTATCTGCTGAAAAGGTATGGATCCATACCTTTGAGGCAAGCAAATACCTACATTGCCGACAGCTCGCTTCTCAAAGCGTCGATAATTCAACTTCGTCTCGGGACGCAAACGTACGCAGTCGTTTTCTGGTTAACCTTGTTTCATGAGGAGCTTCGAGTCTTCTATGTAGTATGCAGTCGGGAAGGGATTCCTAGATGGTGCGTACGAAATGAATGTCCATCGCGATTTCGATGTAACTCATGAAAACCATTCCATTATTAAACTTTTTGTCTGTACTATGCAAACGTCTCAGGTAATTGTATACGGAAATTATAAATGAGCGCGGATATTCTGTCTATAAACGATTTCGGGCAGTAATGTGCTAAAATGCTGTCGTAGAAATTTCGAATCCGAGCCCACCGACTTATTAACCGATCGCGTTGGTTAAAAATCGTTTCGCACTGAAGACGGCTGCTTGAAAAAAATGTATATTTTTTCTTCCTGTATGCAGTGGGTAGGCGTTCGTAGGTAGTCAGTGCAATGCGTGAATCCATCGGGATTTTTATATCTACCACAAAAATCATTGTAGCATTTAACCTTCTGAGTAGAGTAACGCAAACGTATCCGGACATTATACACGGAAATTTCATTCGACCGTGGATACCTTTGACATTTAGTTATAAAGAGTTTGGACTTGAACTACACTAGAGACTTTCGATATGATCAGGTTGGTCATGATACCCCAATGGCATTCGGTGAACTATCGGTCACCCGAGCGGGTCACTCGCACGCATCCCACATACGGCGCGATTATTTGAATGTAAAACCGTATCATTTTTAGTAAGCTAATCCATTAATGTACGCATATTTTACCCTCTCACAATTTTCTCTCTACCTCTACATAGGAACATAGTTGTAAACTTTCGAAATATTTTAAGTGAGGGCCATAAAAACGAACGTGACTCTGCAGCGAGAGAAGAGATTAACCTTTTATATTTTTCTAAGGGAAAAACTCTCATATATCTTTTTGTTCAAAACGACTCGCATTCAAAGTTCCAAACCCTTGAGAGGTACTTAAAGTGAAAATTAACAGACAGTCTTGTTTTTCTCGCTCGGGCTTGGGTGGCTGAGTTCAGCCGGTCGCCAAATGTTTTATGACCTCTTCGGAAAAAAGACGTACCCGGAGACAAAGCCGAGGGTTTTCTACGTGGTACATGGAAAAAGCCCGTGACTCGGCGGGCCGCTGGGTGGGCTTCGCCTATATAGAAGAACTGAGCTATCGCGCGGGTGGTACCCCAGCCAGCCAATCAACAGTCAAATTCTAAAGTTTCTACCCCCAACTACCCTCTCACGAAAACTTTTAATTTTTACGTAAAGAAACGATCTGAGACGCTTCGAGTCACGATGATCTCCGGCAGTCACTCGGAAAATCTCGCACGGTTCACTTTGCTTGCTAAGAGCTTGTCCGGAATGAACTAATAGTTGTAGTTGCGATACTACGTTGCAAAAAAATACAAGTTGTGTTAAAAACTATATTTTATGTGGTTATTTGTAAATTAAGTGTAATGATATTGTGTGCTATTAGTTATTCCATTAATTCGACGGATAAATAATTAAATTGTGGTGCTTGAAATCGTAATAACGTGTCTCTATTAATACAACACATGTTTAAACCTTCAACAAATCTCCCGCGTTAAGAGTCGGATTTTAATTCGCTAGGCAGCAACGAATGAGCATTCGGAGTCCGGAATATCAAAGTTACCAGCCATCCAACCGGATCGGCCCGTAACAGTAGCTAGGATGTGACATTTACATAACATGTTTATAACCGTTATTAACCCTGATAGCAATATTTGCGACATGCGTTGCACATGTGTCTCGGACATGTTGCTCCAACTGCTCTATCCCCCATAGGCACACATATCTGCGTCTATGTTCCCATAGTCTATCTGGGAATCTGCAGGCAATGTTAATGTTACAAAGTGTGGTAGCGTTACGATTACAAAACGAGGCTTCGTAACAGGTGCATAACATGCTTATAACGATGTTATAACAAACAAATACTTACTCACTATCTTATTGCCGTTAAAGGACAAACCGAGCAATATTTAATGCCAAAATTAAAGTTTATATGTCAATCATGATCTGTAGGAAATCCGTCTGAATCATATATACAATTACCCAACATTATTTTCTCAAGCCCAACATAGCCGAATAGGTATGGTCACTGCCTACACGTTCCAGGGTCTTAGTTCAGCCCTCAAACCAGATATTGGGCATAATCTATATACTGCAATAAGGCAGTCTTCCGTAAAGAAGCATAAAGCAGGTCTTCGAACTTTTATACAGACGAGAAATTATGGATCTGTGTATTCAGTTCCCTCGGAACATACAAGACATGCACCAAATTGATGGCAGGTGAGAAATACATTGTATAGAAAACAATTACTAATGCACTTCACTATGCTACAAAAATGTCAATTTATTATAGGTTCTCCAAACATACCATTTTTCAAACATTGTAGCCGGTATTGACTGCATTCACGTGGCTATACTTCCACTTTCAGAAAACAATTCGGATTATCCGGAGCATATATATGATAATAGGAAAGGATATCATTTTATTAATGTTCGACTGGTATAGTGAAAATATTTAATTGCACTGCACTTTAATATATAAGATTCTTAGAGTTGACTCAACCTCCTTCACAAAACAAACGCATTCATAAGTGTGTTATTTTCAGTTTTGCGATATGGACTATAGGATTATAAGTGTCAATGCCAGATATCGGTGAAGTACACATGACTGTTTTATCTGGAATCATTGCGACAATAAACACGATAATCATATTTGTAATGTATCATAATCTTTGCCTGTTTTGTTTCCTGTACAATTATTAAATAAATATAATTTTTATATTTTATGTATGCATAAACTGGTACGTAAAAAAATCAACCCAATCGAACCAGATTTATGGATTTAATGAAAAATCGTCAAAAACATAAAACTATAACATGCATTTCTTTTTAAATATAATACACCAAGCATGTGATCGACTTTGAAGATAAAAAAACTTGAATTATACCTAAGCGCCTCATTGTCAAAGTTAGCAGCCAACATAACTGATACGATTTTCCTATTCTTAAAGGTCCGCGTTTTTTAAACAGCTATCTTTCGATCAGACTAGGCTGCTGATTGGTTTATGAATGAGAACAGAGCGACTTGGCAATACTGTGTGATGTAAGATTTTTCGTTGTCCTATTATTTCCTCGCCCGAGATGGCGCGAGAGTCCGTTTCGCCCGTGGAATACGAAAGTGTTCGACTCGCGGTGCGCGGGAATTATGAGAAGGAGTTATTAGGGTATTTGTGGAGATAACCGAAAACTCGAGGAGACAAAACGTTATGGTTAAATTTTTCAACTGGTATTAAATATATTGTTACAGACTTTTACTGAAGAGCTTGATGCTCACAGCTCGAAATGTAAAGTATTCTGCTCTTTCAATTTTGTACAATTTTCCTTTGCGATGATTTTCGACGATGGTGCTTCCTCAATATCCATGAGTAGGGGTAGTTCGACCCCTCCATTAAGTGCGTTATCCAGTCGTGGGCCGGGGTCCGCCTCCATCGTGGAGTCCCGCCGGGGTAAATGCCGAATCGCTGGTAATCCGAAGGGATGCTGGTGAGCGGCATCTGCATAATTGAATGAGTTCGGGCCTTTTCTTTGCAGACCCTGAAATAAGCCTACGTTCCGTCACTGCATTCCATTTCTTCGGGTGAAGTGTCCACATCTAACACATCGACGGCCTAATGCCGATAGGGCAAACAGGCAATGCTTATACACAAGCTGAATACG
This sequence comes from Stenichneumon culpator, assembly GCA_964017025.1. NCBI lineage: Eukaryota > Metazoa > Arthropoda > Insecta > Hymenoptera > Ichneumonidae > Stenichneumon > Stenichneumon culpator. Next base: position 579,711 of record OZ024773.1, on the reverse strand, counting down.
TTTATAGCAATCAATTGATGGTCGTTTGGTGGTCAATGGTAGTCTAATTAAAACGTTTGGTGCACAATCGTTTAATTACAATACTTAAACAAAAGAATGGACTGTAAAGTTAGCAAGACATGTTTTTTTATCGATTTAATTAGGCCTCAATCGACGCCGAATAGTTTGCTGGTCACAAATATAATAATTAAAATGTTTGGCGATCGCTCGTTTGACTAATAAGTGTTAAAAAGCCAAGTGCGCCTTAGGGTGGGGTCCGTTAGTACGTTGTAGCTTTTTCATTTCAGTTCATTTTTTTTTTTTAATATTAGCGAAAAATGAATCTCTCATAGGTTAAGGATAGGTATACGTTAGGCAGGTAGGTAGGTTGAAATCAAGTAGGGACGTTCATATCTGCGAAGGTTCAAATCTTCAAGTTTCATCGACCGCCATCATTAACTGATCCACCACAAATAAATTATGGTCAATAACCCTGATAGACAAGCGCCACGAAATGGAGCTAATGTTGGGGATTGATGTCTATGTGGGAAGCTATTTTGATAAAGCAGTTTTGTGTTTTCATAATTGATTTTGGATTCGATATGAATATGTCACACAAATGACGTCGCTAGTTCAAAACCTGGATCGCGTATTTAAATATTTTTTACACATACTTTCAATATTCAATAGGAACGTTAACTATTATTAAATCTTAGTGCCTCTACCTGTTCTGGTTCTGCGCATTTTATAAAAACCGAATCGTTATCTTTCGTTTTCTTTAGTATTTATACCTTAACGTGTATATATATATACATATATATATATATATATTAGCGGTGTATGATGTGCACTATGATGTGTGACAATATACATTAGCAACAATTTTCATGGCAGTGGTAGCTTTTTGACTTTACCCCACAACAACCTTAATTCTTCCCGTTATCACATATACATCCCAGAATTCATCTGATATAAACTGTAAAACTCTTATACAATATGTTTGATTTTATTATTATTTAAGAATTTATTTGCATGCACCCTGGTTCTTCTTATATTTCTCTCAGAAGCTCACCACCTCTGTGCTTCTTTTCCTTGTAAATACATAGTAGTACGACGAGTTCCCCCAGTAAAGACCTTGACTCAAAAGAGATACTTCACTTGTGGTCCTCTCCGAGCGAACTCACTGGTTGCAGGTCTGGACCCAACAGTTACATTTATACCGTTTAGATAGTTGAACAACGATTTTGGGGTTTCCGAATGACTTGCATTCTTGAACACTATTCCCAGACCATTTCTAGTCAATAACGGCGCCATCAAAATATTCTTATTGATAGTAATTCATGCTCCGGCGAAAGATTCCAAGTGCTTAAGATTCATACAGAATAATCCCAGATAGAAAAACGTGCCGTGCGTTCGTCACGCCGTGCCGGCACAATGCCGTCAAGTACGTCCGCATGTGACGATATTGTGACGGCACGGCGTTTTGATACCAAAACCTGCTTGCACAGTTCCAGCTCACTGTGGAGCTTCATGTCAAGATGGTGGAGCTCCACGCCAAGCTGTAACTGTACAAGCAGCTTTTGGTATCAAAACGCCGTGCCGTCACAATATCGTCACATGCGGACGTACTTGACGGCATTGTGCCGGCACGACGTACGTACCAGTGCTAGCACCGAGTAGATCCTGTGCCGTCACATGTCTATTTGGGAAGTCATTGCACTTTATTACTAATTGTCTAGAAGCATGCTATTCCCGATTTGTTCCTGAAGGTGAGGGGTTTGCAGTCTCATAAATTGTAATTTAGCTTTTCCATAGGACGTCCATCGATCGGAAAGTACGTAGATAAAAAACATGTATCATTCCGATTGCTTTTTCCTGCTTACGTCTATGCTCATACAATTCATACAAGCTCATACAAGATTTTGAGTAACAGAATTTCATAGGTAGTCGATAGCTTAGTGGGTAGCGTGTTAGGTAGGTAGGCATATATATACAGGTTAGTAAGCATATGGATAGGAACATTTCTCATGATCTGAGGTATATATCTTTTATTTTTTCACTGACAAAGTACAAATATAATGACATAATTAATGATCAAATCGTTGACAGCATGAGGTTGGTCCTTCTTCTTCATAATCGTTACGTGTCACCACTAGGTTTCGGAAGACCACATCATCGGATAATAATTTTCCACCCTCCCAGGCATATGTATCGGGGCTAGAACAGATCAAAAGAAAAGCAAAAAAGTTAGGATACAGTATGCAATATATAATTATTAAACATATTGGTAACGTGCGTAAGGTCAAAGTTTTTCTAAGACATTCAAATATATATATCTATGGCCTAACGCTAGAAAGGCGTATAAGCTTTGCTTATACACAATCTGTATGGCATTATGGCGTTAAGCCATCGAATATGATTATGATAATGTTGTAGTAAGCTGGGTGTTTTATTGCACCGTGGTGTCATTACGAGTCATCTATTTTTGTAACTCTTGCGTGAAAATTACTACTTTATGTAGGGGTCGGGCGCGACATAAAATGGTGTTTTTCGAGAAGGCGTTACATAAATACCGGAAGCGTTACATAAATACTCGAAGTGTGTCGTAATGAGTATTTAAAACACGCTTCGAGTATTTATGCAACGCGTAAGCGTATCGTAAATACTGTGTGCATGCGCACATCCGTCTGTTTTTTTTTATTGTCGGCTCCGGCCAGCAAAATAACCTGGAATCTTTCATGCATTCGTCACAAACAGTAGTATGCAATACTTGTACGTAAAAGCGGAGTCCCGACGGCGGTTGTGAAGTGGCCGCACTCGCCGTCTCTCGCGCTACAACAGCACTCGGCTTCGGCTCGTGCTATTGTAACGCTCGATCCGGCTCGTGCGGCCACTTCCCAACCTTCGTCGAAAGTCCGCTTTTACGCACTAGTATCGCAAAGTACTATTCTTTTACATTAGAATAGCATCGTTGTCAATCAAGTGCTGGGACGGAAATACAAGCTAGTAGACCCGCAGATTGCAAAGTAAATGGGAACCTCGACCGGCCAAACTGAGCGTTTTTACAGTTTCGCATCGCATATCGAACAATCGCATTCTGTCGAATTCGAAGTTTTCAGTATAAATATATAGATTGGGAATAGTTGTATTCTTCGGAAGAACCTCCGGCTATTTGACGTATGAGCCTTGTAGCATATTTTTATCGATGCAAAAACAGGTTCATTAGTTCAAATAAATAATTTGGTTTATTTAAGTGACATTCATTAAGATGTATATATCACGTGAGATGAGTCAACAAAATGCGTATCGCTGGTGTGAGAAAAGCAAGCACATCGATAATGAGATGGCACAAACCTGAGCGAACTTTCTTGAGGTTCAAGGACTATTGGTGCAGCCTTCATAAATAGTTTCAGGATTTTTACTGTTTAATGAACGGATAAATTGTTTTATCTTAATCGTATAAAATTTTTTTGAGTATCCGATACTTGTATTAGACGAAGCAATAAGAAAATGCCACATCGACCTACTGTTTTTTTTGCTTCCTCATAGAGGAAGCTTTGTGATGGTGAAAAAAAATTTTCTTCGAGATTTCAATGAAAACGTGTTCAGAATGTTCCGAAACATCGAAAAATCACATTTAAAAAAAATGTCCGGGTGTGTGCGTGCGTGCGTGCGTGTGTGTGTGGGTGTGAATCGGACGTGAAAAATTCAAAACATTATAACTCGAGAACGCGCTGACCGATCAAGCTGAAATTTGGCACACATCATGTGTGGTTAATAGTCAATGTTAGTGCAAAATTTCATCCAAAAATGTTCAGTTGTTTTTTTTTGTACGCCATTTTTAATTTCTTCAAAAATATCGGTTAGCGCTCTAGCGCTCGCAATTTTTTAGCCATCGGGCTAAAAACGCGTACACAGATGAAATATGATCACCTGATGATCCCATTAAAATTTCAAGAAAATCGATCGGGCCGTTTAAATTTTATGTCATTTTGAATTTTTTGAATTTCATGAATTTTTTTGTTTTTTTTTTTTTGTTCGAGACGCATTTTTCCGTATTAAATATTAATCTACGAATAAAAAAGTGCCAGATTCGTGATCAGCGTGAAAAAATACATAGAATACAATCCCGGAGTGACGACTAACGAAAAAGTTTATCGGGCATTTATATAGCCAAAATTACAAAAACGGGTTATTTTGCGTATTTTCAAACAGCGATTTCTTGGCTTCCCGATCAATACTCTATGTATTTTTTCGCCTCGAGTACAGATTCGACAGCCGTTTTGACCAAAAGCTCAAGGTTTTTTTTCGCACTTAACCTGAGTCGGCCAGCAGTTTTGCTTAAAAGTTAAATACGACGTTGATATTGAAAAAGCTGAAAATTGAAATTTTCATATCGCTTCCTCATAAAACTTGAAAGTTGAACGTTGAAATTTTTATATCCCTTTCTCATAACAGCGCTTTATCCGCAAAGCTTCCTCTATGAGGAAACAAACTCGACGCTTTTTGACAAAACTCTACACGAGCCAGATACTATTTTCACTGGCTCTACACACAATCCAATTCACCACAGTTCCGACTCAACACAAGCGCGATTGTGCACATTCACTGATTCGCACCCAGTTAACTTTTATCGGTATATGTTAGGATCGAATCCGACAAAACTCCGATAGAATATCGGAGTTTTGTCAAAAAGCGTCGAGTTTGTGCAGAGTTTTGACAAAAAGCTTCGCGCTGGTGTAGCGTTTTGTCAAAGAATGTCGAGCTAGTGTACAGTTTGGTCGTTTTGAATTGAGCGAGTGTAGAGTATTTCTGGAAAGACAAATCTATGTGTTGAATTTTGCCGCGTATAGTTATACTTCTGTAGAGTTTTGCCGTTGCTCGTTTGCCTTGTGTAATCTCGCCGTATACAGTTTTACTTGTGTACAGTTTTACAATCATCCATTTCAGGTGTGTACCGATTTCCTGTGTAGAGTTCGAGCGAATGAAACATTTGCTTGTGTACAGTTTGGGCATGTGCAGAGATGGGTTTGTATACAGTTGAGCACTGTGCACGGTCGGGGTTGTATTCAGTCAACCCATGCGTCGCGTTGCGGTTGTGTACAGTCGGTGGTGTAGAGTCGGGTTCTGTAGAAACGAATTACTGCCGATAAAAAAAAAAAAAAAAAAAAAAAAAAAAAAAAAAAAACAGGCGCAAGCTTTCAGAGTTGCATCCTTTTGACATGACCATAATGTTTTCATTTTTCTCCTACCCAGATAACCAGAGTTGCAGTCATCTTTTTGCCGGCAACCGGCAACAATACGATAATAGACAATTATTGCTTTAAGGTGCGTCCGTATTTTTCAGGTAAAGACACTGCAATAGAGACCTGTCTGCTGATGGCGAAAAATTAGGGAAAGCACTTAATTGCTTTCCCTAATATTTCGCCATTGTTGTTGCTCCAACTCATGGTTTTTGTTATGTAAGTGCGTGTAAATCCGCAAAATTCATATTTACGGTAGTTTCTTATCATTGCGACACAGACTTGGAACTCGGAAAAATATCTGCCCAGGTTTAACGATAACGGCTGCGTTATGACCTATAATTTCGTGATACTGTAGGCTAAATATGTTATGTGGCTATTATTATTGTTACTATTATCGATGCTTCTGATGTTCGAGCGTTCTCGATACATCGAGAACGCGAACGCGATCACACTCGCTTGGTCCCGTTGCTAAGTACCTTATTGATATCGGCTCGTCAATCGTCATTCTGTTCAGAAACCTGTGAGAAGATAGACGTGTCCAAGATTTGTAATAATTTATTAAATAAAATATTTCGTTTCAAGACATGAAACAATCTTAATTTATTAATTATACAATACTTTTGTCGAAATTTTATGACGCAACCTTGCCTGCTAATGCGGACGTACCTTACTGCAATAATTACGAAATTACTTGCCCAAGTTTGATGACCCGGGAAAAAATGATCATACATGGTCATATATGGATCATATCTGACTGATCATATCTGACCAGATAATAGAAATGCCGAGATCTGATCATATACGAACATATTTGGACGAATCCCGGAAAAAAAACCCGACCAAACCCCCCGCAACCGCTGTAAAAAACAAAAAAAAATGTTTAAAAAGATTTTTTTTAATTAAATTAAAAATTTTAATTTAAAAAAAATTAAAATGTTTTAAGAAAAAAAACCTATCCGGGGTTTTTTCCAGGGGGTTTTTTCCGGAAGTTTTTTTCGGGGGTTTTCTTTACGAGGGTTTTTTCCGCCTACCTGTTTGGACAGATCTGATCAGGTATGGTCGCATTTAAAAAGACATTATTCTGGCGACTATAGATAAACAGATCGGATCAGATACGATCATATCTGACAAGAGATTTTGGCGAAAAAATGGTTAAAAATCGATTTTAATTATGGGTTTTCCCGCGAAACAACATTTTTCAGGGGAAAACCCATATTTGTAATGGAATCTGTTGAATAAAAGAAGAAAAAAAGAAGTAAGCATTGGTATACGGGAATCGAACACAAAGCTATGGCGTGTTGAATCAACTCACTTACCACTCGACCACGAGAACTTTCGTGACAAAGTATCCAAATAACAAGTATATAAGTGACGGTGTCCTTTTGTAGTGACGATCTATGAGCTAAGAAGTTTGTTTTCTATGAAGCTTGGGGGGGGGGGGGGGGGGCTCCGTCGGTTTGTATGAGGAATGTTGTGGCTCAGTATTGCAAGTAGCACGCAGCGCAGCCTTTTGATCTGTATCTTCCCTAGGATACTTAGCCATTACAGAATTTCTTGCTTCTGTTTGTGATTCGTATGCGTTACTGATGCATTTTCTGTATTTTTGGCTTCCTCATGGAGGAAGCTTCGCGAATAAAGGAACATCATGAGAAAACGATATGACAACGTCAATTTCCAACTTTGATGAGAAAGCGATATGAAAATTTCAATTTTCAACTTTATGAGGAAGCGCTATGAAAATTTCATTTTTCAAATTTTTTAAACATCAACGTCTTGTTAAACTTTCATCCAAAACGGCTGGCCGAGTCAGGTTCAGTACGGAAAAATACTCCATCGTCACGCGTCACCTTGTCAGATCTGTATTTGGCGCGAAAAAATACATGGAAGTAGGCACTCGTTTTTTTTTTTTTTTTTTTTTGAACTTTCGATTTTTTCTCAACAAATGGAAGGGATTTCTCTTTATCTAGCTGTTTCAACCCTATCATATCCATCGTCTTGTGTATACCTTGTTGTAGGTCACAATAGGCACCTGGGATTTTCCGCGATCCCATCAGAAAGCACAGATATCGCCCTTTAAAAATACCCAAAATCACACATTTTTGCAATTTTGGCTATAAAAATGCCCGATAAACTTTTTCGCTAGTTGTCGCTCCGGGACTGTAATTCCATGTATTTTTTCACGCTGATCACGGATTTGACACTTTTTTATTCACGGATGAATATTTGATACGGAAAAATGTGTCGCGAAAAAAAAATTGCATGAATTTCAAAAATTCAAAATGTCATAAAATTTGAACGGTTAGATCGATTCTCTTGAAATTTTAATGGGATCATCGGGTGATCATATTCCATCTGTGAACGTGTTTTTAGCCCGTTAGCTGAAAAATTGCGAGCGCTAGAGTGCGCACAGACATTTTCGAAGAAATAAAAAATGGCGTACAAAAAAAACAACTGAACATTTTTGAATGAAATTTTGATCAAACGGTGACTATTGATCACACATGATGTGTGCAAAATTTCAGCCTGATCGGTCGAGGCATTCCCAAGATACAGCGATTTGAATTTTTCGCGATTCACACACACATACATCTTGACATTTTTTCTAAAAGTGATTTTTCGATGTTTTGGAACATTCGGAACACGTTTTCATTAAAATCTGGAAATGTCTGCTTCCTCATAGAGGAAGCGTTCTTTTAGTAAAAAAAAATCAAGATTTTAATGAAAACATGTTCAGAATGTTCCAAAACATTGAAAAATCATGAAAACATTGGCTTCCTCCATGAGGAAGCCAAAAATATAGTAAATGCTTTCTCATAGAAGGAGCTTTGCGAATAAAAGGCCATTATGAGAAAGTAATATAAAAATGTTAACTTTCAACTTTCAACTTTTATGAGGAAGCGATATGAAAATTTTAATTTTTAGCTTTTATTCACCATAACAAAGCTTCCTCTATGAGGAAGCAAGAAAATACTCTTTTGTCAAAATTACTCTTTGGAAAGCCGTTGTCGACAGTTAACACGTCTCTTGTAGCTAGTAAATGAGCTTCTATTCACGGTAGCACCACACGCTTTAGCAATGGGCTATCTTTCAAGGGCTACTTCAATAGTTTGACAACTTACGTTTACGTCTCATTACTTCTCATATTAAAGATACACTAGAACCTCACTTATCGGACGTTCGATCAACTGAGCCGTCGCGTTATCGAAGCACCCAACTCATCCGAGCCCGCCGCGTTAATCGAGGTGTACACTCGGATAATACGGAAAATTAGGATAAAACGGATAAAGCAGCAGTATCCTGTGAAGCAGAGTAGTCCTGTTATCCGTATTATCCGAGATTTTACTTATCCGACGTTCGCCCTCCCCACATTACCCAGGGTAAACGGGGTTCTTCTGTATTTTCATATAAAATTCTCGACCTTTATGGCGCGTAAATTAGGTAACAGTTGAATACACACCTAATCTAAAATACAGCAGGAGTCATTTTTATGAAATGTTATGTCAATGATGAAGACAATAAGTGTATTTTTTTATTACCTTGATATAATTCTACGTTAAGTCTGTTCTGCCTACGCAATTTTCCGATTTAAAACTGGGTGTGGTTGATTATAAATACCTTCCTCGTCAAAACCCGCTTAACATTTCTCTCTGTGATAATCGTTTTTAGTTGAGCTGTGAAAAGAACCCCTATTCCACTGGATCCATATATTTACAAACGATGATTTGTTTTTATCCCATTCGAGTGACTACATAAGATAACGGAGGCACCGGAGATAACATAATTTTTTCATCAGTACCTGGATGCAAGTCTATCGGCGGTCTAATAAAACTTCACAATTATTTACAATTTAAAAAAAACATTCGTTGATAATTGCCAACAACTTTTTTTATAATTGTGTTTCACAATTAAAGTAAAACCAGAAAGGATGCATGACTGAATTCTAAAATCAAACCTAAACTACATTTTATATATGACAGAATCACAGTAAACTTCGCTGCGACTCGAGGTTTCTTCGAAAAGTTATTGTGTTTTCGGACAGACAGACTGATAGAATCTGAGATGCTTTGTTTGCATTCTAGGACATGTAAGATATATTTCGAAATCATGATCTCACAGTCCTGTACAATACTTTTCTCCCACACTCTGTCCGTAATGATGGCTTTCACATAGAGCCTTTAGATGCTGAAATTACACTTACTTCGTTGGCAAAGTTACGTTGACTGCAAATTCGGATGGTGCCAAGCTTCTGACATCGCTGTATAGTCTGTCTCGAAAACCGGGAAACTTCGTGTTTCCACCAGTGAGGACAATGTTTGATAGAAGATGTGGCCAAACTTCTAGCTCGCATGCCTTCAACGAGTCTATGATAGCTTCTGGAATGCCCATTTGTTTAATTCCAACGTCAGTTGGGCGGAAAAGAATTTCTGGCACAGAAAATCTTTCATTATTCAATCGAAGCGTTTGGTGTTCACTCGATGCTTCGGGCTCTTTCAGAAATCCTCGTTTGAGGGTAGTATAATCCGGCAACACATAATCTTTAACGATGGAATTGGCATCAATATTTCTTTTGGCCCGTTTCATGTCTTTGACGAAATTTTGGGAGACGAAGCACGAATCTTCTTTCACTTGATTAATAACATACGTTTCATCCATGACATGAAGTTGCCGGTAGGAAATTATTTCTTTTAGGTGATTCGTCAGTAATTTTCCACCAACATCAATTCGTCGGATACCCTCTTTAACTTTAATTCCATTAATAAACGGAACTACATGCGAGAAGCTATAACCACTATCAATCACCATGCAAGCCTTCACTTCCGGGTGCTTTGTCCTGTAATGGTAGCATGACAAGCTTGCTGCATTAATCTGCAAAAGACTTCGGCACTCATATTCTTCGAAAAATATTTCCATCATAGCTTCTTGTACTGCCGGGAAATTGAACAGCGGTTCGGTAACTACGATAGGCATATCGTTTAGAGTAGTTTGGCAACATTCTTTCGAAAATATGTAATCCCACACGTTTTTCTGAATATCCCAATTGACGAGATATCCTTTTTGGAACGGCAAAATGTAGAACAAGCCAGATGCATCGCGGCATTCTTCAATTTGGTTTCCAATGAAAGGTCTTCGACGTTCGCTTTTTGCCTTTGTTATGCAGTTCGGAACCAATCTGAAAAAAAAACATCACGATTATCTAACTATTAAATCGCATTCAAGTGTATGCTCTAGTCACATTCTATTTCAGAACGTATACAATAATATTTTATAATGACCAAAATAGCGGAAGTGAAGGAATTACGAATTAATGGAAATTTTACAGTTGTAAGTATATACGATAAGAGTCGGCCGTTCTCGCTCGAAAGTTATAGTAAAATGCTTTAGCTATCACAATGGTTCTGATTCAGCATTGCACGCATTCTTAAGCTGAAGTGATACACGTTCTCTGTCGCTTTCTCTCTCTCTCTCTCGTTACACCATAAGACCAATTCCACTCTCTCTCACACTTCTGGCTCCGTCATCTGACTTTCTCTTCACCTTAAGAGCATGTGAAACACTATAGAGTGCGAGAGAGATAGCATCAGTGGCGCTCTCGGCGGAGCGAGAGAGTCACGCAGAGAACGTGTTTCACATGCTCTTAAGGCTGTTGTGGGGTAATGTCAAAATGCTACCACTGCCATGAAAATTTTTGCTAATTTACATAATCCCCTTGTCTGGTTAAATTTCAGAATGATGTACAGCATCGTTAATGAGAAAAAAATCGTAAATTTTGCATCACATTGCATTACTCTTATGGAGAATTCGCAACGATTCGTCGTATTTACGTTCCAACAGCTAAGAAAATGCTACCACGTACATAAAAAACCTATGTATAGTTCAAATGATAATCGCTTTAACGTTTGGCATTTTTCGAAGATTGACAGCACCGTTATTTAATTATTAATAAATGAAAAACTCTCGGTCGTCTTCGCTTGGGAACTGACAAGCAGCTGTCTCTCTCGCACACCGATCGCACCGCACACCGCGCGCCCCCTAGTCACCCCACCGCCTCGGCCCGCAGGCCCAGACCCCGCACAACCTTAAGGATCTTTGGGACGAAATCACGGGAGGGGAACTCGAGAGCGGCTCCGCTGACCGTGTCAGTCAGTGTTGTAATGAGAAACGCAGTTAAAGCAAATGGCTAGACAAAGATAGTCTTTCGTTTATTGAATTTATTATATCAGAATCAAAACCGTGAATCTTCTTGAAATTTTGACACAATCTGTCTGATACTATGCTCTTCCCTGTGGCAGGTTTTCTCTTCGAATCTAACCGAAATCGGCGGATAAAATCGCTACGCTCTGTCGTTAACGACCGATTTCCGAAACGTTTACATGGTATCTTATGTAGCTTTGTACACGCATTACTAAAAAACCTGCATGGTCAACAAATTTGCAAAAATTGCAAACGATTCAGTATGTCTTTGCCTGAAAAGTAGCAACGTTTTATAGTGATCGAACAGAAACGCGTTTTGGCCCAAACATCCTTAACCCCTTCACTGTCAGAGAAACGTATTTCCCTATACGTTGGGGCCACTATAGGGACTCCTGACAGTGAAGGAGTTAACACGACGTAAACATTGCCGGCAGTACTAAAGGCAACGCACCAACCAGTGACGCACCTGATAATTTCCGGTCAAAAAATAATAATCGCGTTTGGATTTCCCAATTTGCAATCCCTGCAACGATCGACCGTTTTCATTTAAAGAAAAATTTGATCATAATATCTGAACCCGTGCCCTTTTTTTTTCAAACAAAATGCATGCCTAGTATTCACAAATAATTCGACAAGTATACAAAGTTTAACTTTTGTTACCTAAACGACTGAACACATACTGTAGGTGTCAGATTTATTCAAACTGACAAAGAATCACATTAATTAACGCTAACGCCCGACTGGAGTAAAACGGGTAATTATACGAATGATTAATGCCATTTTAATACATTCGAATAGAAAAAAGCCCTTAGCTCAATAATTGATCCAAGATTTTCAACAATTGTTGCTCCAAATTGAGGATATACGTGTCTTTCACTGGTGGTAATTCATAGATACATGGATTTCATTACAGTGCCACTTTTTTATTGTCATTTTTATTTCGTGTAAAATCCTTAGAAGGGAACATTTTTCATACACGTGCGTTTCATGGTCCAAATGCAGAATTTGTCGATTATGTTGGTAAATATTCCGGAAACGCCACGACAGATCTTAAGTCGCGAAATTGTTTCAAATAATGTACAGATTCATTGTATAAGAAGCAGAAGGTTGTGCAGACATGATTTAAACATGACTTCCTTATTTTTTATGGTCCTGCTGCAATCTTTATTCAACACATTCCTAGTGATCCATTCACTCTTTTTAGTACTTGTATCAAACTACATCTTAAAGGAAGGCGAAACATGTATGAGGGCGAGAGAGACAGAGTAAAAATTTTGAATCCATTTTTCTCCAAAGTTATTCTATAAAATTAAAAACGAATTGCAGGTCACACTTTGTTAATCAAATACACAGTGATACCCGCAATTAATTTTTCATTTTATAAAACCAATATTTTGAGGATTAATTGAACTTCAGCCCCACCTTAATTGTTCAAGTTTTGTTAATGTGAGAGAAATAAATCTTTTTTTTGTAACATTCACAGATCTCAAAATTTCATAAAATATAAAGTTGGTGATCAATTTGGTTAAATTTAATGTCGAACAATGTTTGATCTATTCGCGTGACAATTTTTGGCTCGATATCTTGAATATTACTAGAATTACACAGTTTGTCGTGATTTAAAAAAATGCATAATCTTATAAAATCTGAGAGCTTTAATCGATTTTGGCCAAACTCTATAGTGAAGGTCCTCCATGGATTTTCAATATTTGCATAGAGTTTTGAGCCGATAACTCAAAATGTGATCAAGTGGGACATAGCTCTGGGATAAATCAAAATTTCTTAGCTTGTCAAACCAGACATCAATCTTTATGAAACTTTGCTAATGGAAGGAACCTGATTAGTCTATCAGTGTATGACATTTTGACCCCTTCGTTTAAATGCTTTGCAAGTGTAAAGTTTGAAAGTACTAGCTAAAAAACACTTTTTTCAACGTTTGGGCTATTTTAAACATTATTTCATTTGATTTTGAGTTCAATCTCCATTGTCAAATTTATTTCAAATAAAAAAAAAACTATGAAATATCAATAGGATCCACCTTGAATACTTAAAATAATGATTGTTTATTACGTCGGAGCAAATGCACATTTGCCAGTGCACTTCAATAATATTTCCAGAAGCAAAAAAAAATTATGATTTTTCAAGACCGTTGATCCCCATGTGAACCAAAGTGTCATCGCCAAACGTTAACAACTTGCTCATAATATCACATTTTGTAACAATATATGTCTTCATGATGTTGATGAAAAAAAAAACATAATTAATCATCTAATGGGGAAGTTATAATGATTTATACATTGAGGGTTGGAGAAAAAACATAGCATTCGAGTATCATAAATATGGGATACGAAAAATACTAGTATTTTCCAAGCACAATGATCTTTTGAGCGTTCTAGACATACAAAAGATCATTGTGTTTGATGCTCTACACCTTACCATGAAAAAAATGCTTGTAAGAACAAACACTACTGTAAGAATCAAACCGAATATAAAATAGAGAGATTGTGAAGTGTAACAAGTTATATGATCGTCTAATTATGCAGCAGTCCTGGTATTCACGAAGTTACTGTTGTCAATGGCATTAGAGTACCGTGTTACAATGATCGTTTATATCGATCTGCATAGATATTTTAGGCCCAAGCATAACAAGGTGGTCGGCCACTGACAGAAGGAAATAGTTAACCTTATATCGAAGACCCAATATTTTAGAAACGTTATATCTTGAAGGTTCTACAGACTATTCATGCCTACCGCAATTAAACTTCCTTCTTTAATTGCTTAAGAAATTATATTATAACAAAAAACTGAAGTTTCATGTAATAAACAAAAATAAATCGGAGGTAACTATTGTATATATAAACACCGGTAGCTTACTTGGGATCACCGATAGAAAAACCAGCTTTAGCCACATGAGCTCCATTATCCAATATAAAAGCCACTTCCTTCATTAAAGTTTTTTTTCTTTACTGATTGGATTCTTTAATACGACGAATAATTGACAGGATACCTCTAATGACAAAACACGCAAAAATACAAAATGTCGTAAAGCGTCAACACTGGTCATCACAACCTAACACAACCGCTGACAACGACGCAGCGCACGTTCGCCAATGAAAGTTCTAATTCCGAATTTTCAATGATGGCGTTGCTTTAAGCTGGGTTCACATTCAGTGATTCTTGCACGAATTATTTTTTCATTCTATCCAATGCAAGTGGCCAAACAACGGGCAGTGTTGCGTTCGGAAACATACTGTCGAAGCTTGAGTGTCAATCTGTCCTTAGTTGCCCCCCCCCCCCCCCCCCCGGCCCCAGAGAGATATGTCAGAGTATGAGAATATGTTTTCAAACGCAACCTTGTTTTCACATGGAGCATAAATAATAACCGTCTCGCGTAACGCATGCCAGTCAATTAGGATTCGTTTTTTTTTAAATTGTTTATATAGATAATAAAATGGAAAGGTTATTTCGTGTTTGGCTGCCGTAAGTTACGTTTTATGCAAGTTACGCTACGTGTAAAGCCGCCCTTAGCCCCGGATGGAGTACACCAATGGAGCTCTATCGTATCGGTGATTATTATACCGAGGCGAAAAATTTTGCTCAGCTATTGCAATATTTATGGTATTAATAAGACCACCCCGGTGAAAATATTTCTCTGAATATCTCTGAAAATATATCTGAAAGTCTCGGAAAATTTTTCTGAATTTCTCTCACTTTTCGCACTTTTCAGAGAAAGTCAAAGATTTTTCTGAACCTAAATACTTCTAATTGTTCTGAAAATATTTCATTTTCCTTTGCAACTTCTCTGACAACTTTGTTGATATTCCAAGGCTGTTTCTCTTCTATATTCAGAAACTATTTTCTGAAAAAGTCGAATTTTTTTACTAAATTCTCATACAAAGTGTACATATATTATTGCTTACTGTTTACTGTTCGTACGAACGCGTACACGAAAGATTTCTATATTCGTACGTATACCAGAAGGAGCAGATCTTAGAGTGAACTCGTAAGTTTTTTGAAATTCTCTTAACCCACATTATCCGAGAAAATCGGAGTTTTTCAGAAAATAAGTGTACTGTTCGTCCGAGTAACAGATTGAGTAAATTTTACAAACAACTCATATTTTCTCTTAACGTACTTTATCGGAAAAAATTCGAGATATCCAGAATTTTTTGGAAAATACTCTGAATTTCTTTGATATATTGTGACTGCAGGAGGTTGTGCGGCGAAAATAGCAGAGATATTTAACATATTGTATAACAAAATCAGGAGAGAAAATCTGAGAAAAGTTTCGGATAATCGATGAATCGATGAAAATCACTGAAACGTTCCGTTTAGAGGTTTTCAGACAAATTGTCAGAGAAATATTTTCACCAGGGCAGAAACATTTACCCTGACGTGATTTAAAAGCTCTGAAATATATTTGAAAACCGCCCTTCTGCATTCTAGCATACTCAGGTAGTACTACTAATTTTTAATCAAAAAGTAATCTAAAAGGGTTACATAGGGGTCTGCACGGTATCCGAAGATTACCACCCATCCAAAAAGGTAACTTTTGGACGTAGGATAGTTTATAGCTACCATCCGGACGAACATATGTAATCCACTTAGATCACTTTTTCGTTTAGATAACAAGATAACAAGATGTTTTTTTGCTATCTGGGTAATGATAACAGTTAGAAAAATTATGAATTATTTTTACTAACACCGAACCATTAGGCTGGTTTCCCATGGAACGTACCTTGCACATCGCGTAAGCTGCGACAGCCAATCATGCCTCGATGTTAGCTTTCTCATAGATAATAAAAGGGAATGGTTTATCCGCAATTAACTTCGGTAATATTTAAATCCGTGATTGGATATAATATTTGTGCGGTAGAATGACTGACATTTGGCGTTAGCGATGTGGTTTAACAAAATTTTATCGTTGTTTAATGGTTACTTTCCAGTCACCTTACAGATCTAAAAAACCCTACAATTTGCCGTCACTTTTCCAAGGTATCTTGAGTAGTGATGTGACTAATAAATGATATTAGTTACCGGTCAAATGGTATTTTTACCGGTCAAGGTACCAGTTACCTTACCGGTTATGTTAGTTCAATCTTAATTTGAAATGTTGTTACCGTCCGCTTATACTTTGCAAAAATACTGTATCAAGCTGAAAAAAAACCCTTTTTTTTAAATGAAATCCGTCCGAGCGATATTTTTAAGAAACCAAAATTACATGTTTTAATTTAATATTTTTTTCATAGACGAATTTCCATCAGTAAAATATCGTTCGTAGCCGCGATTCATTAATTTGTTATTTACTGTACTATTTAATTAGTAATTTATCAACCCACATCATTACATACACGTAACTAGCGTATTTGGCGAGTCACTGCAGCTACTTTACGCCTCTTACTGACTTTTCACCGGAACTGAGAATGGACTGAAACCAGTCTGAACTAGTGCCAAAATTCTAATTAATTCGAAACTTTCTAGTCAACAGCCAATCCCATAAGTGAATTTTGAGTCTACTGGAATTTTTCCACTAGTTCGGAGTAAATCTCGGCCCGATCTCAATCACAGTGGAAACTCGGTAATTTACTTTTAACGATTTCCCTTGGAGCGTACGACGCGCATGCGTGATTGGTGAACGCCCATAAAAGACGAGTTGTATAATCTCACATATTCGTGACGAAAAATCGGTATCATGTGATTGGGTCGAGCTACTAAGCGATGACAATAAATGTTGTAAAGTAACTAAATGCAGTAATTTTCGCAAAATGTGCAAATTACCCATACGCCAGTTACACGAAATGCTGAAGCACCTTGACATTTCAGCAATTGAACGTAATTTGGAGAAATTAGCCTTCATTCGGTAACAAAAGGGACCTTAGTCTTATCCTGGAAATTGTTCAAAATCATTTGCCGCAATTAAACACCCATCTAAAAAATACGATAAAATGTATGACTAGCGGTCTCAATATAATACTATGCATATAATAAATCGAATTAGTGTGCAGAATCTTACACAAATCCTCATCCTAACCACTATACGTGCATGCAACTATGCATGCTGGTAGTGTAATTCCCCAAATCTTTCCCAGCACCTCCTTCATATATTTATATTTACGTGATTCCATCGACCCGTTGGAACGGTTCTAGGCTCACTTCACCCAACATGTGGCGGTTCGCCGGCTGCCATCTTGGATTCTATTGGTCTCGGAAGCCGGGCGCCTCCAAAATATTCGAGTAACACGCGTTCTTTGGGCGCAAAGTGTTTAGCAGAATATTTCTACGCTCGTGCGTTAAGGTTCGATCTTTTACATCAACTGAGCCAAGCAAGATTCTTTCCCGGAATGTTTTAGGTGAGCTATGCATAATAATACATCAGAGTGCAGAATGTTGGCGTGTGATTTTTATTCCTCGTATACCAATGTGTTTTGTGCGTGTGAAGCCAACATACGCGGTGTTAGTTTCGCTCATGGACATAGATAAAACAGAATTCGATCAATTTTTCTTTCTCGTATAGCTTTTCATTAACAGTCAAACTTTGCAAAAGTGCCTTTCAGAAATAAATATAATGCATAAAGTTTAATAATGTATTCGGGGTCTAGCATTTAAGCTCGACTTCAGTTTCGATTGGATATTATATTCCAGTTTCCCATGAACGTTGGTCACCAAATTTTTACAATCTCTTATTCCATCGTTACAATTATCATTCATCAATATTTATAGTATTTGCCTGCTTAGTTTCGTTTTTTCTAATCTTTCGTTTTTTTTTCTTCCGTCATTGTCGTAGGTTAACTACTGCTGGATGTGTTCATCAATCGCTAAATAAAATCGAGTTCAATTGCTAGTCCTTTAATGGAATTTCATGTTATTACAAGTTTGGAATCCAAGGGAATTACTGTTACTGTATTATATGCCTGTACGTCCGATAAAATTGCATCAATGCAATTACGGCGATATTCTTTGGTCCAAAAATTTGGAATGGCATGAACATAGGGTCTTTGTTTTTGCAAGTGGGCGTGTATTTTTATTCCTCAAATTTCATTAACCGAGTATAATTATGATTGGTACTTATAACAGGCCAATTTGTATGGCCCCTGAGGAAACAACGAATACAGAGTAATATCACGTTATACTCCAGAATCACAGCGACCAAACAATATTTTACCGTCGAGTCTACAGTTTCCATGACCAAATATACATTTCTTTTCTATGAGTTTTAAATGTACAATAATATTTCCTATAAATTTAAACACCCTTGAAAATTTTTCAATTACATATCGTTGATGTTCTGAGTTATTGAATTTTAAAAGTGTTCTCATTTTTCGTAATAATTTCAACGAACCTTATTTTTAAAATTATTATTACGAAGAAAATAAAGAAATCAATTCATCATAGATTTTGTGCGTTGCCATGCATGTTTGCTCTAAAGGCAGGGGCCTGCCACAGGCCTTACCATGCAAAGTATGAAAACCTCTCTAGAAGTATGTTGTTCAGGAGTCGGTAGAATAAATATAACAATACATTTGCATATATTATTTTGGGCATTTAGACTATATAAATGTTGTCGCAATATTCACTGATGCAAATATATTTATGATAACTGATAAGTGAGCATTTTCAATATACTCATAAATAAATATTACGATCCATCCTTGTTTGTCATAAACCATATGTATAAATGTTTTGTTTTAATTAAATGATCAAACATTAACTTTTCTGTATTTCCTAGGTTTGTTCTGCCATTCCTGTATCATTAGTACAGTGAGCGGTTCACGAGCGTTCCACCATCGTATGTTTCCGCTACGTAACCGAGATAGTACAACTGTTAACAGTGTAACCGATACAAAAGTCACTGGAGAAGTATTCGAGAGGATGGCATTACCGAGCAGAGCACGGGTATATGCAGATGTCAACTCGCACAAACCTCGGGATTACTGGGACTACGAATCATATGTCGTTAATTGGGGGTAAGTAGAGAAACGAGAACTTAAATTAATATAACACTTATTTGTTATCAGTTTTGTGTCCAATGTGTAAAGTACGGTGTCCAGCGGCACTAGACATTCCGGATGTCCTATAGATACCATAGAATTTTGCGAGTCCTGGAAACATGCTGGAAATATAATGACATTTTGTTTTGTTTGATTCCACAAATATTATTGAAGTTTCTCGCCAGTTCTGCATTTGTTTAGAGAAACCGAATGAATATCGTTTTATACCTTTGCATCTAACTTGATTGGCGTTTCATACTGTTTCTTAACTTAACAAACGGCAATCGTCAGTGGCAATGAATTTAGAAATACACTCTATTTAAAGTAGTCTAAAATGTTGAGAACTGTGATCTTTAGCTAGCGTTCCGAAACGTATGCATATGATTTATTTCCATTTTTTTAATTTCTATAATTCACAAGTGGTTTGAGCAGTCCAAAATATTTTATGCTGCTGAAGTTATCGCATTACTTCGTTCAATGAATTTTCACCAAATTGATACATCATTTGAAATCTTCGGGGATTCTTTGTTTTTTTTTTATCGCTACAAACTGCCCAATTGAAGTCATCTTCGCGATATCGGTCTCAAATTTGGCACGCGAAAGAAAGCATTAATTTGACGAAAATCGGTGTAGCCAAATTTTTTTAATTCCAATAATTGTATTGTCATTCATTTTCTCTTTTTAACCATACAAAATGCTCATGGTAACTTGTCACAGCATGACAAATTTAAAAAACTGAAAAAGATAAAAAAGTGGGGAAGCAATGTGCAAATCATATTTGCATCTATTTTTTGCCTATTATATGTATTTGAGAATAACTTGAAATCCTGGAAATAGCCGTCAATATAGAAGTTTCTGGAGCCATTTTGCTGGATATGGTATCCAACAAAATGGCAAAAGAAAAAACCTCGATACTTAATGGTACTAATGTTGAACGAAGTACGATGGGATGACTATATTAGCTAAGTATCTATACTGGCATATGGCAGATAAGTATAGAATTTTGAAGTTATTTCCTCGTCAACGAGTGACCATGTTTCGGGTATCTCCAGTCGATACGAAAACCATAACTTATTACTAGTTTCGAATTTAGAATGAAGCTATTTTGGCCCCAATAACTTATGGAAATGCTTTTATTAATTTGGTCGATTTTATTCTATACATAAAGTTCTATCTGCACTCCACTGCCTTTGTAAGAAGTTGATACCTATTTGAGATCTAGAACAGAAAACGTTTTGCTTCCTCATAGAGGAGGCTTTGCCTTTGTAATAAAACATAATTGCAACATTTTCCTAATGAAGCGCTTAATATACTGCAAATAGTTCGAAAATTTATATCTCGAGAATCTCCTGTTAAATCATACTGAAACTTTGCATACATATCGAATAGCGAAGCTCCTTTGATTGTTGTAACTTCCGTCAAAATGACCTATTTCGACTTTAAAAGTAATGTTAGTCAATGTTTTTCAAAATAATAACTATTCCTTGGCCAACTTCCGTGAGTGTATAACTATAGAACAATTAAACTCTACACTGATGAAATAACGCTCAAGACCATTACGTATCAATTTTCCATTCATTCAAATTTTATTGCATAGCGATATCGATATATTTGTAAAACAAAAGTGTGAACTTTAAAAATAATTTCATAATCTTTTGGTTTCCTCATAGAGCACGGGTCTTAACCTGGGATCCATGCAACCCCGGTATTCCACATAGGGATTCTCATACTTCCCGAAGGTTGAGATTCACTGTCATAGAGGAAACTTTATGAATAACGAAAATTGATGAGGAAGCAATGTTCAAAATTGTACTTTTTTCGGATGCATTTTCATTATCTTAATCCGAGTAATCCTTTAACTGTTGAACATTTTGACAAATTTTGTGCTCGATAACTCACGATTTGTTAGTCTTAGGGTATTAATTTTTTTTTCTCACGAATTAATTGGTTTCCGGCAAACACCGATTGTTTTTCAGTATAAATCTAGTTTATAGAACCATTGAGCAGAACGACGTGATAATTGCATGAGTTCGAGCATTAACAGATAAGCTTGACATCATTCAAACAAATGTAACACTTTAAACACAAAGCCAATTTTTACACATAAATATTTAAAAACATTGGTTTCTCATATACAAAGCTTCTGCTATGCGGAAACGAAAGTAAAATATTCGGAAATATCTTTTTTTTGTTCTCTTGGAAAAAATAATCCAAGTTTGATATAGATGATAGGAAATAGAATTCTGATTTTATAGGGTTCCAAATTGTCATGACCATTAAACTGAAGTTAAACCGTTTATCTGAAAAAAGACAAAAAAAAACAGATGTAAGTTGAAACTTGTACATTGATTCCTTATGATTTTCAAAGATTCACAAAGCTTTCCGTGTGAAAAAACCAAAATGATAAAGCCAAATGCGTGCTAAGAGGGGCTCCTCATTTTTTAACGGTCTCGGTATTCAGGGTTAGATTTTATTTGTTAATAAAATCTAGTCAGATTGTACTTAATTGTATTCTAAATTTTGTCATCTTATAAAAACGTTAAGGTTACAAAAAAATGGTAATAAAAAAATGTCCATTTTTAGACGGAAATGTCATCTAATACAGCAAATGCACTAATTACGGGTCTAAATGAATAGTGCTGTACTTTAATAAAAAATGTAAACAATTTAACGAATATTGAGCCGTAATACGTATTTAGAGTGACCGTTTAGTATCCTCAACACATTCTCGTTTTCGAGCATCAGGTTGCTTCTCGATTTTTTTACGAAATTTGTGTGGTTTCGCCATTCGAACGGGGTGTAAAAGATTCCGCCTATTGTTCATATCGTGATAATTCCAAACAGGTTGTCAGTTTTAAAGCAAGATACCAATCTACTTTTTCAATCATTTCGCTGGATCTCACAGCACTGTCGACGAGCTTCTTGTATCTTACGTATGGCTTCCTGTATAAGAAATTTAGTTGATCGTTTTCGTCTTATTTATAGAAGAAACTATACGCATTCGTACTATTAAAAAGTAAAAAAATGGCCAAGTCGATTTTCACGAATCTGCAAGTTTTTTTACTCCCAGCGCGATGTTTGATGCAGAAACTCTTGTCGGAAGTGGAATACAATTTTCTTCGCAGAATAAAAAAATGTCAAAATATCGTGAAATTTTTACCATTTTCACCAAATTTCATATCTTTTTTCCATTTTCACCAAATTTCATACTAAAAATTACACAGTGCTACTCCATTCACTTGCTAACTTTGAGCTCGATACCTTCATGCTTATTCGAAATGGAGCGTTTTTTTTTTTTTTTTTTTTTTAGTAATTCTTCAAAAATTCAAATTGTCATAGAGATAGTAACTTAGAGATAAAGAAATGAACACCAATAAAAAGTTCTGATAAATTGAATTAAAATGATAAATTAATATGGCTACGCAATGAATTTTATATTTTTGAAATAAGTTCGGCTAATATAAATGAACAATAATCAATAATAATAAGTAACAAATCAATGGTGTAAAGGGCCAGGAATTCCCACATACCTTTTTTTAAATCTGGAATCACGCACATTCACTGACGAGTTAACAGATTAATTTTATAACATTCAAGTTTTTATATAAAATAATAGCCCAATAATGATAATTCTTACACCGACATAACAGAAAAGCTCCATCGTACAGAAAAAATTGCCCAGAAATCCGGATTTACATAATCGTTGCTTTTCTCACAGACCCTCGCTTGCACGGCAATAATTTTTTAGTGACATCAACAAATAATCTCGATGGGGAAGTCAATGAGAAAAACCTGTTAACCCCCTACTATACAATATAGCTATAAATCCATAAATAACGTCATGAAAAAAACTCGGAATTTTGTACGTGAAACGATCTAAAGTGTCACGAAATTTCGGTTGCACTCGTTATTACACACTAAACTTTTGTCAAGGTATATAGTGCATTTTAATCCGTAGTATTACGGGAACGCCAGTACCCAGTTCTCATTACGTTATATAAAACAGGGTACATGACTCTGTATACATGACATTAATGTGGTGAAAGCATTTTTGAAAATTTAAAAATCCATCTCACAAGCGCACATACGTATACACGGAGGGTGTGCAGCAGTAATGGAAACCTCGAAAATCTGGATACTTCACCGAATATTCGGACTCTGAAAAAGTCATGATAAAGTTACCCAATCCCCGATAAAATAATAATAATAATAATAATAATAATAATAATAATAATAATAATAATAATAATAATAATGATAATAATAATAATAATTTTGTCCTTACCTTGCATAAAATGATTAGCATCGGAAACTCAGGAATAGAGAGGTAAAGGGTATTGACTGCGTGTCCCTCTCTGTCCTCAAGTTTATATATGAGGCATTGTTCGCATTTGGTTGGATTATGGTAATGGAAAATTACGATTTTTTCCATGGAAAACCTAAAGAAATCAGGGAATTTTTCTGTTCGCCGTGACTAGATACCAGTCACTAAACACCAGCGATAATGATGCTAAGATAATTTTAATTGCGTACAGCATTGAACAAATAAAGTGCACTTCCGCAGAGTATCGCGAATTTATGGTTTAACAAATTGGAACATCCCCTCTCGTCGAGCATTGCGCTTGTACATTTTCCACGCGTATGGAGTTGAGCCGTGCAGGAGTTTTTCTTTGTAGATAAGAACTGACGAACGGATTGGATGTTAATTTGGTTTTGTTCGAAACGTCAACTGTCTTAGATAACACACGGATAATAATTTCTTTGTTGGTGCATTGATTCCATTGGGACTTCATATCAAATTAAAGTACACCAAAGAATAGCGAAATTATACGTAAATAAAACTTTATTAGTCAAAGCAGATGTCCAGGTGCAGTTTTGAGCAAACGCTTCGCTAACTATGATGGCCTGAGATAGAATAGTACATTTCGATACGGGTGCGAAAAAAACTTTTTTTTTACGAATGCCAATTGGCAGCACAAGCCGAAGACGAGTGATGCAATTACACGAGTTAAGGAAAAGTTTTTCGCATGACTATCGTACGAAATTTTACTTCACAAGGTGTAAAATTAGGGGTTTTAAGCGTGCGAACAACCACCATTTTCGCACCGAGTGAAGTAATTGCATTTTCATGGGTCCAAAATCCTTTATTATGGTTTTTCCCTTCGTACGCTGAAAACGGGAATAAATGATTTGGTCGGCGGCCAAGATCAAGCCTGCCCCCTCCCCCCCTGGGATTAGTATTCACCCTTTTACCCGGTCGGCGATACTCATCTTATCAAATCCCTTTTCGAATCGTGCACTGCAAAAGAAATTTGTTAATAATTAATTAAATAGTCTTCGAAGTTTATATTCATCAACCCGTCGTAAATTTCAAAGACACATGCGTTGCAATTTTGACGGGACACTTTATGAAAAGGAATCCCGTCATCAGTAGCATTACAGTATCTGTATTCTTGAAATTAGCGCAACAAATGCTGTATTTATTCGAATAACGTACATGAGATCTTATGTACGAAATGAAATTTTTGATCCATTACCTGTAACTTGAAGAGACGGTACGCGTCTCTTGATGTCAAACATATGTATTGCTTAGTTATAAATGGCCTACAGAAAAATCGTAGATGGAGGTACAATTACAAGACTAATTTGAATTTCATCAGTATCACTGTAATACATTTTTTAATGGAAATGAATACTCATCAGCCTCGGAAGTACCTATACATAAGCCGTAAAGGATATCAAACACGGTCGTCTTTAAGTTTCGCAGTTGCAGTGCATACATCGCCTTTGAAGACCTTATTAACGAACGCCAAGGTTTACCTATCACACCTCTCGATGTACGGATAAAAACCAAAAGTCGGTTATAACGTTATAACGTGGCTATTGACAATGCTTATATATATAACGTCAGTTATATATAGTAATATATAACGCTGGTTTCAAATGCAAGCATACTGGTCTTATATCTTGTCCGGCATTATTTTATGTGCGAGAAACGGTAAGCGTCCTTGCCATCTAGCGGCGAGACGCTCAGCTCGAAATCAATGTATATTGTCTTGTAATTTAAGTGCACATTGGAATGTGATGAAAATTCGTGTATTAAAAGTGTCAACCCAGTGCTTCATTTCTTCAAATATTTCAAGTGCTTGAAATTTCATAAACGTCGCATCGCCACGAAGAAGTACATTAAACTCCAACCCGGGGTGAACCAAATTGTTTATACATTTTTACTCACAATTCCCTTCAGGACCTAAATCATATACACTTATTGTAATTGTAAGGTGCACCATTTTTTAAATAAGTGAACGAAATTGCGATTTTTCAATTATTGTATATTAAATTCCACTTGAGTATTTGTACATTGTCAATTGGTTTTTGATTTTAATACACCCATGCTATTGAAATTTCCCTGTCACCGGTGCTTTATTTTTTATAACTCCAGCAACAAAACTGTCGACAACTCGAACCGCTGGCTCGATAGGAAAATGTATATTGAATTCCATATCGGACATTGAATTTACAAACCTATATTGATTTTCATACGCGGGTCCATTGATGATCGAATTCATACTCGTATATTGTAACTTTCAATTCTCCACTTGGCAAATTCCTCATATTATTAAATTTACAACACAAGTATGTAGATACACATTTCATACACCTGGTTTGTAGATTGAATACACTTTTGTATAATAAATTTACCAATATTTTCAAACAACGTACTGCTTCTCATATCAGCAAAATTCTGTCACTTTCCATCAGCGGTTGATAACAGCAATGGAGAGAGCTGAAGTAATATTAAAGTATTACTTCAGTACAGCCAAGCTGCTGCTCGTATTAATTCGTAAGGACTCCTTAACGTAACTTCTAATTAGTTAAGATCTTCATGTATTAATGTTTCCCTTACACTATACAGGGTAGTTGTATGTTCCATTGAGGCTAGTTAAGTCGTTAACTGATTTGAGTCACCCTTGACCAATGTATTATATCGACGTCGCGAGGGAAAGTAAAGGCTATCTTGTATACGCCATCAACATCTGTAGAGTCTACTAAGATCTCATCGAGGAATTGGGTCTTGCGACTATTGCAGCAAACAGAAACGGGAGCAAAGTAACTGCTGTGAAACGTCGATTAACATCTCTGGCAGGTTGCTTAAGGCATAGGGACGATTTTCTAATTTACTCGTAAATGTGTAAAATTTAATCTCTCGCTTACCAAACACTAGTGTCATTGAAAAGAGCTAAAATCACTCAAGTATAGATAACGATTAACTTACCTACTGTACGAAAACCCATTAACATTATAATATTAACTTTTTCTTGTAGTTGGTGAGGATTATCACGTACTGATCTGAAAGGTCTTGAGTGATTACATTATTCTTTCACAATTTTTATAAATAATAAATAATAATGTTTGATAGAGTAATTGGTATCAAAATTTAAGGATGTAGTCTATTAATCTGAGTATTCTATTGATAACTTGGATTCACGAATTAATTCTCCAGATTGATCTAAGTCGCGGCCACAAATCTTTATCCGACCCAATCGTGGTAAAGCTGCTAAAGCGTCTTTGTTAGACATAGTAGCTCATTCCCCAACGATACGTCTGCATTTTCAGAGAAGTCTTGCAGTTTCCGGGTTCTAGGTGACATTCTAATCTGGGTACTCTATACCACCAATGTCGTGTTGCATGTGCTGTGCGTCTTCCAGAAAGTTAAATGTCGGCTATTCCTGAAGAAGTTATAGCTAGAGCAATTCGTTTTTTACTCACAAAAATAAAAAGTGTAAGATTAATCCAGCCCCAAGAGGATTGATCAAAGCCTCGAAGCTTCCAGAGGGACTTGGGATAATTAAGGTTCCAAGTATTAAAACTCGAGGACTTCTAACGGACAGAATAATTGGGGCCCAAGGTGGCTCTTAAGGGGATTCATTTTTACTCCCGACTGCCCGCTAGGGCAAACAGACGGGAGTTATGCGTTTCACTGCGATCCGCCGGCTCGGCGACTGTTCGCAAGTGCCTAGGATCGTCGGAACGGCAAAGAATTTCTTAACAGATTTTGGTATACTAGAACTTTATAGCCTGATCTATGTTTGTGACAACACATTTGTGAACTCACGGTAATAAACCATAATTAGAGAAATCCAGGTAAAGATTCGCGGTGACATATCGAAAAATCACGTCGGCGATTCTCACTTCTACGTACAATCACTGAACACATTAATAAAAAAAATTATCATAAATTACGCACTTAACCTAAATTATTTTTTTTCTTTGTTATCGAAATTAATTGAATAGTCCTAACTCGATCGCTGTAGTGCAACGTCATATTCGCAAAGTGATATATGTCAGCGATATAATTTTCTATGTGTCTTTCTTTTTCAATTAAATTTTACGTGTCGTTCCTATCTGATATATGCCAGCGATATAATTTTCTGTGTCTTTCTTCTTCGTATTTTCTATGTATTGTTGCTCGGTATCACACTTTTAAATGTTGCATCGAAGAGGAACAACACATAAAAAATTTCATCGAAGAAGAAAGACACATAGAAAATAGTATTGGAGACATATATGATTCAGAAAATTATATCGGAGAGGAGTGACACTTAGAAAATTGTATCAGGGAATTGTACAAACTGTAGAATTCAAAAAGCATAAAATAAAAAAAATAAAAATTTAATTTAAAAAACGCCCCGACTGCAAATTAGTCGTTATTATTTTTAAAAATATTTGTAAAACGAGTACAAAAAAGTTTTGACTATTTAAAAATGAATCTTACAAAAAACTGAAAAAAAATGAAAAAGGAAAAAATCTTTAAAAAATGAACAAAAAAATGTTTAATAAAAAGTAACTTCAAAAAGGATGAATTCGCCTATGTAACAATAATTGATATTGTCAGTAAACAATAATAGTACAAATTAACAATAAAGAATAATAACATAATTAATTTATCATAATTATATCATTCATTCATAATCTTTGCTACAGTCGAGAGATGTCTTCCCTCACACCGCAGTATAGCCAATCTTCGCGATCACGGAGTGAATTAACCTTACAGACGTCACCCGACTGTAGCAAAGATTATGAATGAATTGATATAATTACGATTAATTAATTATGTTATTATTCTTTATTGTTAATTTTTACTATTATTGTTTTTATCTTAATTTTACTATTTTGTCCGTGGATTATTGAATCCATGAACATGATGACAAACAAACCAACAAACAGAAACCTTAGTAAAACATATCGATGGTCTAATGCCAGAACGTTATTAACGCTATGTTAATACACAGCCTATATAGCACCCTCAGAACAACTCATATGGCATTCCATAAGGATGTTACTTATGGTGGTTCTAGGGATGCGATATGCTCTTATGGCATTCAGCCATCGATATAGAAGCTGGTCCCGATAAGTGCAATGTTAACAACCAACACGTCGCTTAAATAGTACAGGGTAAAACCAGTCAAAATGAGTCAAATTTCGTCCTAAATGCTAGACGTAAAAATAGTGTTACGAATTATTTCGGTGAGTCTGAGAGAAAGGGCATTTTCTATAAAAGTGGATACGCATTGAGGGATATGGTGGTTAGCTGTGGTAGAGGAACTCGAGCGAAGAAATAGGGAAAATTTATTGCATTTATTGCTCTGTTGGCGACTCGGACACATATTTAATAACTGATAAATCCAATAATAGTAACAAAGAATGCTCTTAAAAATTGGCAGTGGGCACAGTTTTGTGCCAAGTCTTAGTATTTTATTACCGTTTCCATGACGAGAAAAATATAACCGTGTATGAATTGGCCCCGCACCTTGAATTATGTGTTTTGTAATTAAAATATTTAATTTAAAAAAGACGCATTGCAAGATATAATAGTTAAATAGTTCTATTAATGCAATTTAAAAAATAACATTGTGTCGATATATGTTGCAGCCAACAAGACGATTACCAGTTGGTAAGGAAATTGGGCCGAGGAAAGTATAGCGAGGTCTTTGAAGCTATCAACGTCACGAATAATGAAAAATGTGTCGTCAAAATATTAAAGGTACGAATAGTACAATTTTTAAACGAAAGTAATTGAGTAAGCAACTCCACCGTTGGATTAACGTAATCTTCGTTCTTTTTCAGCCTGTGAAAAAAAAGAAAATAAAGAGAGAGATTAAAATCTTAGAAAATCTCAGAGGTGGGACCAACATAATAACGCTCCAAGCAGTCGTCAAGGACCCGGTCTCAAGGACTCCAGCGTTGATTTTCGAACACGTCAACAACACAGATTTCAAGCAGCTTTATCAAACACTGACAGACTACGACATTCGATATTATCTCTACGAACTGTTAAAAGTACGTGAGTTTGTTCCTCTTTAATACAATTACGTAGTTTACATGCGATTAGAGGTTAATGCTGATGAATTTAGTAATTACGGGCCAACTCGTATTGTATGGTGGTATAGGGATACACAGTTCTAGCTGCAGTAAGACCTGTAGGGATGGGGTTGCAATCGGCAAGCTCTCAATGAGGCACTTGAGAGTGCCTCATTGAGAGAACATGACCAAGCAAAATGCACTTTTAAGTGAATTTTAAGTGGCGTTGATTCTAATGGGAAAGCGTCTCGGGTGGGTTGTTGATAGTATTACATTATAATAATTTTATCACAGCCAGCACTGTCGTAGACGTCTGGTGGATCTTATGTGGAGGGTCTCATGGAAAGGTCTTACGGCAATGCGCTTAGGCACACTGTAGATGCGCGGTAGGGTGATTTTCAAGGGTGGTTAACCCTGTATAAGTCACATCGCCCGAATATGTGTCGAAACGGGACTAACGGACGCGGAGTGAGGGCCACGCGTGGCTACGCTAGTTAACCTTTTTAAACCGTTCGAGGGACACCCAAATTTTTATCGTTTATACAACTGAATTGAACATGCTAACATTTTACAAAAATTTATTTCTTTAATGAAAAAAAAAACAACAAAACAAAAATCATGAAACAATAGGGACCCATCGTGAAAAAGCGTAAAAATCGAAATTTTGCCACAGAACTTTGCCATGTTATATAATATTGTGCACAAAGCTTTTATTAAAAAGCATTTTTTGTCGTTATTTGGCTTGCTTATGGAAGAAGCTTTGACTTTGACAGTAAAAACTATTACCACGTTTAGATTTCTTAATTGTTAATTATTTTAAGGTCCTAAGTATTATGGATGCAAAACATTTGATCTTCAGATCGGGATCCTTGGCCTATTCCTTTTTTTTACCAACATTTGTGCCAAGTATCCACAAATAACTTGACTTGTGTATAAATTTTTACTGCGTGTTCAAAGTGCACTTTGATAGCTTCAAAATCGCGCAAGCGACAGCAAGCAAAAGTACTTTAAAATAACTACAAAAAGAAACACACATAACTTTTGTATAGTTTTGCCGATTCAAACTAAATTTGATATAAACCTGGGTGGCACCTCAGCTTTGTGCTGTTTCAGCTCGTTAGCTAAAATATTGTGCAAAAGTCAGCAAAAATAAATGGTGGTAAGAGAAAAAGTCATAAGAATTTCAATAAATAATACAAATTTCAATAAATTCGTTGAAATCGTGGGGAATTTTACCGGAGTAGTTTCACGATAGCAAATTTACGCCAAAAAATCTGATTAGAAAGTTGCAAGTGTTGTTATGCAAGAAGCAGCAACTGGCTTCGCATTTTTGTTCGCAAGTTTCCACATTTTTCACATATACAGCGCAGAAGGTGTCTGTATGTTAGTGCATTTTTCAATATAAAAATGAAATTTTATATGTAAAAGACGACGGAAATTTTACCGCGAAGCGCTGTCCTTCCAGTTATTTTTTTTTTTTTTATCCCACCGCACCGTGCGGCTTCTTGAAGGATACAAACAGTTGACCCATATTCGAATGAATATGTTTCGTCTTTTTCAGATATGCTTCTAGCGTTGACCCTGGACAGATCAATCTATCTTCCTGATAAAACGGCAATCTTAAGGCTGATTCTTTCCTATTTGGTCCTGACGTCTTTATTTGGTCTGGAATCATAATCTCTAAGGCCTGTTTTCCGGCCGTGCGTATATTTCGAATATCCACCACAGTCAGAGTTCATATACGGTGTGCGATTATCAGAGCTAACAGCGTTGCCAATTTCTTTGCCACTCCAGAAGTCTTGAATTCTCGGTTGGATACCTGTTAGGCAAAAGAGTTAACATGACTTGCGCGTCCCACGTTTCATTATATTTCAGCTTCACTGGTATGAGCTGTGCAACTCCCTTAAAGAATCTTACAATCTGATCATCTTGCGCCAGGCTTGATCCGAGAGTCAACGTCACTGGTGATCAGTAATAGTTCAACGTACTATACGGTCCGTTGTTTTTTAACTGTCTCGTGAAAAACATTCTAACGCTGCGCGGTGGGGTAGAATAAGGGTCGATCTTTTCTTCTCCCCGACAAAAAGGCCACGATTTTTTCAGTCCCGAGTTGTATTGACGAATAGAGGATTCTGTCAATGAAGATATCACGATCTCGATAGATTCTGCAGACATGCATCTCTTAATGAACGAAACCAGCGTAATATTCCTCCATAGAAAGTGTGGTTGGGTGAGCTTGCGAGCGAGGGACAACAACTATACCCCTTGATCCCGCGAAAGCAGTCTTGCGTAGGAATCTTAGAATGCATGCAAAGTCATGCGTATAAAAACCGCGGGGCCTAATCGAAAGTGAACGTATCGATTGCTATCGAATACAGGTTCAGTAACCAGTAACGAACGTCTCGCATTTGGCGTTTGCTCCAGTGGCAAATAAATCGATCTTGGGTTGATCCACACACCCTAATATTTCTTGAAATGTTGACAATGACAATTCGTACCCTGTTTCCGGCTCTAGCTTACGAGACTCCTCGTCGATCTTCGTATTCTCTCTGGAGCGAATGTAAGAAGCGAACATTCATATGCGAAGTTCTTTGCACCATTGCCGAATTTGTTTTATAAGTTTGCTCAATCCAGACAATCGACACTCCCTCATACAGTTGATATACGCAATCGTGGTAGTGTTGTCGATCATAAGCAATATAAGGATATTGCAATCACTACGGTGCTCTGCGAAGCACTTTAAACCAAAAAAATGTTGCCATTAATTCCCACTGATTGATATGCAGAGATGTTTTATCTATTTTCTATTGTCCACGACAATGACGACCCTTGCAGAAAATTCACCATCCCGAGCGTGAAGCATCCGAGAATATTTCCACATTGTAGGAGCGTTCCGACACCGGGTGTGAGCATTGTATGGGTTTCCCACCAGCTGAAGTCCTCTAATGGTGGTGATATGGATATGCGCGCGTCATAATTATTGTTACTCTTCTCCAATGTTAGCAATAGCTCTCCTTCGAAAGATTTCATATTGTTTGTTTGTCACATTGTTTACAGGAAATCGGACGTTACTTATGACCAGTTGGCCTCAAACAATCTTAGTTTCCCGGTCGGTTTAGATACCACAACTCCTAGCGGTGTCTCCTGGATTCCCGATCCTTTCTGGGATACGGTTTCCTCTGATACGGTTTCGCGGAGTCCGATTTCCTGTTCCCGCCCGACGTCAGATGATTTTTGTAATTTGCTTACAGGGCGGGTCCGTTAAGTTGTTTCATCTTTTGATCTGCGACGGTTTGGACGTCAGTTTTAAATCTCTAGATAAGCGCTCCAACGTTTTCCCCATCTTAAGTTCCCCTTCTGAGTCAGGCCCAAACAACCGTTCATTGGATGAATTACTCGACAGAATTCTTGATCGAGGCGTTCAAATTCGCGAGGATCAGACTTGCGAATCAAAGTTTCTTCCCGCTGGTTCGATTCCAATAGTCTTCCTGTGGCGCTCAGATGTTCAAGGAGCTTGAACCTTGCCAGATCACTGATATTTAGAGCAATCGTAATCTTCCTTTGCAGTATTGCATGTTGAAGCGAGAGCAAGATCTTCGAGGACTGCCTTCCGCATCCTCGTTACCGATGTTTGAGTCCTCTTCGTAGTTGATCTGCGCTATGAACTTGATTGCTTACCTGTAATAATCACTTCCATTGATCGACCTGACAATATTTATACTTTTGAGATACAATAGAGCCACAGCTTCCTGAGTGGTTAAGAGCCCATACAAGTGGTGATATTTTTCGTAATCGGTGTGAGAGTTCTAAAACAAAATGTTTCCGTAACCCATCGTTGCGCATCTCGTCTATGCCCTAACCTATAAGGCAACCCTCTGACACAGCAATGGCATGCACACAGTTGGAGCTGTTTATATGATACAGGACGATTAGAGTTGTCTGCACATACGGTTGAAAAATATTTACAAATTCTATAGCCTGCACAGAAAGACGAAACGTACATATTCTCTACTTACGACGTTATTTCGTTCTACGTTTTTTCAGCTTTTTCTTGAGACTTTTAATTTCTTTTTCAAGTCTTCCATTCTCTTTCTCGTCATCCGACAATTCTGAGGCAAAAAATCGATGGCTCTTGATCTTTCCTTTTGGGCCATTGCTGTTAGCTAACGGCAATAAAAATTACTTGTGGCCGCGCTATCATAGGAAGAAAGAAAGATGTTGTATGTGCGGGACCCTAGGGTCACGGAATAGAGAGAGCCCAGTTTCGGAACATTTTTTATTTAATTTATTTCTTGTGGCGACACTAGCGTGAAAAGGGGATACTACATATCTGATCTCAAGGTAGCGACGCTAAGTACAATCAGCATAGTATCCCAGGCAATCATGCACCGATTTCTCTAAGTTTGCACCACTTTTGCCTTTTGTCCTGCAAAGTTATAACAACAAATAACGTTCTCAAGGGACGCTGAAGTACAATCACAGTCTACTAGTGAGGAAGACACACAGAAAATTTTGCTTGCCCCAAAAATTGAGAAGCTGATTAATTTTAACGTTGTTGTGGGGTAAAGTCAAATTACTACCACTGCCATGAAAATTTTTGCTAATGTATATTATTCCCTTGCAAATAGTCTGATTAAATTTCAGAACGATGTACAGCATCGTTAATGAGAAAAATAATCGTAAATTTTGCAGCTCATTGCATTACTCTTATGGAGAATTCGCAACGATTCGCCGTATTTACGTTCTAACAGCTAAAAATATGCTACCACGTTCAATTGATAATCGCTTTAACGTTTGGCATTGTCCGAAGAAGATTGACAGCACCGTTATTTAATCATTAATAAATGAAAAACGGTTGGTCGTCTTCGCTTGGGAACTGACAAGCAGCTGTCTCTTTCGCACACCGACCGCACCGCACACCGCGCGCCCCCTAGTCCCTCCGCAGGCCCAGACCCCACAACAGCCTTAAATGTGAACATGTTATTTGTGAGAACAAGTTTTTATCTATGCGTTTGTGTATAGGTACTCTATGATATAACGCATGTGATGTTTTGAAAATCAACCCGCACTCTTGGAAACTGCGAGTAACTGCGTGTGCGTGTGCGTGTGCGTGTGCGTGTGCGTGTGCGTGTGCGTGTGCGTGTGCGTGTGCGTGTGCGTGTGCGTGTGCGTGTGCGTGTGTGTGTCTGATTGGTTCTGGACCATCAAAATTATGCTACACTCGCGCATCGAAATTTATCTTTGATTGAAGAATTGTCACAACTGATCGAAAAATCATAGCAAATAAAAAAAATGATACGAGTAACGAAAATGATATACGATGCGTTCGTTGGCTCGTTAGCGTGGCGGAAATAGCTTCGCGAGCCGCGACTGGCCACACCTATTGGCCACCAGTAATGGGTGAACATAACATAATAGTTAAAAGCGGTTTTCTGCATCACTATTCAGAAAACCGTTCTGGCCCGTCCGAAAACAATACATTTTCGAAGAGACTTCGGATCGCAGTTAAATTTGCTGTGTACCACACATGAAATACTTTTGGTATTGAAATTCAAATGAATTTTTTCCATCCGTTCTGGTACTTCACTTTAAATGTGAACAAAAATGTATA
Source organism: Stenichneumon culpator (assembly GCA_964017025.1). NCBI lineage: Eukaryota > Metazoa > Arthropoda > Insecta > Hymenoptera > Ichneumonidae > Stenichneumon > Stenichneumon culpator. The sequence continues at coordinate 544,333 of OZ024773.1, read as the reverse complement.
GAAAATGGTGAACAATTGGCAAACAAAAAATAATTGTAAAAAATGCTGATAAAATTTAATTTGCTACGCAGACAGATATAGACTCAGATAACTAGCAAAAAGTTAATACTGCGGTTCAGTTTTGCCTCCATTATCTCATATACTGCTTCGAATGAAATTAAAACAAATGTGCATCGAGTGAAACCTGGATCTTGTCGCAAATCTACTAAAAAAGCGAACAAAAAAAGAGTATCACAGCGCGGGAAACGCGCTGTGACTTTCGCTCGAGACTTTCGATTATAAGTATCGATGTATCCTTTGTAAACAGCTCACGCAAATCGTCGCTCATAGGCCTCGAACCATGACGTACAATATTTTAGAATAAAACTTGGTACCGAATAAGCACTTTCTTTATTTTGTATTTCATAATTTTATTCTCTCCGCTTCTATATTGGCAATAGACATCGATTATTTGTCTCGTCAACTTATAATTCATGACACCCAGTTTTAATCTCGCAAAAATGACGTAGACAGTACAGACTTAAGCTTTAATTACATAGGAGTTGTAAAGACATGCACTTATAGTCTTCATCGCTGAAGTAATATCTTATAAAAATGTGTGGGTAGCGGAACGTACATTACATTTTGTGTACGAGATTGATTTTTTTTTTTATTTCGTTGTTTTCATCTATACTAATTTTTTCATCGTGATTTCCTGAGAGCCCTACTTTCATAGGGTTCCCTTCTTCTCTTAGAGTTCCCCACTTCTCTATTATCCGATTTTACGATCGTGCCGTTATTTACCCCTCTGCATTTTATTACTATCTTTCCTCTTGCTTTGTTTTCATACCTCATCTTAAAAAAATGCTTTGCCTTCTATTTCCGTTCATCCACATTGCAGTCTACTTTTCCTATTCATATCCATTTGTGTCCTCCATTACTAATTTTTGTTTGCGTATCGTATTTTGTTTGGGGTTCTCCTTTTGTCCAAATTCGTTTAATATCTTTAATTCTCCCATTTCCATGGAATCATATTAGACTTTATTATATAGTTGATTAGAACATGATGAATATTCCTCGTGTTGTCGACAATAAAAATTAAGTAAATGTCAACATATTGTCTTGAAAATTTGTGTTCTTTCAGGCTTTGGATTACTGCCATAGCATGGGTATAATGCATAGAGACGTGAAGCCGCACAATGTAATGATCGATCATGAAAATCGTAAGCTGCGATTAATTGATTGGGGATTGGCTGAGTTTTACCATCCAGGACAGGAGTACAATGTACGCGTAGCTTCGAGGTACTTCAAGGGACCGGAATTACTCGTCGATTATCAGGTACGTTGTTAAGTGCAAGTGCTATTGAAATTTAATACGGAAGTTACATATTTGCCGTTCTGGAAAAAATTATTGTAGAAAAAAAAAGAATTCCAAACCAGTTACGGTACAGCCCTGTGGGCATCGTTGCATCGAATTTTATTATTTCACAAGCCAACTCGAGTAGCTTAGGTGCAATGTTTCATGTGCCGGACTCGTCATAAAAAGGATAGATGTGGTACGTGGTGTTTAAACTTGGTATTCATTCGTGCTATCCGCTTGTATTAGTCGAAACATTCAAAGTGTATGTACATGTGTCAATGTACATTCTATTCTCTGCTCTCGGCTGTTAGTGATGGTGGTGATTTCGTCCGTCTTCTGTCAGGCAGTAGTTCTTGCTTCCTCATAGAGGAAGCTTTGTTTTGGTAAAAAAAAAAATTGTTTCGAGATTTTAATGAAAACATGTTCAGAATGTTCCAAAACATCGAAAAATCACATTTAGAAAATGTGTGTGTGTGTGTGTGTGTGTGTGTGCGCGCGCGCGCGCGCGTGTGTGTGTGTGTGTGTGTGCGCGCGCTTGTGCGTGTGCGTGTGCGTGTGTGTGCTTGCGTGCTTGCGTGCGTGCTTGCGTGCTTGCGTGCTTGCGTGCGTGCGTGCGTGCGTGCGTGCGTGCGTGCGTGCGTGCGTGCGTGCGTGCGTGCGTGCGTGCGTGCGTGCGTGCGTGCGTGCGTGCGTGTGAAACAGACGTGAAAAAATGTAACCGGTATAAATCGAGAATGCCTCAACCGATCATGCTGAAATTTTGCACACAGCATGGTTGGTTAATAGTCAATGTTTTTGCAAAATTTCATCCAAAAATATTCAGTTGTTTTTTGTGTGCGCCATTTTTAATTTCGTCAAAAATGTCTGTTCGCGCTCTAGCGCTCGCAATTGTTTAGCTATCGGCTAAAAACGCCTTCACAGATGGTATATGATCACCCGATGATCCCATTAACATTTTAAGAGAATCGATCTAACCGTAAAAATTTTATGTCATTTTGTATTTTTCGAATTTTTTGAAAAATTTATACTTTACTTTAGATGCAATTTTCCTCACTAAATATCTACTTATGAATAAAAGAAGTGTCGGATTCGTGATCAGCGTGAAAAGATACATAGAATACAATCCCGGAGTGACGACTAACGAAAAAGTTTGTCGGACATTTATATAGCCAAAATTACAAAAATGGGTGATTTTGCGTATTTTCAAACAGCGATTTCTTTGCTTCTCGATGGATACTCTATGATACTTTATGTATTTTTTCGCCTCGAGTACAGATTCAACAGCCGTTTTGACCAAAAGCGGTAGGTTGGTGTATTTTTTCGCACTAAACCTGAGTCGGCCAGCAGTTTTACTTAAAAGTTAAATACGACGTTGATATCGAAAAAGCTGAAAATGGAAATTTTCATATCGCTTCCTCATAAAAGTTGAAAGTTGAAAGTTGAAAGTTAACATTTTTATATCACTTTCTCATAATGGCCCTTTATTCGCAAAGCTTCCTCTATGAGGAAGCCAAAAATATATTAAATGCTTTCTCATAGAAGGAGCTTTGCGAATAAAGGGCCATTATGAGAAAGTGATATAAAAATGTCAACTTTCAACTTTTATGAGGAAGCGATATGAAAATTTCAATTTTTTCGTAGTTCGAACGCTCACGGCCCTTGCGTCCATGTGACACGTGACGTGTCGAGTCCACGCTCTGTGCATGCTTCGTCGGTGCCAACGCACTCGAACGCTCTTATTATCGAGACATGCGCGTCCTGCTCGATCGCCGTGAGTGTGCTGGATCGACGTCAAGTCCTTGTTGCTTGCGTAGTTGCTCGATGCACGCTGCAATGTCCAGTCTCTTCGGCACGATGCATCTCGAGTAGTCTTCTGTCGGTGGGATTGAACAAGAAATTGCCTCACGTAGCTTGCGGACGGTTTTTTAAAATCATTCTTGTCGTCGTCAAAGCTGTTTTGCATTGTTGGACGTGCTGCACTGCAGCAGCGGGGTATTTGATTTTCGAGTCGTTGGAAACGGGAGGGGAGAACAACGGCCGAACCGCCGTAAACTATCTCTCTAACTGTGCGCAAAGGCAACGAAAATTTGTTTTTTTTTCCGACTGCGCTAAAATAACCACATTCCTTGCGTGCAATACGGACGGAAGATAGCCTATTATTGACCAATGTTCATTATTAACTTGGGCGCATGCGCAGTACAGTTTCATTAATCCCTAGGGAGTAGTGGGAGGGAGTGCGTTTTGTCCTCGTGTGATTTCTGTGAGCAAACTTCACACTCGGGGAAAAGCGCGCACTTCCCTCCTTCGTAGCATACCATACTATTTTTTGCCCGACTACGCTAAAAAGGCCTTATTTCATGCCTGCAACGGGGGTGGAATGTGGCCGATTCTTGACGAGCGGGAAGAAAAGTGAAATTTTTCCTCCCGTCAAATCATCTTTCCTTCCGCTCGTCAAGAATTCGGTCACTTTCCATCCCCGTTGTAGGCATGGAAATATGGCCACTTTTTAGCATAGTCGGAAAAAAACATCATATGCTACACGGGAGGACCGGATTTTTACCTCGTGTGAAACCTCACACTCATTGGAAATCACGTACTTTCGTCCCAGTAGCAAGATATACTATTTTTTATACCAAATATAATATTATTTTAAAATTGTATTTTACTAGCTCGTTTTCGTTCTTCAAACCCTGCAAGCCCGCGAGAGTTCATCTTGAAAAAATATCCAGTTTTTAATTAATATTTAATCTGCTATGTCTAGCCCACATGTACGCGGCAATTTCCCAATATCCTTTTATTTCCTTTTTATTATGTGTACGTTCTCAGAGGGTATATCTTATCGATAAACTTATTGGTTATTGCCATTCTTTACCATTTTTTATTCCATTCTTGTTCTATTCCACCCGTCTAACTCTTCCATTCTCGTTTCTTCTTCCCAACGATTGAAAACGATTGAAAATCGACGGTCCAGAAAGCCATATTGTAGACTATGCTTACACAGCTTAAATACAGTTATACAAGACTTGGTATTGGATTTGGCGGAAATTTATCTAATTATTTTACTCCTAGAGCGGCATTTGATGCATGAACTCGATTCGCAAAAACAATATAAATTTTCCGAAAAATTCTAAAGTTTCAAAATCTCATAAAATTTACACGATTAGTCCTGCAAATTTTATGAAATTTTGAACGTTTAGAATTTTTCGGAAAATTTATATTGTTTGGACGAATCGAGTTCATGCATCAAATGCCGCTCTAGGAGTAAAATAATTCGGAGGTGCATAATCAGTGGTAAAATAGTACATTTACATTCGCTCCACGAGAGCGAAAAACATTTTTCTAACGAGCGTGAGTTTGCAGCACGAGCCGAAGGCGAGTGCTGTAATCACACGAGTTAGAAAAAGTGTTTGGCACGAGGGATGTACGAAATTTGTCTTCACAAGGTGCGAAAATGGCGGTTTTACGCACGCGAAGCGGGCGGAAAAGTGCCCATTTCCGTACCGAGTGGTGAAAAATATATAACATATAGTCTTATAATGATGAATTACGCAAATTTCGGTTAGCGATTTTCTACAATAAATCTTGCGGTAAATTTTGACCGTTTCAATGAAATGTAACATTCTCTTATGTTACGAAAAAAGACGCTAGGAAATTTACCCATGGCTTCCTCATTGATTACAATTTTGCGCATGCATCCATTATGAGGAAGCCAAAATCGATCAAGGAATTTCTGATAGAGAAAGCTACAAATTGTAATAAATGAGAAAGCGATGTAAAAATTATTTGGCACCTTTTTTTAGTATTCTTATTCTGTCGGGAGTTTTTATTTATTTATTACATTTTTTATGAATTGATACTTTTTGAAATTTATCGTATAGTGAAGGGCATCAGACAGATCTACAGCGAAATATTACGAATGGAAAATATTATTGGAGATATACAAATAATAGAATATTACATCAAATGGATACTGCGATAAAAAAATAGTGTGGAGCGATTCTAAGAATATGAGGTCTAATGGAATTCATATTCTCGTGTAGTTTATATTTTTTAGAATGACACAAAATTCGAGGATCACTACATGTGGCTTATTTGCATAGTGCAATACAATTCACAAAAAAATTGCACTAACAGCCCAAACACCGCTGCGACGCTGTATAAAACGCGAATAACGAAATTCACAACGGGAAAATTAAATATAAAAATACTTCTTTTTACCTGATTTTATCTCATTTCGTTAAATAAAATGAGCGTTAAAGAAATACACTGCACCTCCACGATATTAAACCTCTTGGTGAAAATCTTATAAAAAAAAACTTTCAGCATACTCTCTTTAAATCGTCTTATTCGTTCAATGAGAAAATGAATATAAAACGAAAGTTCTTTATTGATAGAATAGATTGTTTCACAACCAGAGCTCCGTGATAACTAACTCAGAGGATATTAATCAGTAATAAAAATAAAACAGTATCGTTTATATAGAAATGCAAAACGTTAAAATAATAATATTGTTTAATGATCTTCTCATCGGCGACGGCGAGATTCGATTCAATTAACACAAGACATAGTATACGTACAATCCACAGCGATTAATGCGCGATTTCGACAATCAACAAGCTCAAGTAGTACCGCTCGCGTTCAGTATATTTTGGATGGGTGACGACTTAGTTGCGCACTGTCTGGAACATCAACCGATAAGCGGAAGAGTTCTACTGACACCTTGTTGTATATACTTGAATATGATTGGTATTACTGTTGAGTATATACGGAGGAATCGGAAGAACATTGCGCCGTCTGTACCGGCACGGGTTTTCCGCAATTAGTTCGATCTACCTAAAATGGGGCACAGTGTGGCTAATAGCATTTTCAAGCGGCTCTGCAGTATACTTATTGTACACCTCGTCCCGAGAATAGGCTACAGTTTCCAGCGCTAACACTGTAGAGCAGACTGAAGTGCTGACACAGTCATCCGCATGCAGTCATGCCACATGCAGAAGATTGTTCAGCAGAATTGTTTTGGACGTCAGCTTTGATTTTCGCTTCAATAGTAAAAAGGCCCAACCAACTTGTTGAGAAGAAATAGAAGTACACTGCCCGGCGTTGATGTTACTTTTTTAAAAATATTTTGCTCGATCACGTTAAAATTGAACAAACCATCCAGCAGGACAGGAAAACCAGAAAAACCAAGTATAAATCACGGGCAGCGTGCAATCTCATATGAATAATCTATTTTAATATTAGTAGTAGTAGTAGTAAAAGGGTATTTATTGACAATATCCATTGCTCCATACATTTTTCGATACAATTCGACTATATTTATGTTGTTACGACGATTTTACTGACATTGCCAATGGGCCATCGACCGGAGTCCTTCAGCCCCAGATTTTCTCTATGCTCGGGTGTAATAATTACATGTTTTTTCCCCTTTAGTTAATTAAACTTATTGCAGTGATTTTGTTATTTTGCTATTGGTATGTCTGGAAAATGTACTTGTACAAGTAAATGATTTATACTTGAATTTATGTGTTTTCTGAGCCCTCTATATTGGCCATTTGTTGGAGCTGTTGGAAGATTGTGTGCGTAGGTGATTTGTATTTGTGTGTTATCTGTTGTTGCGGCTGCGCGCATAGCGGTTCAATGTTATTTAATTGGCTGACAGCGAATCGTTTGGTGAGATCTTTACATCTATCTACTATTGGTGTGATGCCTGTTGTCTCGTATAGAAGGGTGTTACGTGGGTTGTATATAGGGTTATCGGGGTGACGGATGCGTGTTAGTCGCCGGATTGCACACGTTTCCGCAGTTTCAATTTTTTTCAATGCGTTGTTTTTGCAGTTGAGAAATATAGGGTGGCCATATTCGATTATCGGTCGGCAAATGCTCTTGTATATTTTTGTTAGCTGGTTTATCCGAAGGTTACGGGTTCTGAATGTGATGCTTCTGAAGTGTGAAGCTCTCGTTGATATTTTAGATTTACATTGTTGAAGATGGAAGTTGAAGTTTAGTTTGTGATCTAAGTTTATACCTAGGTATTTGGCGTGTTGGCGTGCTGCGATTTCCACATTAAACATCTTGATTTTAGGAGACTGCGGGCTGATTTTATGGTTAAAGATTAGTAACTGCGATTTTTCTGGGTTTGGTTTGAGTCTCCAGTTATTAAACCAGGTTATGATATTGTCTACGGAGTGTTGAAGTGCTTCTATGGTATTGTTTACATTGTTTTTGTGCGTTATTAGTACTGTGTCGTCGGCAAATTGTAACATGTATTTCGATGGGTCCACCCACTCCTTATTGGCGATGTTGAAGTTATACATATCGCTACAGTAAATATTGTACAGTAATGGTGACAGTGGAGAGCCTTGTGGTACACCCTGCTCCGGTACGAACGCGGTGGATGTCGCTGATTGTATTTTGACTGTTAGTGAGCGTGTTTCCAGGAAATTTTTTACTAGTAAAATTAGGTACACTGGGCACTGGAGAGACTCTAGTTTGAATAGCAGGCCTTTGTGCCATACACTATCGAAGGCTTTCGCTATGTCTAGAAATAGGGCCGTAGTTTTTTTGTTTGATAATTTATGAGATTCTACATTCGAGGTTAAGATCGTGAGAGCGTTTAATGTAGAGATGCCATTCCTGAATCCGAATTGGTAATTTGGAATATGTTCACCAATTGCTTTTTCTAACCTGGATTTAATTGTTCTCTCGAATAGTTTGCCGATAGTGGGTAATAGTGTAATGGGTCTGTAGTTGCTTACTAAACTATGATCTTGATTTGGTTTAGGGATTGTTATAATTATTCCGGTTTTCCAGAGTCGTGGAAAGTGCGTGTTTGTTAGACAGAAGTTGAACGCATTAATGATGAACTGGTGTACCCTCTGGTCAAGTTTTTTGATTATTGAAATTGGGACATTGTCGATGCCCGGAGACGAGTTTTTACAGTTTTTTAGCACTTGTGTGAATTCACTGTTTGTTATTTGGGTTGTTATTGGTTCATCTTGAGGGTGTGGGTGATTGGAGAAATTTTCGTACCAGTTGGTTACCTTCCTGAAGTTTTCGTCATTAAAGTTGGGGTCATCGGCTAGGCTGTACGTTTTTGCAAAGTGCTCAGCAAAGTCTCTGGCTTTCTCGGTGTTAGTGGTGAGAGTACAGCCGTTACACATGACATTAGCGGTTGAGTTGCGGGTTTGGTTATATCTGGTGAGCTTTTTGACTATTTGCCAGTAATTTCTTCCCTTTGCTTTTCGAATTTCGTCGCACGCTAGAAGCCAGGAGTGTATTGTGAATTGCAGGATCATCGTTTGGATATTTTTGTTGAATACGTTAATTTTAGATTTAAATTCGTTGCTTTGGTTCCTCCGGTATTCTCTGTACAACTGTCTTTTGATTTTTATTTGCCTGATTATGAATGGTGGAAGTTTGTGCAGAAAAGATTGGCTGGTGAATTTTGGAGTATTTGCAGCTATTGACTCAGCGAGTTTATTATTGAAATCTTCGATGCGTTCTTCGTTTATGGGAGAGTTTAGGTGCGTGTCTAAATGCCGCTCCATGTCATGGTTTATCTGGTCGATGTCTGCTTGAGTAAAATTGAATTTTTCCACTGGGGGTGATGGGATCAGCGGCTTCAGTGTATCAATTGTAAGAAGTATTGAGAGATGGTCCGATCCGATGTCAGGGATGGTCTCGATGTTTGTGATATTGTTCCTAATGTTTTGCGTAACAAAAATAAGATCCGGCGTGGTGTCTCTATTGTTTGGCATTATAAAGGTTGGTGGTGTATTAATTTTTATGAAGTTTGAGCTCTGTAAAAAGTCTGTGATTTGAGTATGTTTTCTTCTATTCGGGTTGAAGTCTCCCAGAAGGATCGCGTATTTAAATAGTTTACATTTGATAAATATAGAGTTTTCGATTAATCTGTTGTTGTGTGAGTATATTAGGATTATATGAAGTCTGTCCTCCAAGAACGGGATAGAGACGTGAAGAGCGTCGTTATATGGATCGTTAATCCTTGGAGGGTTTTCTTTTCTTACACCGGTAGCTGGGCTGAATTGGAATAGCGAGCCTCCTCTTATGTTAGTATTGATAATATTGCCGCAGTGATTCACAACCGTCCAGTCTCTGTAGTTGATGTTGGTGGACGGGTTATTCTTCGTTTCTACGAATGCTGGGCCGTTGACTTGATATTCCTCTATTACATGTTTGATTAGATGGCTCTTGTTTTTATAGCAGTTGACATTTGCGTATAGGAGTTTAAGAGCCATTGTTATTCGTAGCGTAGCTCGCGCCCTTAATCGGTTGGGTAGGGGAGGGAGTCTCTGGATTGTCGCGATCGATCATCAGGATATACATCCAATTACCCGTGAATACCACTGTTGTTTCGATGTTGAGTTCTGTGATGAACCTTTTTTTTTAATTTCGTGATTAATTCTTCTCTATTGACCGTCGTTGGCTTGTTGATTTTCCTTACGTACTCGTTGATTATGAAGTCATGTGTTGTGATAGGTTGGTGAATGCGTGTGTTGTTGATTCGGGTATCGTCTATTTCTCTGCTCCTTTTGTTTAGAGGTTTGATCTGTGTATTCGGGATTCCTTCGATCGGCCTAGTGGGTCGTTTCGGGCATTTAATAGACCACGAGACATGCTCTGTGGTGTTGCACGCTGTGCACTTAATCGGGAGGTTTTTAGAGCATTTTTCTGTGCGGTGTTCTCCGTCGCATTTGCTACAGAGAGCGTTGTTTGGGCACTTGTCTGTAGTGTGCGTAAATTGGGCGCATTTGGTGCACTGTTGTGGTAGTGGCGGGGGGGGGGGGGGGGAGTGCTCGGCGAGACGCGGAAGTGTTTACTTAGCATGAAGACTGCTTCGTTCATTAACTTGTGAAAGGCTTTGGCTTCGCCTGTGATTACTCTTACCAGCGTCGTGGGTTTCGATGTAGCTCGTGATATTATCCGTTTACAATACCGGTGCGTAATGTTGTTGTTTGTCAGTGCCCGGCTGATTGATTCGTCATCGATCTCAAAGTCCACTTGGGTGATGACTGCCGCGAAGGTTTCGGGGGGTGGGGCGGGTGGCCTGTCATTCGTGCGTCCGGCCGTTTCGGAGAAACTGTCGATAGTTTTTTCGTTTTTTTGTTTATTCAGCAGGAAGTTGAGTCGCTCTTTTCCTGTGTTCTATTTCAGTAGGAATCCTTTAGCCGTTTGCAGGATGATATCCTTCGAGATAGGATCTACACGAGCCCAGTGATTGGCCATTTCGACTCTTGTTTTAACGCTTACTGCGTTGATGAAGAAGAACATCTTGTAAGTTGCTGGGTCTTTGTTTTTTTGCCGAGGGTCCCTTCCGTTGGTGTTGTTGACTTGCACTGTGCTTGTTGGGAATTTCGGAATTGCTCCGATTGGTCGCCGAGCTTGGGAGTCCGATGAAGAAGACGGCGGGTCTTTTTTCCGTTTTTTGGTTTTACCTCTTGTCTTAGCGGGCGTAAACCCTGAGACAGTCGAATTGTCGGAGTCATCCCGCTCCGTCATATCCGTTTCCATTGTCTGGATAGACATCGTTACTATTAGCTAGTCACTGTTCAAACCACTATGTATAATCACTCGCGGAAGATTTATAAACACGTCTACTCTCTACCGAGATTCGCTCAAGACTGATTTTAATATTATTTTTTTAAACAATAATTAATGACAATGGATTGCAACACTTAGAAAAATCCCTACATGTACATATATGGTTTTGTTGAATAACTTTTTGTAACTCATGCATGAAAAATGCTACTTTATGTGGGGGGCGGGCGCGACATAAAGTGGCGTTTTTCGAGAAGGCGTTACATAAATACTGTTCGCATGCGCACATCCGTCTGTTTTTCCTCTATTGTCGCGTCCGGCCAGCAAAATAACCTCGCACCTTTCATGCATTCGTCACAAAAAGTAGTATGCGATACTTGTGACTAAAAGCGGACTCCCGACGGAGGTTGTGAAGTGGCCGCACTCACCATCTCTCGCGCTACAACAGCACTCGGCTTCGCCTCGTGCCGTTGTAACGCTCGATCCGGCTCGTGCTGCCACTTCCCAACCTTCGCCGAAAGTCCGCTTTCACGCACTAGTATCGTAAAGTACTATATTAAGCGTTCTGTCATTATCATTGTTTCGCGAAGAAAAATAGTGAAGCCATTTTGTTATGGGTTCTCAATGATAGTAGCTACTTAACGAGAATAAGACAAGTTTATGTTTGCTAGGCTTAGCGTATTTGTGCTTTGCACCTCTGCGAGCACTTAAAAATTGTATATTTTGTACCATATATTTGCACCGACCGTGTCATGAATACATGGTGCAGTACGGTATAGCACGGTGCAATGAGCATCATGGTTTAAGGTAAAATATGGTGCACAACTTGAGTGTATACCCAGTGTACACTAGTGTAACCGATTGAAAACGCTATAAGTTAACTGCGGGCGTACTGGGAGCTTCAGTTGCTTAAGGAATTGTGGGTCGGGAGGGGGACCAAGAAGGGGGGGGGGGGGGTAAAAACCCAGAAGTGTATACATAGGTTCGTTTCAACACAAAAAAAGAGTATCTGTTGAAAATAAATATTTATGGAGTGTAAAAATGCATTTTTATATAGATTCTGACGATAAGGTCGACTGAGGGCAGCCGAAAATCAGCCGCCCGTAGTGACGAAGGCACCTTTGGCGACTGGACCACATCAAAATGAGGATATATACAGAAATTTTTTAATACCACTACAAACAACGCACTTGCGTCGCTCGCGCTCCGTTAATTTCTTTTCACGGCTGATGGCCTGACCCGACGCGCTCTCTCTTAGGCTAGGTGTGTTTATCTTATAAACGGAACGGATAATCCCAATTGGCTACGACAACTGACTTCACGATTTCGATTATTTCGATATAGTTATCTCGAACATTCGAGAGGGAAGTCTTTTTTAAAGGGGGTTTTTAGGACGTTGTGACATGACGATTCCGATAACTCAGCATCGGCTGAACCGATTGAATAACAACAAAATTATATTTTTATAGTGTCGCCAAATTTGATTGGACGCTTAGTTTTCGAGAATCATCGACGGAAATATTTTACGTCCCGCATATTGAAGTATACTTAAATAGTAGCGTCTTAAATGTCTTCTTAACTCGGCGTCGAGACACTACCGCGGCACTTCATATTACACGGGGAAGTTATTGCAATGGAATATTTGTTCCGCAGGATCTTGTGGGATATTTTGCTCAAATTGTTTATTTAATAATTTTTCAATGTAAAGGAGCATTTAGATTGAGATTACTTAGACCTTCGACACGTATGTTTTTTGGAACAACGTAGCACACGTACATATATAACCGTCTACCGGTTTGTGTGCGATGGAATTCTAATGCTATAGTCACTTTATCATTAACAACGTACTTGAGGGACAGCAGTGCGTGAGCGGTTCGGGTCCGGGCTCACGCAGTGATTCCATGCTCGATACCTGGTCAAGCACCAATGGATTTTTCTATGTGCTTTCTATGATCCCGGTTGTTCGGAACCCATCGTAAAAATAGTAGGTCCAAAGGAAAAGACCAGCGGTATTGTAAACCAAAAGGCTGGTTTACAACACTAAGCGGGCGCAATCCCCATCACCGAAGTCCCGTAGGTGAAGGCAATGGACGAGAACGTAGCTCTGGATATAGGTCGTAAGACCTAATACTATATATCCGTATGTCTGGAGCCGGTACTTAGCGGGCGCCATAAAGCTCCGGACTCTAGAATTGAATCGGCGGCAAATAAGGATAAAGAAGCTGGAGGAAAAAGGGACTCACGGAGCCCGTCACTCCTGAGGGATCGGTGTAACAATAATACCATCAACTACGTACTTTGCTTATTTTGTAAATGTATCTTCGACCTTGGTACCAAAAGGACTTTACACGCGTTTCTAATATGACTTATGTTTTTTCCCCCAGATGTATGACTACTCTCTGGATATGTGGTCCTTGGGTTGTATGCTTGCCAGCATGATCTTCAGGAAAGAGCCCTTCTTCCACGGTCATGATAATTATGATCAGTTGGTCAGGATCGCCAAAGTGTTGGGTACAGAAGAGTTATTTGAATATCTCGACAAATATCACATCGAGCTCGACCCCCGCTTCAACGACATATTAGGACGACATTCACGAAAGCGCTGGGAACGTTTCGTACATTCTGAGAACCAGCACCTCGTCTCTCCTGAGAGCCTTGATTTCCTTGACAAGCTTTTGCGCTACGACCATTACGAGCGGCTGACCGCTCGCGAAGCCATGGAGCATCCTTACTTCTGTAAGTACAAGTATATTTATGAGCTTATAATTTTCTGCCGTTTATGGTCATGCAGAAGGCCGAGGTTCTAAAATCACAGCGACACCTCTCAGTAGTCCTAGACACAGGACTAAGTGAGTCCGTAATACACCGATTTCATTGGCCAATGTGTTTAGAAAAAAACGACTAGTTAGAGACCTGTTGACATTGAATGGGTGGACTATATAGGATCGAACAATTGAGGCGTTTCATTGTATAATGGCGTAATTCATATTCTACTCGTTTAAGGGTTTTACTCTATCCTAACACAGAAAATTCGGTCGCAGGACCAAAAAATAGTCGGTATGTAGGAATTTATGCCGCTAACGTGTAATATATTTTTTCTTGCCGTTTCACGCACTGTTAGCGCACATACTTGGGCTCGCAAATAATATTTTCCATAGACATTATTAACAATTACCGTAGACACATCCATTTGCGTGCTCCATTTTCGTTTTTTTACTTTTTCATCCCATACGCAGTATGCAAGGAGAGAAGTATTGTAATCCAAAAAATTCGACTGTCGGATTATATGGTCTACAAAAATGTTTCCCATTTCTGTCTGTCTGTGTGTTTGTAGACCTGTAACGTCCGACAACACAATAACTTGTCAAAGAGACTTCGGATCGCAGCGAAATTTGCTTGTGTCAACTGAATATATACAGTAGAACCTCGCTTATCCGACCTTCGATTAACCGAGCCTCCGCGTTATCTGAAGGAACCAACTCATTCGAGCCCTCCGCCTTAACCGAGATGTAGGCTCGGATAATACGGAAAACTCGGATAAAATGGATAGAGCAGCAATGCCCATGGGTGAAGTAGTCCGTAAAGGCAACTTTGTCGCATACGCGCTCAAACTTGCACAAGTTTACTTTATATTACGAGCTGCAAATACAACCGTTTCGATTTTAGAGTCAATAGGTTATGTTTATGTGAAATTAATGTAAATGAACGAAATTATTATTAGAAAAAAATAACTAAATTAACTAATAACTTTAATGTTTATATGAAGTGGTATTGGTTTTAAAAATATATTATTGTAGTACAAGTTTGAATTGAGTATATTATCCGTGTTATCCGAGATTTCACTTATCCGAAGTACGCTCTCCCCGCATTACCACGGATAAACGAGATTCTACTGCATATATAGAAATATGCAGAATATGCTATGCAGTATGTAGAATATACTATGCAGTATGTATAGTAGAAAGTTATACATTTCTTTGTATGTGTGACCCTTCCACGAAATTGGTCAATAATAGAGACGACGTAGGTAAATAATAGGGACGAGAGTTACTTCAGAGTTACATTCAAGTACACCATCAAAGAGTTAGTGTTACATTGCAGCGGGCCTCCATTATTGTATGAAGTGACTCGAACAATATAAAAACATCTCGCATAATTGCGCACAGCACACTGCCTTAACCTCCAACTACGTTGGGGACACACTGTTGTGTCTTTATTGCTGGCAGAACATTTAATACGAATAGTTCGTTACTGTACTTTAAATGAGCTGTGGCCCAGTAATCTACCCATAGTAATTTTCGGTAACTAATACAAAAATTGACTACAAGAGAATGCTAACTATCAAACTATTTAAGAAACCATCAACGGATTTTCTGTTTGCTTAAGCCTGTGTGGCAACCCTGAATAGAATAAAGGTGAGGTTAGCCGAACGACGATTGATATAGATCTGATAAAGCGGAAAAGCGGTACGAAAAAGCAGTAGCCAAGATAGATAAACTTAATTTTATGCATTGACAGTAAATCAGGCCCACACGAGAATCGAACATACAACGAATTTGTTTACTCATCCCACAATAGAGATACCAAAACGAAACCCTATTATCGTAGCTTATCAGCGAACTACTCACAATTATGCCGTGTTGAGCGAAATATTAAAATACTAAATCATTTTGTTCCTGAAAACAAATCACATCGGTTTAATGTAGGGATTTTGATTTAACAATTACAGTATCTGCGATGCTTCATGCATACCTCATTAAAAAAGTTGAAAATGGGGATTGTTCACATAGTTTCCTCACGTAATGTATTTTTGAGTACAAAGCTTGAATGAAAAAGGAATTTCGGTAATTGTTCGGTTTTCTCATAGAGGAAGCTTTATAAGTAAAAAAAAAGTTGAAAATTGGAATTTTCATAGCGCTTCCTCATAAAGTTGAAAATTGAAATATTCATATCGCTTTCTCATAAAAGTTAGAAATTGAAATTATCATATCGTTTTCTCATGATGTTTCTTTATTCGCGAAGTTTCTTCTATGAGAAAGAATTTTCGGCAGCCCTTCTTTACCGCACAATTCTTTCCACCACAGCACCGATCCAACACATTCGTTTCTCCACAAATTCTATAGCACACACGTCTTTTACTTCACATTTTTAACGTACACACGCGTTTTCCACGACATTTCGATACTACACATTTCGATTATACACATTGCTTGCCGCTCAAACCATTTGAACGCACTAATTTTACCGCGCGAACAGATACGCCACAGTCTCGAACCAACACATTTATTTCACCACAAATCCAGTCGTTCACGCTGGCTTTCCTTCACATTTTTAACGTGCACACGCGTTTTCCACGACATTTTGATACTACACATTTCGATTATACACATTGCTTGCCGCTCAAACCATTTGAACGCACTAATTTTACCGCGCAACTCGATACGCGACAGTCTCGAGCCAACACATTTACTTCTCCACAAACCTGATCGTACACACTGCGATTCCTCCACATTTTTAATGTTCACATGCGTTATCCAAGACATTTCGATTGTCCACATTTCCATTGTACACATGGGTTGGCACACAAACCGTTTGAACGCACGAATTTTACCGCGCCTTTTATTTCAACGCATATCAATTGCACACTTTCTCCTCTACACCTATCCGTTACTACACACAATCTTCACAACACTACCCGATAATGCACAACGGCCTTACAGCGCGTTTCGATCCATCACGTTCGATCCACCACAAAGTTTTCCAACACATTTCGTTTGTGCACATTGCGTCGGTAAGGCAGCGCTCGGAGCGGTTCGGCTTGGAGGCAGAGGTTGTCACGCGAGTCTAGCAGTATGTACCAGGGCAACTCGCCCATACTGCCAGACTCGCGTGACAACCTCTGCCTCCAAGCCGAACCGCTCCGAGCGCTGCCTTACCGACGCAATGTGCACAAACGAAATGTGTTGGAAAACTTTGTGGTGGATCGAACGTGATGGATCGAAACGCGCTGTAAGGCCGTTGTGCATTATCGGGTAGTGTTGTAAAGATTGTGTGTAGTAACGGATAGGTGTAGAGGAGAAAGTGTGCAATTGATATGCGTTGAAATAAAAAGCGCGGTAAAATTCGTGCGTTCAAAAGGTTTGTGTGCCAACCTATGTGTACAATGGAAATGTGGACAATCGAAATGTCTTGGATAACGCATGTGAACATTAAAAAGGTGGAGGAATCGCAGTGTGTACGATCAGGTTTGTGGAGAAGTAAATGTGTTGGCTCGAGACTGTCGCGTATCGAGTTGCGCGGTAAAATTAGTGCGTTCAAATGGTTTGAGCGGCAAACAATGTGTATAATCGAAATGTGTAGTATCGAAATGTCGTGGAAAACGCATGTGCACGTTAAAAATGTGAAGGAAAGCCAGCGTGAACGACTGGATTTGAGGAGAAATAAATGTGTTGGTTCGAGACTGTGGCGTATCTGGTCGCGCGGTAAAATTAGTGCGGTCAAATGGTTTGAGCGGCAAGCAATGTGTATAATCGAAATGTGTAGTATCGAAATGTCGTTGAAAACGCGTGTGCACGTTAAAAATGTGAAGTAAAAGACGTGTGTGCTATAGAATTTGTGGAGAAACGAATGTGTTGGATCGGTGCTGTGGTGGAAAGAATTGTGCGGTAAAGAAGGGCTGCCAGAATTTTCTGTAGTTTTAGCTTCCTCATAAAGGATTCTTCGCGAATAAAGGAACATCATGAGAAAACGATATGAAAATTCCAATTTTCAACTTTTTTCAACATCAACGTGTTGTTAAACTTACATGCAAAACGACTGGCCGATTCAGGTTCAGCGAGTAAAAATACTCCATCGTCACGCTTCACTCTCTCGGATCTGCGCTTGGCGCGAAAAAAATACATGGAAGTATGCGCTCCTGAACTTGTTTTTTTTTTTACACTTTCGATTTTTACTCAAGAAATCCAAGTGATACCTCTTTATCTAGCTTTTTCAACGCCATCATATCCATCGTCTTGTGTATGTCTTACTGTAGGTCACAATAGGCACCTTGGTTTTTCCGCGATGCCATCGGAAAGCAAAGAAATCGCTCTTTAAAAATACCCAAAATCACTCAGTTTTGCAATTTCGACTATAAAAATGCCCGATAAACTTTTTCGCTAGTTGTCGCTCCGGGACTGTGATTCCATGTATTTTTCCACGCTGATCACGAATTTACGCTTTTTTATTCACAGATTAATATTTCATACAGCAAAATGCTTCTCGAAAAAAAAGAAAAAAAATTGCATGAAATTCAAAAAATTCAAAACGACATAAGATTTAAACCGTTCGACCGATTTTCGTGAAATTTTAATGGGATCATCGGGTGATCATATTCCATCTGTGTACGTGTTTTTAGCCCGATAGCTAAAAAATTGCGAACACTAGAGTGCGTATAGACATTTTCGAGGAAAGTATAAATGGCGTACAAAAAAAAAAAAAAAAACTGAAGATTGAAATTTTCATATCGCTTCCTCATAAAAGTTGAAAGGTGAAAGGTGAAAGTTGAAAGTTGAAAGATGAAATTTTTATATCACTTTCTCATAATGGCCCTTTATTCGCAAAGCTCCTTCTATGAGAAAGCATTTACTATATTTTTGGCTTCCTCATAGAGGAAGCTGTCCGAATAAAGGGCCATTATGAGAAAGTGATATAAAAATTTCAACTTTCAACTTTCAACTTTCACCTTTCAACTTTTATGAGGAAGCGATATGAAAATGTCAATTTTCAGCTTTTTCACTATTAACGTCGTATTTAACTTTTAAGAGCATGTGAAACACGTTCTCAGCGTGTCTCACTCGCTCCGCCGAGAGCGCGACCGATGCTATCTCTCTCGCACTCCATAGTGTTTCACATGCTCTTAAGCAAAACTGCTGGCCGACTCAGGTTTAGTGCGAAAAAAAACACCAACCTTGCGCTTTTGGTCAAAATGGCTGTCTAATCTGTACACGAGACGAAAAAATACATAGCGTATCATAGAGTATTCATCGGGAAGCAAAGAAATCGCTGTTCGAAAATACGCAAAATCATCAATTTTTATAATTTTGGCTATATAAATGCCCGATAAACTTTTTCGTTAGTCGTCACTCCGGTATCGTATTCTATGTATTTTTTGACGCTGATCACGAATCTGACACTTTTTTTATTCGTAGATTAATATTTAATACGGAAAAATGCGTCTTAAAAAAAAAAAAAAATTCATGAAATTCAAAAAATTCAAAATGACATAAAATTTAAACGGCTCGATCGATTTTCTTGAAATTTTAATGGGATCATCGGGTGATCATATTCCATCTGTGTACGCGTTTTTAGCCCGATAGCTAAAAAATTGCGAGCGCTGCGGTGCGTACAGACATTTTCGAAGAAATTAAAAATGGCGTACAAAAAAAACAAGTGAACATTTTTGGACGAAATTTGGCAGAAACATTGACTATTAACCACACAAGCTGTGTGCAAAATTTCAGCCTGATCGGTGGAGGCGTTTCCGAGATATAGCCATTTGAATTTTTCGCGTCTGATTCACACACGCACACACACACGCGCGCGCGCGCACACACACACACACACACACACACACACACACACACACACACACACACACACATCCATACATCCGGACATTTTTTCTACATGTGATTTTTCGATGTTTTGGAACATTCTGAACACGTTTTCATTAAAATCACGAAAATTTTTTTTTTCACCATCACAAAGCTTCCTCTATGAAGAAGCAAAATGAAAATTCTTGGATGAAATTTCGCAAAAACCTTGACTATGAACCACACATGCTGTGTACAAAATTTCAGCTTGATGGGTTGATTTGAATTTTTCGCGTTCGATTCACACGCGCGCGCACGCACACACACACACACACACACACACACACACACACACACACACACACACACACACACACACACACACGGACATTTTTTTCACCATAACAAGCTTCCTCAATGAGGAAGCAAAAAAAAAATCTCGTTTATATTTCTCAATTTCGAACCATGCTAACAACTCAACAGTTGGGGTGACAGACAGTTGACCGAATGCGAACTGTGAATCATGGCCAACCTCATCATATCGAAAGATTCTAGCGTAGTTTAGGTCCGAAATCTTTATAACTAAATATTAAAGGTTTCCGCAGTTAAATAAAATTTGCGTATGGAATCCCTATAGATTTGCGTATTCTTGTCAAAAAGTTTAATGGTACAATGATTTTTGCGATAAATATAAAAATCCTGATGGATCATAACATCGCACTCACAACCCATGAACGCCTACCCACTACATACTGAAAGAACATTTCAATTTTTTTTCAAGCAGCCATCTGAAGTGCGAAGCGATATTTAATCATTCCGATCGGTTAATAAATCGGTGGGCCGGATTCGAAATTTCTACGACGGCCTTTAGAACATTAATTTCTCAAAATCATTTATGTAGAACAGACACAATATCCGCGCTCAAATAAAATTTCCGTATAGAATTACCGGAGGCGTTTGTATAATACAGTTAAAAAGTTTTATAATACAATGATTTTCATGAGAAATATCCAAATCCCGACGGGCACGCGTTCCGTACGCACCATCTAGGAACTCCTCGCGTCTACATAGTACATGAAAGCTCGAATCTCTCCTCATGAAGTAAGGTTGAGCAAAAAGCGATTGCGACGGTTTGTGTCAGGAGAAGCATCTAAATTACCGACGCTTGGAAAAGCGAGTAATGCAGGTATCTGCTTGCCTCAAAGGTATAGTTATTCGCCGATAGATGCTGCTAAAGTGTTGAGACTATCGAAATTGCCGCAGTCGCGATGTACTGTTAAAAAAGGGCGTTGAATGGTGCTACATTGCAGAGCCTGACTGAGACGCGTTAATTTTTCATGTAATTGTAACAATAACGATATTCATTAAGACAGTGTAAATAGTGTCTCAACACTTCAGCGACATCTATCGGCGAATAACCGTACCTTTGAGGCAAGCAGATACCTGCATTACTCGCTTCTCCAAGCGTTGGTAATTTAGCTGCTTCTCCTGACACAAACCGTCGCAATCGCTTTTCGCTCAACCTTACTTCATGAGGAGAGATTCGAGTTTTCATGTACTATGTAGTCGCGAGGAGTTTCTAGATTATGCGTACGGAATGCGTGTCGGTCATTTCGATATTTCGATAATTTCGGCATTTGTTATGAAAATCATCGCATTTATTAAACTTTTTTCCTATATCATGCAACATCTCAGGTGATTCTATACGAAAATTCCATTTGAGCCCAGATATTCGATGTGTTCTCCATAAACGGTTTCGGGCAGTAATGTGCTAAAAAGCCGTCGTAGAATTTCGAATCCGACCCACCGATAAATTAACAGATCGCGTTGGCTAAAAATCGCTTCGCACTCAAAAAGGATGCTTGAAAAAAATCGCTTCGCACTCAAGACGGATGCTTGAAAAAAAATTATAATTTTCTTGCAGTATGCAGTAGGTAGGCGTTCGTAGATAATGTGTTCGATGCGTATCCATTGTGATGTTGATATTTATCACTAAAATAATTGTACCATTAATCTTTTTTCTAGAATATGCAAACCTATCCAGGCATTCTATACGGAAATTTCATTCAACCGTGGATACCTATAATATTTAGTTATAAAGACTTCGGACCTAAACTACGCTAGAGACTTTCGATATGATGAGGTTGGCCATGATTCACAGTTCGCATTCGGTCAACTGTCTGTCACCCAACAGTTGGCAGGTCACAAGGGAAAAAATCGAACATGTCAAATTTGTGTAACAATGCTTATAAAAATGCCTTATCATATTGATTCGTTAGTTGTTATTTCGTGCCTACATCTAACATATTTTCTGCCCGTTGAATACGAATCTGCCACTTATTTTACTCGTAGCTGAATATTTGCCACGAAAATATATGTCCGAAGTAAAGTACTCATATTTCATAAAATTTTCAAACTTCTAAATCTCATAAAATGTTAACAGTTGGATCGATTATTACCAATTTTCAATAAAGTGTAAAATTTTTTAGTCACGTATCTTAAAAATTAAAAGCTAAGATTAAGAGCTAAACTGCAAGAGGGCATATTTCGATAAATCGAAAATGTCACAACATATAGACACCTCGATTGATTCTTTCCATATTCGATAGCGAGAACAGTTTGTTATCAATCTGTAGAAACTTTTGTAGAAAGCTCCACTTTTTGTAGAATCCCAATACAGTACACGACCGCGTTTCTCCGTTCCTCGGGAGCCAATCTAATTAGGCACGACCGTGTATTTCCGATACCCCACTACCTGCCCAAGTACCTGCCTACCGTTGCTTTCCAGGCGCAACTTTCCCTTCCCGAGCGCCGTTACGCGTCGCGCGTGGAGATACGTATAGCCGCAAAAATGACCGTAATATAAGCGTGCAGAAATATATTTCATGTATTTCGCAGCTCAAGCCATAGTTCGAAACTGAATTCTTAATTTGAATATGAAATGCATTCTGGGGTTTAAGGGAGACGCGTAAAAATCCCGTTTTATAAATTACGCATTCTATATTTATTTGATTACTTGCTTTGCTAAAGTAAACAAATGCTATTTTTTATGTCAGCAATTTATTTGCGTGAAACTCAATTGCCGCTTTCAGACAACAAAATAATATTTGGTTTTACTCTAATCAAAAATGTCAATTTTCAGTCTTGTGGTTTTTCTCATATTATGCCGCAATCATGGATCACCGAGTCAGGTATCCACAGTAATATAAACGGTATCCTCGATTGTTTGCCTATGGCTCGATACTAATGTAAGCTGTAATAAAGTGATTAGCAATAAATCGGATGCACCGGTACTCGCGCGAGCTACGAAGCATGCTATATTTTATTGCCTAGTGGATATATCGATTGCCTATTAAGTGTAGCATCGTTTACGATTATTTAGATCGTTTAAAACATTCAGCTTGTGAAGTGAACGAAATATCTAAATGTTGCCTCGATTATATTCAGTGAATAATAAAATTTATATTTTTGTTTAATACAAAACCTTTGCCACTATTTGCATCCGTTGACCGGTAATAACTTAATTGCACCGAGCGTTAAAACCCGTCGTGGGTTTTCGGTGAAACGATGAGAAAGATTACTTTTATTAATAAATACAACGTTTTTATATCTCGGTTCTGACAATGAAGATTATTACTTTTGACCAGAAGCAGAATGAAACTGTATGAAAACTATATTAAAAATATGGCCATAGCAATATTTGTTTCGTGCAGGTTTGAGATAGCGAGTTCAAATTTGATACACTAATAGAGTAATCACAACGCTTCGTTCGGTGCTATTTTCGTGAAGATTGAGGCTCAATTGGAAATTTTACGCGACTTTCAATTTTTTGAAATTTCCCTGTGGAGGCTCTAACTTGCATAAAGTTTGAGCTGTCATCCATAAACTGTACACAAATATACTATTTTGATCGAAGACTTTTGGCATTACGTTTGGTAAAAATCTATCAAAGTGGTCAGAGTTTATGGGATTTAGCGTTTTAGGTTTTCGAAAAGTTACTAAGAACGGTCTAATTCGAGTAAACATGGAGATATCGTGCTGAAATTTGACACGGGAATGGACTAACACTGTACAATGTTTCATATTAAATTTGGCAAAAATGGATCGAAAAGTTTACAACATTTTTAAATTTTTCGGAAAATATTTGTTTTACGTCCGACGAGAGTTTCTGCATCGAATATCCTTCTAGCAGAAAAATAAGATCGAAATGTGTAATCAGCGGGGAAAAATACATTAGATATGACCATAAAACGGCAAACATTAGATAAATGGAAAATATCTTTTTCTAAGACCCTGTATTTTCGTTAAACGAAGTAGATGCACAGATCTGACAAAGTGACGCGCGTTGGTGTATTTTTTCGCACAGAACCAGAATCGGCCAGTCGTTTTGCATAAAAGTCAAACACGACGTTGACGTTGAAAAAGTTCAAAATTGAAATTTTCATACGGCTTTCTCATAATATTTGTTTATTCACAAAGCTTCCTCTACGAGAAAGCCAATAATACAGAAAATGCTTTCTCATAAAAGAACCTTCACGAATAAAGAAAAATTATTACAAAGACATATGAATTTCAATTTGCAACTTTTATGAGAAAGTCATATGAAAATTCCAATTCGCAAGATTTAAAAAAATCATGTGTATGTGCTGCCGATTTTAATGGCTTCTCCCATATACAAATTAATGTATCACTACACTGTTCTACATGTGCAATATTATATATAATCTTGTACGAATATATATTTTTCAATATATTTTTTATATAATTATGTTAAATGCCAAAATTAAATGTCTATCTGTCTATCTGTCTGTAAATGTCTAAATTTTTAAAAAGGATATGTTATTGGCGGAAAAAATATATTGACTTGCTTTAAATATTGTTTTGTTCATTATCGCGTATTAGGAAAAAGGATGCACATAAAAAAATCGCAACAGGTTACTATTTCACAAGATTGTTAATTTTTCGAAGAATTTTCACGGTTCACGAATTTTAACTCTGTTAAATTGGATGTGATATTCGAAGGAAGTACAAGCTAAATTTGCGCGTTGCTTGCATATTAATTTTTTTCCCTAGGAAAAATAATCTATATATAAGAGGACAAATTTGGTCAATAATAAATATTGGCGCATCTTGAGGCTTTCGGACGATATAGCTTTTCCTTTATGGTAAAATGACGGAATATGTCCGATGCTCGAATACCAGAAAATTTAGAGGTGGAAGAGTTCATCGATCTTTGTCTCACATCAAGCTTGCCGCCGCATTCCTTCTTAGTTGTTATAGCAGCGACGATTTCATTCGCAGGTAGCAAAAGGGAAGGAGTCGTTCGTTTCCCCATCGCGCAGGTAATGGACCGTGTGAAGGTGCCGAAACGGACAAACGCGATCGTCATTTTCGGAAATACTCGGTCGTTTGGAATTATGCGGTTGGGAGAAACGCGGTTATTTTCTGTAACTCAAAATTTGTGAAAGCTGGAGCTCGAGCACTTTGTTGAAAAATTAAAATCTGATAAAATCTGAACACATTTAAAAATTATTGCTTAACTTGTAAAAAGCAAAGGCGGTTATCAGCTTCAGTTGCGTGTCAAAGTTCATGATTAATACAGCCGTTTTTGAGTAATCGACGCACACATACGCGCACACATATGCATCCACCCAGACACTTTTTATAAATTAGTTGTCGACGTTTTCGTTCCTAAATTCCTAAATTCCTAAATCCTAAACACTCTGTGAACATGTTCACATTAAAATTACGAATTTCATCAAAACGGAGCTTCATCTACGATAAAGCAAGGATGCGTGCGCGCGCGCGCGCGCGCGCGCGCGTGTGTGTGTGTGTGTGTGTGTGTGTGTGTGTGTGTGTGTGTGTGTGTGTGTGTGTGTGTTTGTGTGTGTGTGTGTGTGTGTGTGTGTGTGTGTGTGTGTGTGTGTGTGTGTAAATCAGACGCGAGAAATTCAAATCGTTATATCTCGGAAATGTCTCGACCGATCAGGCTGAAATTTTACACACAGCATGTGTGGTTAATAGTCAATGTTTCTGCACAATTTCATCCAAAAATGTTCATTTTTTTTTGTACGCCATTTTTTATTTCTTCGAAACTGTCTGTACGCACTCCACACTGAGAGAAGGATCTAGTAAAAATTACCAATCAACTAAGAAAATTACCATAGGACATAGTAGTGCGGAATTCTCAGAATTTCCAAGAACTTTGACCATAATATCTAAGAAAAATTCTTATAAATCCGGTACTTCCTACCATAGGTGTCGCCCTAACTCTCTACTACTATATGCTATTGTAATATCTCTCAAGTGATATAGTAGTTTTTACTAGATCC
This sequence comes from Stenichneumon culpator, assembly GCA_964017025.1. Lineage (NCBI taxonomy): Eukaryota > Metazoa > Arthropoda > Insecta > Hymenoptera > Ichneumonidae > Stenichneumon > Stenichneumon culpator. The sequence goes on along the minus strand of OZ024773.1, from coordinate 518,531 downwards.
TTCTCTCAGTGCAGCGCTCACAATTTTTTAGCTATCGGGATAAAAACACGTACACAAATGGAATATGAACACCCGATGATCCCATTAAAATTTCACGGAAATCGATCGAACCGTTTAAATTTTATGCCATTTTAGCTTTTTTGAATTTCGTTCAGTTTTTCTTTTCGAGACGCATTTTTCCGTATGAAATATTAATCTGTGAACGAAAAAGTGTCAAATTCGGGATCAGCGTGGAAAAATACATGGAATTACAACCCTGGAGGGACAACTGGAGAAAAAGTTTATCGGGCATTTTTATAGCCAAAATTGCAAAAATGAGTGATTTTGGGTATTTTTAATCAACGATTTCTTTGCTTTCCGATGGCATCGCGGAAAAACTCAGGCGCCTATTGTGACCTACAGCAAGAGATACCCAAACGATGGATACGATAGGGTTGAAAAAGCTAGATAAAGCGGTATCACTTGGATTTCTTGAGTAACAATCGAAAGTGCACAAAAAAAAATCAGGAGCGCATACTTCCATGTATTTTTTCGCGCCGAGCCCAGATCCGACAAAGTGAAGCATGAGAATGGAGTATTTTTACGCGATGAACCCCAATTGGCCAACCGTTTTGCGTGAAAGTTTAACAAGACAATGAAATAAGTTGAAAATTGAAATTTTCATAGCGCTTCCTCATAAAGTTGAAAATTTTTAATTTCATATCGGTTTCATAGAAGTTGGAAATTGAAATTGTTATATCGTTTTCTCATGATGTTCCCTTATTCGCGAAGCTTCCTCCATGAGGAAGCCAAAAATACAGAAAATGCTTTCTCATAGAAGAAGCTTCGCGAATAAAGGAACAACATGCGGAAACGAACTTCTATGAGAAACCCATATGAAATTTTCAATTTTCAACTCTATGAGGAAGCGCTATGAAAATATCAATTTTCAACTTTTTAAAGAGGCAATTGTATATGCCACCACCCGCAAAAAAAGTTAATTGCAGCTTTTATCACCGACTGCGCAAAATTTTATTAAGTCATTTTTTTCTGTCCTCAAAGACATAACGCGAAACGAAAAACCCCTTTATAAACTGATAGCCGTTAAACCCCTGTTTTTATGTGCTGTGAGCAGTAGGGAATTGAAGAAATCCTGTTTTAAGATACGTATGTTCCAAAATCACGGGTTTCGGGATTGTTTTATCGACCCGTGTATGCCGATTATCAAGAGAATTGTTTAATACTTATAGACACTAGAACCAACTTTTTATCAAGTGCGTGTTTCTTTTGGACAGAACAGCTTTTTAGCGGTGGGCTAAAAGTCCTCGTCTACTTGTGACACATGCGATAAATCAAACTGCCTAAGTCAGATACAAATTGGGTTGAAAATTTCTTTTTATAAGCATACATTAAATACCTTTATAATAAAGCACGTAGCATCAAATATACGGACAGACGGGTTCCCAGATACTCGTGCAAGTTGAACTGCATAATTCTAGTAATTCTATTTGGAAGTGGTTTTATTTTACATGCACACCAACCAGTGGGTTCCTACCATGATAATTTAGACAGTCATTTTTTTTATCTATTGGTATTTGATGCACAATTAATTAATAGGACCCCGGTGTGTCAATTATATACTACGAATATTACTAAATTATTCGTGAAGATCACATTTTCAATATTTGTAACATCTTGTTCTAGATCCCATCGTAAAGGAACAGGGCCGGTCAACTTTAGCGTCGTCCTCGCCTACTCCAATGACAGGTTTACTGCCTGTAGTTGAGTAGCGATCCAGGTAATATCACGACATTGAATTTTTGTCTTACCTGGATTTTGTCAACTATTCACGATGCAAACGAATGTTAAAACGTCCATATCTATAATTTGCATTAACAAGCTTGTATTTAATTTAATTAAAAATTTAGTTAATTATTTGCGAGAAAGTCTACAGTCTTTCTTTCAACCCTAATCCTGAATACCTATTACTGGTAGTAACCGATAATGTTCCTTCCGTACAAGATGTGTGACCTGGAGGCCGTACATTTATTCTTCCATGATTCCTCTTTCATCGTTTTGCCGATTAAGAAACGTGAAAATACGATTACGAACTCAATCGTACGCCGCATAAATCGCGAGTAATATCGATGGTCTAACGCATAGAAGGGCATTACGGTATCCTTATATATAGCCGGTACGCCCTTATGGTTTAAAGCCATCGATATTAAGTCTGTGTCGTATATAAGATTGATCGTAGTGTGTATACGATACTGTTCTGGGGCCTGCACATATTTATTTTATGGTACATATGGTAGTGGAGGAGCGTCATAGGGTTGACATACCGTTGCCATCGGCGAAATGAAAACACTTATATTTGTTGTTGGGTGGCTCTTAGCAATAACTTTTTTTTGTATGAATCGCGATCTGCCACACGTTTGCTCTCTTGTTAAGTCGGATCAATACTTTGCCCGTGATGTTCACCGTCAAGTCGTTCATCTATTCTTTTGTTAATTCTCGAACTCGTATCTAATTTTTGGTAGCCTCTAACTCATCACTGGGGTACATATGTACCCCACGCGTTGGTTCTACGTGCAAGGGTCCTATGAGCAGTAAATGGGTTTTGCTGCACATGAATCCCTTCACTTTGTTCACAAGGAACAGCATGGTATGCGGCAAATTTGATTTTATTAAAGTTTAGGTGGGGAAAATCACCCTTAAAGCTCAAAACGTAACGAAAATTGGCGAAAATGGCACTTTTTTTTCAATGATAGTTTTTTTTTAATGGTCTGATTTTTTAATTTCAAACGCCAGATTACAGGGGACATCAGGCTATTAGGAAAAAAAATAGTTCCATTGTATTCCGTTCAAAAAGTCTATTTATATCGACATCTGAAAATGGGTAAACGTCGAAAATTTATATCAGTGAAAACTCAAACAAAATTGGTTTTGCGTGGGTTTTAAAATTTACTTTTCTTCAAACATTGTAGGTAATTAAAGGTAATGATAATTATTATAACAAATTATGACATTTATAAAATTATAAAAAATATTGAAAAATTATACAAAATTATTGTAAAAAATAAAATGGCGACTATATAGGTCCAAATTATACAATAGTAACTTACATTCGATAGTTCTAACAAAAAAATCGCATAAAACACTAACGGGTCTCCCAACTGGGGAATATTGTTACTCCAAGCGCGCTGCGTTAGCGTCCTGTGCGACAGCCAGCGAGCAACTGAGGCTATTACCAGTCTCTAGACATCGTTATATTATGGGACTATATTATCGGGGAGGTTTCGAGTCGATAGTGTCAATTTCGACTTTAGGAACGCAGTTTGAATATCGTCTGTGGTACTTTTGTATCCCATATGTGAGTTCAAGGATTAATTCTCATACCAAGTTATGCCAGAGATAACTGAAGTAAGACATCTCTGTATTATCGTGTATATTTATAAATTTCAATAACACATTCGCAACACTACTCCCCTCCTTCCGGAGATGTCGTTTCGGCAAGTACCTGACTAGACGGATTTTCCATGATGCTTTCGCAATAACTCCGAACTATCGAGGTATCTGCACTGTTCAAAATCATTCGAGGATTTTAAGAAAACGGAACTAAAAATCTAAGAAGGGCAGTGTTTCAATAGTGTTACAAAAGGTCCATGATAACATTTTGTGAGATAACAGGAGGTTCGGCGATCAAAGGGAGAGAAATAGCAACGCAAGCACAATTGCAAATATTGAAAGGTGGAGCAATTATTGATTTTTGTGTTGCCCATTGAGTTGTTGATTTTTGCAATCGCTTCTCCAACGCTTTAGCAACGGCTCTCTGATGGCGACAACTGGCTCTTTTGCTATCCTCATTCACGTCTGCTCGAATTGGCGAAAATATCATATACTTATTTGATCCTCAATTCCTTGGATGTTCCTGTTGAAATCTTCTCTGCTTATATGTTCATTTACATGTTTATTTACATATATAATGCAACGGTACTCGACGGAATCTCGGTGGTTTGTTGGTCTTCTGGCTCCGCCGCCGTCGTGTGGGTTCTGATGAATCTCGTGCCCGAGGACGGCCTACTTTACCCTAGGAGCTAAACGTGCGGAGAGCGGGCGTTGAAACCGTTTCTCGTTGCGTCTATGTGAGCGGCGAGCGGGTACTAGTACCGTTTCTCGTTTCGTCTCTACGAGCGAAGCGTGGACGTACGCTCGTTTCGTAGTCCCTATTATCGCCTTATCGAGCGGAGGGCGGGCTGGTTCGAGCCGTTCCCCGTTTCGCCTCTCAGTGAATGCGGAGCGCAATGGAGTGGTTACCCGTTGCTCGTTATTCACTGGAGTGGCGCTTACTGAGCTCGATCCGGTAACTCCTTCCGATGGTTCGATAGTCCTTGATCCTGTGAGAAGCAAGCAAAAGCAGGTAGAGGATAGGACAGGTAAGTATCAAGCGTGACAAGTGTGTAAAGCGTGCAAAGCGAGATTTATTAAGAGGTACAAGGCATCTCCTCCGGACTGGCTTCCAGCCGCGACTGCCGTTCCGTCGTCCGACGGCTCGTTTTATATCCCCTTCTTGGGTAGGGGGTCCTTCCTACGGCGCTTGCGCCGTGGTCGCGCCTTCCCGTTCTGCCGCTCGGTGTAGTGTGGCGCGTCATTCTAACCGTTGCACCACCCCCCCCTCCCCAGCCTCGCTAGGTTCTTAGCCCGCTGACTCCCTGGCGATGCTAGCCTCCCTGTGCTGACTGGTTCGAATGCCCGAAGTCCATCCTCTCTCTTTGGCTGGTTTCTTGTTTTTTCTCTCACCCCCTTCGGTGTGCTAGTGCGCCATACAGGGTGACAATTATAAGGTGGACACCTGTTTTTTAGGGCATTTGCGCGGGCGTTTTGGCTCGGCTGAGGGGTGCTTCTTGAACGATTTTTCAAGCCCTCTTCGATGGCGCAAACGATTTTTCGCTAAGATTTATAGTTTTTAAGGTAGAAATATTTTTTAATCGGAATTTTTAGGAAAATACATTTTGACAACATATCAATAAATGCGAGTAAAAGCTGAATACGAAACACACGTAGGTCAATCGATTTGATGATATTTTTATGCAGATAATTAATTTTAAAGTTGCTACTTTTAGCAGCCGATTGAGTGTTGACACACGGAACGGGAGAATCGGACCAGTGCGCCAAATGCGCATGCTTCACGGCATTCGTGAGCTAGCTGATCGCCCGGCTGTCACAAATCGAGACTGTGACAGCCAACTGTCACAAATCGAGACTGTGGCAGCCAACTGTCACAGGATTTGACAATCAACTCATCGCGTTTACGGAAGTGATTACAAAATTACGGTCCGCGGATTACCAGCCACGGACTACCGATGAAGAGTTAATTTTTTTTTTAATTGATTAATTTATTAATTTATTATTTTTTAATAGAATTCAAGGATAAATAAAAATATAAATCTTAAATAGAATTCGCGCGATTGGTGGCCTTTTTTCCACTCAGTAAATCGATCGGTAATTTTCTCGCGCTTTGATCCACCGAATCTTTTTCAGTGTCTTCCTTGCGTGTCGATAATGTTATTCAAAACTTGTCGTCAAACATTAAAGTTTGAAATCCACAAGTGTTAAAGTATTTTATTTAGGGTAAAAGTGGTGAATTATAGCCCTTTCTAATTAACTTAGGGCTATAATTCATCGCTTTTGCCCTAAAAAAAATTTTCCCTGACAAAGTACGGACGAACGATAAGACAAATCGTTATTAAGACAGATGTGTAAAAAGTGGTCTCATGACTAGAGCGATTGCTTGGAAACTCGAAGGGCCCGAGTTCAAGTCTCGGCGGGGGTCAATTTTTTAATTTGTTTATTTTTTAATTTTTTAATCCCCACACGTGCAGATTACGTACTGGTACATTGCGACGCTGTACGGTATCGGAAGCATTGGCCCTCGAGGTTTGCGAAATTTATAATTCGCCTAGTTAAATAAAGCTAAACCGATCATGTTTCCCGTAATGCCGAAAACGTGATAAACTACTGGAATCGTTTACGGTCCACAGAGTTCACTCCGATTAGTGGATTCTTTCACAAATAGTTCAAATTTCCATCGATTTTTCATAATTCTCCCACGTTACGCAAGTATGTACTTATCGATTGTATGAACAATTTGTACAATCGATAATTTTTTTTTCCATTAACTCATTAAACGGGCGATACCGACATTGCTGCCCGTAATGCTGATATCGTGATAACAAACTCTAAGTGAACAATGCAGAACTGCTTCCGAAATCGCTTGCTCTTTCCTCTCCCCGCTCGAAATTTATGCCTCCAACATTCCATTTAACATTTTTTTTCAATCGACTAGTTAAACGGGCGATTCCGACAATGCAGTCGGTAATGCTGATATCGTGATAACAAAGTATAAGTGAAAAATGCAGTATCGCTTCCGGAATCGGTTGCTCTTTCCTACCCCCACTCGAAATTTATGCCACCAATACTCCATTTACAAAATGTCTCAATCGACTAGTTAAATGGGCGATACCGACAATGCAGCCGGTAATGTAGATATCATGTTAACAAACTCTAAGTGAACAATGCAGTATCGCTTCCGGAATCGGTTGCTCTTTCCTAGCCCCACTCGAAATTTATGCCACCAATACTCCATTTACAAAATGTCTCAATCGACTAGTTAAATGGGCGATACCGATAATGCAGCCGGTAATGTAGATATCATGTTAACAAACTCTAAGTGAACAATGCAGAGTCGCTTCCGGAATCGCTAGCTCTTTCCTCTTCCCGCTCGAAGATTATGCCTCCAACAATCTATTTGAATTTTTTTTCATTGACTAGCTAAACGGGCGATACCGACATTGGTGCCCGTAATGCTGGTATCGTGATAACAAACTCTAAGTGAACAATGCAGTATCGCTTCCGGAATCGGTTGCTCTTTCCTAGCCCCACTCGAAATTTATGCCACCAATACTCCATTTACAAAATGTCTCAATCGACTAGTTAAATGGGCGATACCGACAATGCAGCCGGTAATGTAGATATCATGTTAACAAACTCTAAGTGAACAATGCAGAGTCGCTTCCGGAATCGCTAGCTCTTTCCTCTTCCCGCTCGAAGATTATGCCTCCAACACTCTATTTGAATTTTTTTTCATTGACTAGTTAAACGGGCGATACCGACATTGGTGCCCGTAATGCTGGTATCGTGATAACAAATTCTGAGTGAACAATGCAGTATCGCTTCCGGAATCGGTTGCTCTTTCCTAGCCCCACTCGAAATTTATGCCACCAATACTCCATTTACAAAATGTCTCAATCGACTAGTTAAATGGGCGATACCGACAATGCAGCCGGTAATGTAGATATCATGTTAACAAACTCTAAGTGAACAATGCAGAGTCGCTTCCGGAATCGCTAGCTCTTTCCTCTTCCCGCTCGAAGATTATGCCTCCAACACTCTATTTGAATTTTTTTTCATTGACTAGTTAAACGGGCGATACCGACATTGGTGCCCGTAATGCTGGTATCGTGATAACAAACTCTGAGTGAACAATGCAGTATCGCTTCCGGAATCGGTTGTTCTTTCCTCCCCCCACTCGAAATTTATGCCACCAACACTCCATTTACAAAATGTCTCAATCAACTAGTTCAATGGGCGATACCGACAATGCTTCCCGTAATGCTGATATCGTGATAACAAACTCTAACTAAACAATGCAGAGTCGCTTCCGGAATCGCTTGCTCTTTCCTCTTCCCGCTCGAAGATTATGCCTCCAACACGCTATTTGAATTTTTTTCATTGACTAGTTAAACGGGCGATACCGACATTACTGCCCGTAATGCTGATATCGTGATAACAAACTCTACGTGAACAATGCAGTTTCGCTTCCGGAATCGGTTGCTCTTTCCTCCTCCCACTCGAAATTTATGCCACCAACACTCCACTTACGAAATGTTTCAATCGACTAGTTAAATGGGCGATACCGACAATGCAGCCGGTAATGTAGATATCGTCATAACAAACTCTAAGTGAACAATGCAAAATCGCTTCCGGAATCGCTTGCTCTTTCCTCTCCTCGCCCGAAGATTATGCCTCCAACATTCTATTTGGATTTTTTTTTCATTGACTAGTTAAACGGGCGATACCGACATTGCTTCCCGTAATGCTGATATCGTGATAACAAACTCTAACTAAACAATGCAGAGTCGCTTCCGGAATCGCTTGCTCTTTCCTCTTCCCGCTCGAAGATTATGCCTCCAACACGCTATTTGAATTTTTTTTCATTGACTAGTTAAACGGGCGATACCGACATTACTGCCCGTAATGCTGATATCGTGATAACAAACTCTAAGTGAACAATGCGGTTTCGCTTCCGGAATCGGTTGCTCTTTCCTCCTCCCACTCGAAATTTATGCCACCAACACTCAACTTACAAAATGTTTCAATCGACTAGTTAAATGAGTGATACCGACAATGCAGCCCGTAATGCTGATATCGTGATAACAAACTCTAAGTGAACAATGCAGTATCGCTTCCGGAATCGGTTGCTCTTTCCTAGCCCCACTCGAAATTTATGCCACCAATACTCCATTTACAAAATGTCTCAATCGACTAGTTAAATGGGCGATACCGACAATGCAGCCGGTAATGCTGATATCGTAACAACACACTTTACGTGAACAATGCAGCATTGCTTCCGGAATCGCGTGCTTTTTCCTCTCCCCGCTCGAAATTTATACCACCAAAACTCCATTTACACAATTTTTTTTGTCGACTAGTTAAACTGGCGATACCGACAATGCAGCCGGTATTCCGGAGGTAATGTAGATACCGTGATAACAAACTCTAAGTGAACAATGCAGAATCGCTTCCGGAATCGCTTGCTCTTTCCTTTCCCCACTCGAAATTTATACCTCCAACACTCCATCGTAAACATTGTGTGCGTGTAGAAGGAACTCGGTGCAGATAAGTGACGACGTACTAACGAAAGTTCGTTGGAAACGCCGCTGTATATTTATAACCGTGAAGAATTGAACAGTGATGCGAACAGATGTAAAGAAATGGTGGTTTAACGTTTATGAATGCGCTAGTACGCAAGTGTACGATTGATCTCCATTCATTTAAAGGCGCCTCAGCCGCGGATCGTTCCTCCACTGCTCGGCAGGATAATTCGCGGGATGGTCCAGGAATATTCCGCGGGGTCCTTCACGGGATATTCCGCGGGATCATCCGTGGGTTCGTTCGCGGGCCCGTCCGCGGGATTATCCGTGGGATTGTCCGCACGATCGTCTGTGAATTAACTGGCGGATGATCCGCAGGATTTTTTTTATTGTTTTTTTTAAACTGTCAACGCGGTGGCCCGGAGAGGACCTCAGGTACATGCTGCCAAAAACCTACATTTATGAATAAATTTATTATTCCCGGTACAAATTTTATTGCCCATCGAGGTTTTTTTTTTACAAGATCGACACACTCGACAAAAAAATGCAAAATCAATCAATTTTTGTATATATATTTTTATTATCACAAAAAAACGCACAGCACACCATTCTGGAAACTCAAAATTTTCTCCGGAATGTCGGAAGAGCCGGTGTCCAGAAATTCAGCATCCGCACTCACTTCGTCGCAGAGCCAGGAAACATTGTCTCCATCGTCACCAATCTTACTGGCGCTTCGAAACTGCTTCGTTGAACTCTCCGGAATATCGTAGAGGCAGTTCGAAGGTTGATCTTCAATCACCACCTTGAAGGATATAGCGAGAGAATGTGCCCAACATCTCGCGGCTCTCGCTCCATCGATATTGGAAACGATCGAGAGGACTTTATCAAATATCGCACCGGGTGGCGGTGAAGGCTTACGACTAAAAATTATGAAATTCTCTTCCATCGATCAACAAAAAGTTGTGGCATTTAGACGCAACGTCGGGCCTGTGTGTCGGACGACTCCGGGAACTCTTGCAACATTCGATAAATCCGGCCAGGACTGCGGTGGCGAGTGATAATTACGATGTTCGTAATGTCTCTCGACGGATCCAATCGGTAAAGCCATAGACCCACTTCTACGGATATTCATGCAAATCGTGTCACATCACGAATGGAGTCCGGACTATGTGGCGGGACCGTTGACGTAACATTTCGTTATTTCTATATTTGTTCACCTTCAAGGCGACGGTGACGCTTCAACAAATGTTCGATGTGTCCACCGTTTTCTTGAATGCACAAATCTATTCGTCGTCGCAGATTTGATCGTCGCATGCGTTGCAGGCTTCTAGCCGTAATTTCAGTGAACGACGTGACGATGCGTTCTCGCATGTTCTCCGGAGTCGTTGGGGCTTCACGAAACAAAATATCTCTCATGGTACCCCACAAAAAAAAATCGAGCGGCGTTAAATCCGGTGACCGTGGCGGCCAATTAACCGGCCCATGTAGCCCAATCCAGCGCTCCGGAAATCGACGATTCAGAGCGGCGCGCACTGTTAAGGCCGTGTGGGCTCCAGCTCCATCTTGCATCCACCACATGTTCCTCCGAACTACTTCAGGAACATTTCGTAGCATACCCTCGAGATGATCTAAAAGGGTCAAATATTTCGCGCTGTCCAAATTGCCCTCGACAAAATAAGGCCCGATGACCCGATCACCGACGATCCCTGCCCAAACGTTAATTTTCCATTGATTTTGGAGTGGAACCTGAATTCTGTAGTTGGTGTTCGTCGCCGTCCATTTGCGGGTGTTCTGCCGATTCGTTATTCCTCTATTTGACACGCTGCATTCGTCGCCGAAGCAAACAAATCGTAAAAATTCGTGGTTCTCCTCAAGCTTTGCCCTAGCCCACAAAGCATAGGCGAGACGAGTCGGTGGATCATGCGGAAGGAGGTGTTGCTGGACCTGGATTTTGTACGGAAAATTGACTTTCCGTACAATCTTCCGTACTGTTTCACGGTTCATGCCTACGGAATGGGTTCGGAAATGAGGAAAGGACAGGTATTTTAAAAAGGGATAGCCGGCAAAAAACCAACTGCGAACACCTATCACACATTTTTTTAAGGATGCGTTACACGTACATTTTCAGTCAACAGTAAGATTTAGTGAGGATTTGAACACTTCCTAATGGTATAAAAATCTGAAAAAATCGACTGTATTAAAGGTGCCAACATAATTAATTTTGCATAATAATAGTATCAAAAAGTTATTAACAAATTGCTAAAAAAAATAGTTCAACAAATAACCAGTAAACCTTTTTTTCTCTTTTCATATGAATTTATCGATTTTCTAGAAGCCACATGAATTTTTTTCGGGATTTTCTACCATTTTTGAATTTTCCGCCTTTGAAAAAATTTTAAGGCCATAACTACGGAACGGTTGGCGCAATCGTCTCGAAACTTTTTGTGCGAACTGTAGAATCGTGACACATATCCGAGATACGTGGCTCAACATTGATTTTTCAAACTTTAAAATGTTTGAAAATTCTGAAAAAATTCATATGAATTCTAAAACATCGAGGAATTCATTTAAAATGAGACAATAAAAAGTTGTCTGATTTTTCGTTAACTAATTTATTTTTCTAATCATTTGTTAATAACTTTTTGGCATTATTATTATTATGCAAAATCAAAGGTAAATAAAAATCAGCCGTATTAATTACGTCAAGCCATAATTAATAATGCTGATTTTTTTTACATTTTTGCATGTCACGAAGTACATGCAAAAACAGAAATTTTCAGTGAATTAACGTTTTGGTTGAGAATGTATGTGTGATTTATCCTTAAGCTGTGAGTCTGGCCATACAATCAGTTTATGCGAAAAGACCTTTGGCAGTATTGTACCTGCTTCCCTCGCGTAGCGTCTCGCACTCTGCACTGGTTCGTCTCGAAAAGCTTGGAGAATCTCGTCTTCTCGGGGGCCACTTACAGGCCTGGCTCGCGGCCTTCTTGGAGCCTTCAAGGTGCCGAATCTCGTGATCGTTGCGTGGAGACTAATGAGGAGTTATAAAAGGTGCAGTGAATATTCGCAGGCAACTGCGTTTTATAGATATATGGAATATTGCATACCGCTGGAAGCTCTGCCGAGAAGGGGTTGGTTCATCGGGGTGCATCCTACCATAATACCGGCTGGCTTGCATATAATTATATTCTTTATGCACTAAAGCAGCATGCATCCGTACGCGTCGAGGATCCATGATCGAACACGAGGAGCATATGAACAGTTGAGTCTCGATAACAGTTTGTCTTTTGTCATGATCCTTCCGGATGCGGAAAAACATTTGAACGATTCCTGGACAATTTCCGGCCGAACTATTTGAAATCGCACCCAAGACAACAACCCGGGGAAAAATTATCATGTAAGCATTCCCGGCATTTTCGAGAGAGTTTGAGCTCGGCCGAGGGGTGCTTCTTGATTTTGATTTTTCAATATGATTTTATTTTAAACAGAAATTGAGCATTTGGTGGCTTTTTTTTCACTTAGTGAATCGATCGATATTTTTCTCGCGCTTTGATCCACCGAATCTTTTTCAGTGTCTTTCTTGTGTGTCGATAATGTCAATTAAAACTTGCCGTCAAATATTTCAATTTGATTGCTAGAAAGTTTAAAGTATTTTCTTGGTAAATTATGGGCTTTCAAAAGAGCCCGAGAGTTTAAAATGTATTTTATTTAGGGTAAAAGTGGCGGGTAAAAACACAGAATACACTCGGAGTTCTCTTGAAGACTTCGGAACTGACCGGCAGACGCAAGAGCGTTCCGACGAAGTACATGAAACCGCCGATCGACAATCATGTCAAGATACAAAACGCCAACGGCAAGCTAACGAAATCCTCGTCGATTGCGACGCAGATCGTCGGCTTGGCTGATCTGTCGTTGATTACTTGCACCAGCGTGCCGAAATCGAACGCGGCTGATCAGAGATTCGCGCCAAGCATCATCCACGTCGACATAACGATGCCCGCAGCCGAGTTTCGGAAACCTCGGTCATCCGATGGCCTTTCCGAATTCGTGCGAAAACAGCGTCGCAGCGATAAGAGTGCAGAACATCGGATCGCCAAACAGTCAATTGGCGATGACGATGACGATAAAATTGACGAAGCCGAAGAAATCTGCGGCCGGCAAGAGGAAGCCCTAGGAGAAGGAGACGAAGGCGCCGATGAACGATTGTCACGATTTCGATCTTCTACCGCCGGTTCTCAGTACCGAGGAACACTTCCGACCTTTTTCCTACACAGTTGCTTCGGAAGCTTGAAAGCATCCGGAGGAGCTGTGTTGAGTCCGAGATGTCTTTTGCCTCCGACGCCGTATGGTTATTTTTCGACAAACGTAAAGTAAAAAAAGAAATAAATAAAATTCCATAAAAAAACACATATTTTGTAAAAAATAGTAAAAATATATATAAAAATGTTTCAAACATATTTATTGTCATAATATTGACTTAAACAATGATTTACGAAGATGGCATAACCGTTTCGCGTCAGTCCGAAAAGTCAGCGGACAAATTTTGTCGAGAATCTAAAGATTCCACAGATCGGTCAACCTTCGAAAATAGAGCGTCCGAGCAAGTTCGCGGGCTTCCGATCCGGGATTCAGCCGGTCTATCCTTATCTGCCGTACAACCCCATATCCATATTTCTGCCGATGGCCGAGGCTCCAACGCGACCGCGTCTTCTCGCCACCGCTGCCGGCATCGCCGGTCCGCCGTCGTTCGCCCTCACGCTTCCTGCCCAGAATATCTGAGCGAAGGCAGCCTGTCCTTCCGCACGACCTCCGACCTGGTGTATCACATGCGGTCTCATTACAAGAACGAGAACGCCGGCGAAATGGTCAGACGACGGAGGGAAGAAACACTTCGCTGTCCAGTCTGCGACGAGAGCTCCCGCGAAAGGCATCATCTGACGAGACACATGACCGCTCACCAGGACAAAAATAGCGACGCTATGGTGGAACAGGTCGAGATCAAGATGGGCGTGCCAACCTTCCACGGCAAGTGACGGCGCAAGGCCAATCGGGACGAACGTCAGGTTGCTTTCGGATTTTTATTCGAGAATTAGGTTTCCGGGAATAAGGATCGTCTGATATCGCGAACACGAAGAGATCGTAGACGGAAGTGCTATGAAAGGGTCGAATGAACGTGGGGAACGGTGCATCCATACTTGCATATGAAGGAGAATCATCGGATCCATGAGTTTCGGGAGACAGCGTGCGAAGGATGAACCGAACAAAAAAAGGGTCTCTTTCGACCGCACCATACGTACAACGTGTAACTCATACCCAAATTATTCTTGACGTCAATAAAAGTTAATGTTTTCAGTTATTGCTGTACCACGAAATGTAAACATGATTTTTTGCCTCTTCAAGCAAAATATCCAGCTGCCGCCTTTTTTCCGTCGTGGTTTGTTGACTTTTTCTTCATCTTCTCTTCCTTTCTTTCATGTTGCCCATCCCTAGCCCGTTTATCCTCTCTTTCGGCTTCTCCTTCATCCTCTCTTTCGGCTTCTCCTTCATCCTCTCTTTCGGCTTCTCCTTCATCCTCTCTTTCGGTTGCCATTTCATCCTCTCTTTCGACTTCCCCTTCATCCTCTCTTTCGGTTTCCATTTTATCCTCTCTTTCGGCTTCCCCTTCATCCTCTCTTTCGGTTTCCATTTCATCCTCTCTTTCGGCTTCCCCTTCATCCTCTCTTTCGGTTTCCATTTCATTTTCTCTTTCGGCTTCCCTTCCATCCTCTCCTTCGGCTTCCCTTCCATAGTCTCTTTCGGCTTCCCTTTCATCCTCGCCTTCGTCCTCTCTTTCATCTTCCCTCTTATCCTCTCTTTCATCGTCCCTCTTGTCCTCTCTTACATCCTTTGTTTTATCCTCTCTTACATCTTCTGTTTCATCCTCTCTTACATCTTCTGTTTCATCCTCTCTTACATCTTCCGTTTCATCCTCTTTTCCATCTACTCTCTTGTTCTCTCTTACATCCTCCCTCTCATCCTGCCTTTCATCCTCCCTTTCGTCCTGCCTTTCATTTTTCCTTTCATTCTCCCTTTTATCCTCCCTTTCTTCCTCGCTTTTGTCCTTCCCTTTATCTTGTTTCCCATCCTCTCTTTTATCGTCTCTTTCCCTCGCCGTTCCAACGTCTATTTCTTCACCCTCTCGTTCGTTGTCTTCGACACCTTTTCCTTCTCCTTCAACAGCGCTAAAATATAAAAAAAAATAAAAAATTAATGGACGACTGAACAGACATGAAAGTATAATAAATCAAGCTCACACACGAATTTCAATAAGTTCAACTAGCGGTTATGTTGGCTCGCGCGCTTCACGCGCTCGCAGCATCTGTGCGAGCTGTGGAGTATCTGTGAGTATGTGTGAGTATTCCTGAGTATGTGTGAGTATTCCTGAGTATGTGTGAGTATTCCTGAGTATGTGTGAGTATTCCTGAGTATGTGTGAGTATTCCTGAGTATGTGTGAGTATTCCTGAGTGTGTGTGAGTATTCCTGAGTATGTGTGAATATTCCTGAGTATGTGTGAGTATTCCTGAGTATGTGTGGGTATCCGTGAGTACGTCTGAGTATCCGTGAGTACATCTGAGTCTCCGTGAGTACGTCTGAGTGTCCCTGAGTACGTCTGAGTGTCCCTGAGTACGTCTGAGTATCCGTGAGTACGTGTGAGTATCCGTGAGTACGTTAGAGTATCCGTGAGTACGTTAGAGTATCCGTGAGTACGTATGAGTATCCGTGAGTACGTATGAGTATCCGTGAGTATGTGTGAGTGTCCGTGAGTACGTTAGAGTATCCGTGAGTACGTATGAGTATCCGTGAGTACGTATGAGTATCCGTGAGTATGTGTGAGTATCTGTGAGTATCTGTGAGTATTTGTGAGTATCTGTGAGTATCTGTGAGTATCTGTGAGTATCGGTCCAACCCAAATATTGTTGATCATTCTCCAAAAAAGGAGAATGTCCAATCGATATGAACTTTATTATTAGGTATATGGTAATATTGAAAAATACTACATACCGATCATCGCCGTCCTTTACCTCCGATTCCTTCTGCTTTTGATAGTATTCGTACGCCGAATTCCGGGCCGCCTTTCCGATTGCTTCAAAGCTTTGACTACAAAACAATTACATTAATATTTTTCATTTATTATATGGCATAATGCAAGAGATTCGTCATAATTACAATTTAGAGGTCGTCGATCTTCGCCTCTGGATTCCATTGGATTTTATGAAATCCAGCAAGAAAAGCCGCTGCTTCTTCACCCAGACTCGATAATACTCCAGCCTGTCTGGCGTCGGCGTGCGACTATATATTTCAGAACAGATTATTCTAATCTGCGAGCTGAGGAGGCTCGGATGGTCTTCTAGGTAGCCGACGAAATTAACGAGCGCGACCACGAGTCGACCGAAAATCTCTGGGGAGTCTTTAATATTCTTCGTGAAAATAACGATATCGTTCTTGTCGTAGGGGAACTCCGTTATCTTCGACATCGTTTTCTTTTTCTTGTTCATCGCAGGACGCCAAGACACAACGATTTGCCAATTTTTGACGTTCAAACAAATGATAGCGGGGCACACCTCACGCCATCAGCTGGCTTATCATTATACTTCAATGCGCCAGTCATGTGACTGTACCCAGTCGGTAACAAAAACTCGTACATCGAGTTTTCTTCGCACTTCTGTTGCCACATGCCCCCGCAGGGGTGGATTGGGCGTGCGTGCCGGGCTGGGGTGGGCAACCACTCATGTGCTCGGTCGCCGCTCGTACCATCGGGGAGTGGCGACCCCGCGGGTACCGAGCTCGGGTCTGCAGGAAGCTCGTAGGGGGTCCGGGTTCTTTGCTACGCAAATGTCCTCGGCCAACCAGTTTACTGGGGGGTCCGGGTTCTTTGTACGGCAAATGTTCCTGGTCAACCGATTCCTGCCCACCAGTAAAGAATGAGCCGAGCCTTTAGCTGACAACTCCGCCTCCGAGGGGCCCCCGCTGGTAACGGCTTTTGGCAGTGCTTCGGCTCTGTTGAAAGTCGGCGAAGTGAGTTGTTCCCTGGAAAGGGCGGTTCCGCTTCTCTCGTTCTATGAACTCCGTATTTCTATGAAATACGAGAGGGAGAACGGGAGTTTTTCCGCTTTGTACCCCTGGTGGTGGTGGTTGTTATACCTCACCAAGGGACCCTTCGGGGAATTGGTAGCCGTAAGGCGCGCTAGCTGTGGCGTAGCCCAGCTCCACGCACTTGGGTGCCGTGTCGTAGGCCGAAAGGCGGAGACGGCACGTTAAATAAGGAATAGAGGCATGTTGCCACATGCTTGCTAACTGATATATTTTTTCTATATCTCGTGCCTGTTAATAAAATAACTATCAAGAATTCATTAATCAATCTTCCTACTTGATTCAATAAGCTAATATCGGAGCACCATAATATTGTCGAGATAAAATACCTCGAAAGGATCTCCTAATCGAAATTCCGAACTTTCCAGTGTCGCGTGAGTCAAGTAAAGAAGAAAAGTGCAACAAGTGGCAAAAGGAAAATTGCGAACGCTTCGACAATATTAAAAAGAAATAGGTCCAGAGCAAAGTCAGAGCTAAATACATAAGTTGAAAATTGAAATCTTCATATCGCTCCCTCATAAAAGTTGAAAATTGAAAGTAGACATTTAAAAGTTGAAAGTTGAAAGTTGGAAGTTAGAAGTTAGAAGTTGGAAGTTGAAAGTTAAAGTTTTTATATCACTTTCTCATAATGACCCTTTATTCGCAAAGCTTCTTCTATGAGGAAGCATTTCTATTGCTATATTTTGGGCTTCCTCATAGAGGAAGCTTTGCGAATAAAGGGACATTATGAGGAAGTGATATAAAAATGTCAACTTTCAACTTTCAACTTTCAACTCTCAACTTTGTAATTCTTGTCGTAGAACATGATAGGCAACTAGGTATTTCCGTGATGCCATCGGGAAGCAAAGAAATCACTGTTTGAAAATACCCAAAATATCACATTTTTGCAATATTAACTAAAAAAAATTCCAGATAAACTTTTTTCATTAGTCGTCGCTTCGGAACTATATTTAATGTATGTTTTTACGCTGATTACGTATCGGACACTTATTTTATTCGTAGATGAATATTTGACACGGAAAAATGATGCCCCATTTTGTTCCAATGATACATCCGGATTTTCCACCCCGTTTTGCCCCACTTACCACCGCCGCTACCATCCAAACGTTATTGGAAAATTGCGTTTTGCCTCATTATCCCGTTTTGCCCCAGTGTGCCATTTTGCCCCGCTCTCTGATACGCGTCTTTGCCCGCGCACGCGCACACTTTTTTCCAAATGTGACATTTTTTCTAAATGTGATTTTTCGGTGTTTTGGAACATTCTGAACACGTTTTCATAAAAATCTGGATCTTTTTTTTACCATAACAATGCTTCCTCTATGAGGAAGCAAAAGGATAATTCGAACTAGAAAAATCTTTTTAAATCGCTACAAGTCGATAGACACGATTTTTGTTTAAATTCGTAGATTTTGTAGATCATAAAGAGCCATAAACCTCGAGGGCTTTGTAAGAGTCATAAATTTCGAGCGGGAAGAGGGAAGAGCAGCCGATTTCAACGGCGATGCTGCATTGTTCACTTACAGTTTGTTATGGCGATATCAGTATTACCGGCTGCATTGTCGATATCACCTGTTTAATTAGTTGATTGGAAAATGTTGTAGATGGAGTGTTAGAGGCATAAATTTAGAGCGAGGAGAGGAAAGAGCAAGCGATTCCGGAAGCGATACGGCATTTTTCACTTTACTTTGTTATCACGATATCAGCATTACCGGCTGCATTGTCGGAATCGGCGGTTTAACTGGACGATTAAAAAAAAATGTTAAATGGAATGTTGGAGGCTTAAATTTCGAGCGGGGAGAGGAAAGAGCAAGCGATTCCGCAAGCTATTCTGCATTTTTCACTTGTAGTTTGTTATCGAGATATCAGCATTACCGACTGCATTGTCGGAATCGCCCGTTTAACTAGTCGATTAAAAAAAAATGTTAAATGGAATGTTGGAGGCATACATTTCGAGCGGGGAGAGGAAAAGCAAGCGATTCCAGAAGCGATTCTGCATTTTTCACTTATAGTTCGTTATCACGATATCAGCATTACCGACTGCATTGTCGGAATCGCCCGTTTAACTAGTCGATTGAAAAAAAAATGTTAAATGGAATGTTGGAGGCATAAATTTCGAGCGGGGAGAGGAAAGAGCAAGCGATTCCGGAAGCAGTTCTGCATTGTTCACTTAGAGTTTGTTATCACGATATCAGCATTACGGGCAGCAATGTCGGTATCGCCCGTTTAATGAGTTAATGGAAAAAAAAATTATCGATTGTACAAATTGTTCATACAATCGATAAGTACATACTTGCGTAACGTGGGAGAATTATGAAAAATCGATGGAAATTTGAACTATTTGTGAAAGAATCCACTAATCGGAGTGAACTCTGTGGACCGTAAACGATTCCAGTAGTTTATCACGTTTTCGGCATTACGGGAAACATTCTCGGTTTAGCTTTATTTAACTAGGCGAATTATAAATTTCGCAAACCTCGAGGGCCAATGCTTCCGATACCGCACAGCGTCGCAATGTACCAGTACGTAATCTGCACGTGTGGGGATTAAAAAATTAAAAAATAAACAAATTAAAAAATTGACCCCCGCCGAGACTTGAACTCGGGCCCTTCGAGTTTCCAAGCAATCGCTCTAGTCATGAGACCACTTTTTACACATCTGTCTTAATAACGATTTGTCTTATCGTTCGTCCGTACTTTGTCAGGGAAAATTTTTTTTAGGGCAAAAGCGATGAATTATAGCCCTAAGTTAATTAGAAAGGGCTATAATTCACCACTTTTACCCTAAATAAAATACTTTAACACTTGTGGATTTCAAACTTTAATGTTTGACGACAAGTTTTGAATAACATTATCGACACGCAAGGAAGACACTGAAAAAGATTCTGTGGATCAAAGCGCGAGAAAATTACCGATCGATTTACTGAGTGGAAAAAAGGCCACCAATCGCGCGAATTCTATTTAAGATTTATATTTTTATTTATCCTTGAATTCTATTAAAAAATAATAAATTAATAAATTAATCAATTAAAAAAAAAAAATTAACTCTTCATCGGTAGTCCGTGGCTGGTAATCCGCGGACCGTAATTTTGTAATCACTTCCGTAAACGCGATGAGTTGAGTGTCAAATCCTGTGACAGCTGGCTGCCACAGTCTCGATTTGTGACAGTTGGCTGTCACAGTCTCGATTTGTGACAGCCGGGCGATCAGCTAGCTCACGAATGCCGTGAAGCATGCGCATTTGGCGCACTGGTCCGATTCTCCCGTTCCGTGTGTCAACACTCAATCGGCTGCTAAAAGTAGCAACTTTAAAATTAATTATCTGCATAAAAATATCATCAAATCGATTGACCTACGTGTGTTTCGTATTCAGCTTTTACTCGCATTTATTGATATGTTGTCAAAATGTATTTTCCTAAAAATTCCGATTAAAAAATATTTCTACCTTAAAAACTATAAATCTTAGCGAAAAATCGTTTGCGCCATCGAAGAGGGCTTGAAAAATCGTTCAAGAAGCACCCCTCAGCCGAGCCAAAACGCCCGCGCAAATGCCCTAAAAAACAGGTGTCCACCTTATAATTGTCACCCTGTATACCTCGTGGTGTGCTACTGGTAGCTGCCAAGTTGGGTCCGGAAGGATGGATTCAATTGCCCGTTGTAACTCCTCCCGGTCTCTCCTTCTCTCATATTCGTATTGTCGTTGTTCTTCTCTTTGTAATGGTTTCTCCTCTGTTTGTGGCTGGCTCGTTTGTTCCTCGTGGGTTTCCTCGGCTCTTCCTTTCTCCGGCACTTTGGTTGGTCCTCGCGCTATTTTTTTTCCTATTCTCGATTTCCTCCCGCTCATGCATCCACGTTCTTTTCTCCGCCAGTTTGTCGTTGTTGTTATCATCCTTTTCCGTACTGAGACTTTTGGTCTCAAGGCTGTCGTCCGTTTGTGTGGCGGTTGACCTTGTTTTTGTTTTCGGCGTTTGCGCGGCATGTCCTTTCCATTTTATGTTGTTGTTGTTCTCAAACAGTGTCGTTTTCTTTCTTACTCGCAGCAACGTTCCTACTCTTCGTTCTCGTACCCATACGCCGGGCAAGCCTGTCTCCATTACGAACTCCCTTTTCCCTTCAATGTGGTCAGGATGGGTCCCCACGCTCTTATAGTTGCGACGTTCCATGTTCCTCCTTGGACTATTTCTGATTGACTGCCGAATTTTGTTATCTGTGTCCACTTCGTTCTTGCTTCGCTCCCCTCCTTCTCCCCTGCTCAGTGTCTTTCTCATCCCTTCTCTTTCTCCCTCTATTCTGTTTCCCTCCTCTCGACGTATTTTCTCAGCCTCGTGGAGTGATGCATTCCTTTTTCCCTTGGACCGTTCCTTTCCTGTAGTATGTATGTGCCTTCCCCAATTCTTTTCTTTATGCGATACGGGCCTTCAAATATAGACAAGAATTTCGCCATTTTCTCTTCTCCTGGTTTTGAGACATTTAAGGCTTTTACCAATACCAATTCTCCTTCTTCGAATGTCGCCAGTTTGTGGGTCGAGTCAAATTTTCGCGCTCTCTTTCTTCCTTTTCTCCGGATTCGTTCCTCCGCCAGCTCCAGTCTTTGCGCTTGCGTCGTTTGCTCCTCGTTATCCTCCCGCTCTCTGTCCTTCTGCCACCATGTTTCCCATACTTTTTTGGGTCTAACCCCAAAGTGTAATTCAACAGGTGTCATCTCCGTTGTGTCGTGGTGTATCTCGTTGATACAATCCATGATTACTGGTACCCATTGTGTCCACGATGTGTGTCTTTCTCCTACTAGCGTTCTGAAGAATCTTCCCAACTCTCGATTTACTCGTTCTACAATGTTGCCTTGCGGATGACGTATCGAAGAGAACGTCCCCTCTATTCCGTGCTCTTGTAATGTTGCTGACCATTTTTTTTTATGTAAATTGGGTTCCGTGGTCGAATTGAATTCGCTCCGGCTTCCCCATTTTCGGAATGTACTGCTCGAAAATTCTTTTTATTGTTTCAGCTGTCGTCGCTCTTTTTAGAGGGTACAAATTGACGTATTTGGAGATTGCATCTATTGTTACCAGCAAGTATCTCACGCCATGCCTTGCTCTTGGCAGTGGTCCCAGGAAGTCTATGAATACTAGTTCGCCTGGCTTGCTTGCCACTATTGTTTGCATTGCTGTGTATGGAGTTTGGTTTGGTACCTTGTTTCTCTGACATGAGTCGCATGGTGCTAGTATCTGCTTTATTTTGGCTCACATTTTTGGATGGTGGAATTCTTCTCGCAACATTTGGAAGATTGTTTCTGGTCCTACGTGTGCGTAGATCTCATGGCTTTCCCATGCTAGTTTCTCTAGTGTGGATGTCGGTAAGCATGTTCGCCATTCGCTTTCATTAATGCGCTTTTGTAGTCTCCCTTCGTGGATACAGTATTTGTTGTTTGCCCCTTCTCTTGTCTCTTGCATTATTTTTTTCAGCTTCTCGTCTTGCTTTTGTTTCTCTTCCACCTTCATCATCTCTTCTTTCATTTGCCTCGACGGTTCTCTGGCCAACATCGTTTCGATGCTCACGTTTGTTGTGCCCGGTTGTCTCGCTGGTCCGTCGTACTCATGCAACCTACTCAGGACATCTGCTGCAGCATTCTTATCCCCTGGGCAATGTTCGGCTTCAATATCATAGTCCTGGATGGACAAGATCCACCGCGCTAAGCGTTGATTGACAAATCGGCACGTATTCATGAAGATTATTGCTCGATGGTCTGTAATCGCTTTTATTTTTGCTCCTATTAAGTATGTTCTAAATTTCGTCAATCCCCATATAACCGCTAGTAATTCCTTTTCTGTCGTAAAGTATGATCGCTCTGCTGCTTTGAGCGTACGATGGGCCATGTTTATGATCTCTATTTGTCCTTTGTCGTCTTTTTGTCCCAATATGGCACTGATTGCTCTATCACTCGCGCCAGTTTGTAATATATACGCTCTTTTTGGATCTGGATGTTTCAGTATCATGTCCGTGCAGATCAATTTTTTCACGTTATTAAACGCTTTTTCTTTCTCGCTGTCCCAGGTCCATTTTGCTCCTTTGCGGAGCAGCTCCATCAGCGGGACTATCTCGTGCGCGTATTTTTTAGCAAACTTCGCATAGAAATTCATGAGACCGAGGAATCCACGTAATTGTTTCACTCGTCTTGGTCTCAGAAAGCTGGTAATCGCTTCTATTTTGTCTGGTTCTGGCTTTATCCCTTCGGTAGTAAGTATGTGGCCCAAGAACGTTATTTGCTGTCTGAAAAATTTTGACTTTTTGAATCCCATTGTCATGTTATTTTCTTTCATTCTTCTTAATACGTTTTCTATGTTCTCTAGATGGTCCTCTTCGTTCTTCGAGATGCACAGGAGGTCGTCCACGAAATTCAACACTCCATCGCCTATACCGTTTAGTACTCTGTCTAAACCTCTGATTAGCGCTGCGCTGCTAGTCTTCAATCCGAACGGCGTGACGTTGTATTCGTAGCATCTCCCTTGATGTAGAAAAGCCGTGTACTTTTTGGAAGCTTCGCCCAACGGTATTTGCCAGAAGCTGCTGGTCAGATAAAAACTCGTCATTAGTTTGACTCCCGCGCACTTCTGGAAAATCTCTTCGATGTTTTGTGGACATTCACGGTCCTCTTCCATCACCGGGTTTAGCCGCCTGGCGTCAAGGCACAGTCTTACCGAGCCGTCTTTTCTGTGCGATATTACCATCGGGTTTACCCATGCGCTATTTGACCGCCGTATGATCCCTAATTCTAGCATTCGATCGATTTCTTTTTCGACTTTCTGGCGATGTGCTATGGGTATCGGGTAGCAGTATCCTCGGAATGGCTTTCTCTGCTTGATTTTTAAGTGGTGTTTGTATATTGTTATTTTCCCTGGACGCTTGTCGAAAACCTGACCGTAATTTTTTATGAGGGCTATTAGCTTATATCTTGTCGTTTTGCTGATTCCATGGCACTCCTCCATTGCCTTCTCTATCTCTTAAACACGTACTCGACGGAACCTCGGTGGTTTGTTGGTCTTCTGGCTCCGCCGCCGTCGTGTGGGTTCTGATGAATCTCGTGCCCGAGGACGGCCTACTTTACCCTAGGAGCGAAACGTGCGGAGAGCGGGCGTTGAAACCGTTTCTCGTTGCGTCTCTTTGAGCGGAGAGCGGGTACTAGTACCGTTTCTCGTTTCGTCTCTACGAGCGGAGCGTGGACTTACGCCGTTGCTCATTTCGTAGTCTCTATTATCGCCTTATCGAGCGGAGGGCGGGCTGGTTCGAGCCGTTCGCCGTTTCGCCTCTCAGTGAATGCGGAGCGCAATGGAGTGGTTACCCGTTGCTCATTATTCACTGGAGTGGCGCTTACTGAGCTCGATCCGGTAACTCCTTCCGATGGTTCGATAGTCCTTGATCCTGTGAGAAGCAAGCAAAAGCAGGTAGAGGATAAGACAGGTAAGTATCAAGCGTGACAAGTGTGTAAAGCGTGCAAAGCGAGATTTATTAAGAGGTACAAGGCATCTCCTCCGGACTGGCTTCCAGCTGCGACTGCCGTTCCGTCGTCCGACGGCTCGTTTTATATCCCCTTCTTGGGTAGGGGGTCCTCCCTACGGCGCTTGCGTCGTGATCGCGCCTTCCCGTTCTGCCGCTCGGTGTAGTTTGGCGCGTCAGGCACCCGTTCGCATCTGCGCCGTGTGCATGGCGCGCTCATTCGAAGCGTTGCAATAAATATTATTTACATATATTTATTTACAGCAACGTAATGAGGAAGTCACGAGCTACGAATATTTGCAACTCATGACATTTGCAATTTTACTTTCTAATATAGACGAACCTGTGTTAATTTTTTTCAATGTTCGGGGTTTTTATGTAAACGTGTTCAGAATGTTGTCAGACATGCAAAAAGAGATTTTCAATTTTTTGAATTTTAAGAAAAATTACTAAAAAGTTTCTGACTCCAACAAATTGTGAGTTATCGACTTGATAGTTCTACGAATGTTTAACAGAGGGAAACGAATACTGAAATTTTTGCGAAAATTGATACATGCAAATAAATGTAATGAAATTTTTAATTTTAAAAACAGCGATACAACTAATGTTAATCTTCACATTGCATTCTTATCATTTTCTTTTCCTCACAAAATTCATCTATGACGAAGCCAAAAATTGCAGAAGATACTTTCTGATAGAAGGGGCTTTTTTGAATAAATGAAAATGGTGAAGAAGGAATAGGAACATTTCTAAGCTAAGTGTTAGGCGCGCGTCTACAAGAAAAAATTGATCATCTTCGCTCGAGTTAGGCGTGTGCCTCGCTCTGTGGAATGCGGGAGCGTGCGTGGCTTAGCTTTCGAAATTTTCCAGAGAGAATATGAATGTACTACTTCTGAATATAGCACTACAAGTCCATCTATACCGGTCACTTTGGTCTCGTAATTAGAGTACTAGCCTCGAGAACAAAGTAATAAACATAGCAGTTGATGTGACGTTAAATAATAATAAAAAAGGTCCATCTATGCGCGCTCCTTTTGAACAAATCTTCTCAATAAAAGCCCGCGTAGAAAAAAGTCGTATGGGAAAGGGTATTAAATTGAGTATGGGTTGAATATGGGGAATCGTATGGGAACGAATATGGGTGAAGTATAATCTTACTATGGGATTTGTTCAGTTCCCACATTCATCCCATACACTTTTCCAGACTCTTTGCCAGTTATCGGGTACGACCTCGAACATTTTCATGCAATCAAACCCACACACTTTCCCAGACGCTTTCCCAGTCATCGCGTACAGGCTCAAAATTTTTTGTGTAATCAATCCCATTCTCTTTTCCAGACTCTTTCCCAACCATCGCGTACAACCTTCAAAAAAGTTCTATTAATGCGGTTGGTGGGAAAGAGTTTGGAAAAGAGTATGGGATAGATAGACCAAAAGAGTCTGGAAAAGTGTGTGGGGTTGATTGCATGAAAATGTTCGAGGTCGTACCCGATAGCTGGCAAAGAGTCTGGAAAAGTGTATGGGATGAATGTGGGAACTGAACAAAGCCCATAGTCAGATTATACTTCACCCATATTCGTTCCCATACGATTCCCCATATTCAACCCATACTCAATTTAATACCCTTTCCCATACAACTTTTTTCTACGCGGGAGGCCTCAATAAAATTTTGAACATTTCGATGTTTCGATAAAACATATATCGTGTGATGCATTTGTTAGCGTTTAGAAGGAAAAGGGAGAAGGGACTCCAAATAACTGATAATTAGTAAAATAAAAAAAAAACGAAAGACAAGAAGTACTTATTGTGCAAAAATGAAAATCTGATATTATTTTAAAGGGCGGCAGTCGTTCGCTCAGCGAGATCGGATTTTCCTAACAATTAATCGAAGAAACAAAAGGGGAAAACTATGATTCGAATTATAATACTGTCAGGGTAATAGAAAATGGGGTTCTTTTCGACCTCTGCAGCTCTTAATTATTACCTCGTTTAGGGAGAAGTCGTTCGAGTTCGAACAGAGGTATTTCGGGGTAATACGCGGGGCACTGCTGTGACACGCGTGGTTCGACACAATAACCAAAACGGGACTTATGAAAAGCGAATGAAAAACTTACGCGGAAACGCGCTTTCGATATTACACGAACACCGGTTCGCTTTGTCTCACTTTCACACGCACAGGAAAGATGGGGGTGGGGGAGGGGAAGGGTTCCGAAAATAGATAGGGAATAAGAAGTTGGGTAATTCGTAAATCTGCTATCGGAAGGGAGATATTTTTCGGGAAAGCTCGGACTCGATACAATTCAAACGTCGAAGTCACAGATGATCCGGAACAACGCGACTCTTCGCGCACGTGGCTTATACACTTCTTTTATTCTAACGAAATCTCTGGGTTTCTCTTCGACAGTAACGAGCTGGGGTACTTTTCATAATCTTATGGGGGGGGGGGGGGGGGACGATCGCACATACTCGAATCCACTCTTTACTCGCGACTAACAATAATTAATAATCTGTATGGGAGGGTAAAAATACTACATGCTGTCTCTACGGACGATAGCCCCGAAGTGACGAGATCGTGCTCGCATCTCAGTTCCTTTCCTCTCGTGACGTCACAGAGCGAGCGGCTGCTGTGTTGTTTTTCCATCTCTCTCGCTCCTCGCTATCGACTTGTGTTCGCTTTTCCGATCGCCACTGCTCCGTTCGAGGTGCTTCATTTATTTCGTTTAGAGATCGGTCTATTCTACTCTCCGTCGTTTTGATCGAGGGAAGGGCGGCCATTCTTGTCCACACAATTCTTTTTACCACAGCGCCGATCCAACACATTCGTTTCTTCACAAACTGTATAGCACACACGGCTTTTCCTTCACATTTTTAATGTTCATATGTGTTTTTCACGACATTTCGATTGTACACAATTCGATTACACACATTGCTTTCTACACAAGCCGTTTGAACACGCTCAGTATACCGCGCGAACCGAAACACCGCAGTCTCGAACCAACACCTTTGTTTCTTCACAAATCCAGTCGTTCACGCTGGCTCTCCTTCACATTTTTAATGTGCTCATGAGTTTACCACGACATTTCGATACTACACATTTCGATTATACACATTGCTTGCCGCACCAACCGTTTAAACGCACAAATTTTACCGCGCAATTCGATACGCGACAGTCACGAGCCAACACATTTATTTATCCACAAACCTGATCGTACACACTGCAATCTCTACACATTTTTAATATTCACATACGTTATCCAAGACATTTCGATTGTACACATTTCGATTATACACATGGCTTGGCGCACTAACCGTTTGAACACCCGAATTTTACCGCGCTTTTTATTTCAACGGAAATCATTTGCCCGGGTCGTCGTCGTACCTCGATCCAGTACCTTTTTTAGTTGCTCACCCAGAGCCTGGATTTGCTACTCGAGCCGAGCACACCGTCGGGACGCTGCATCCTCCAGGACGGCCGGCGCCTCACTTTCTGGGGCCGAGTCCCCGTCGTCCTCGTCCGCCGTCCCGAGTTCGGCGAACAATGCCCTCCGTGACGCCCTTAGGGCTGGCCTAAGCGGGGGCACGGCTGTATGGCCCGCACTCGCAACTCCCAGCACTCCGTTCTCGACGTCCCAGTTGGGTTGTCGTCCCTGACCCGCGCCGCGAACTTGACCCAGCAGCCGGGAGATTTCCCCGTCCACCATTGATGGGGTGACTCTGTTACCCAGCTCGAACATCCGGACGTTCACGTCCTCCCATCCGGTTCCCCGATTGACGTTCACCCCGTACAAGGGGTTTGGTGGGCCCTGTTCGCCCCCTGGCGAATTATTCAAGATCGTTGGGCCGATGTTATCATCCTAACGTTAACTGGTAGTCGGTCCTACATTGGCGACCAGAGTCGGGTCGGCTTTCTAACTCAGGCGGTCATAGTTGGTCCAACGTCAGCCCGGCTCTGAAACCGCACCTGGTATGGTATAAAATCCCTTTGTATCAACTCCATCCTTCCTTTGATCGTGACTGTACGGATCCTTGGATTGACCACCCCGGGCGGGCCCTCGTCGACTCTGTAGCGCTCGCTCGGCGTCGCTCGGCTCTTAGCTATCACGGGAAAGGGCCAGGGGGAAAAGGGGAACGGTCTGCGAACTATATTTCATAACGCGGCGGTTTATAATACGAGATCAAATAATTATTTCGGCGTGTCACAGCAGCCTTCGGGCAATCCTTTGCTTCCTAGATTATTTTTGTTACAATCGGTACCCGCGAACTTTTTTACGGGAGTATTTCTGACAATGCCATTTTATTGTGTTATTTACCTCATTTGTTAGTAGCTCCACCATACACATTTATCACGGTTCAAAACGTTTTCTAATCTATAATTTTTAGGAATAACTGTTAAAAAACAGATTTGCTGCTCGCGCCAAATCAGCGCTCATATTACGCTCGAGCATTCTCGAATGGTCAATTTTCAAGCTGAGCGGTAAACGCTCGAGAATGTTCCCATACAGCATTGAGACGTCTTCAAGACACCCTCTGGACATCCACCGTATTTTTTAGACGTCTTGAAAGTAACCTAAAAGACGAACCGAGGACGTCTACAAGACATCTTATGTCTCACTTTTCCATGTCTTAAAGTCGTCTCTTAAGACGTCGTGTAGGTAGTCACACGCAAGACCATTATTTGTGTAAAAATATGTATTGGGGGTTGGAAGAGCGGCAAATTTGAAACTGCAATCTCTTGCAATAATTAATTCTGCTTATATATTTGAAATATGTCGAAAAAAATTGTAAATAGGTTGTACTTTAAACTATTTACAATTTTTTGTACATGTTTCAAATATATGAGCTGAATTATCTCCTGCAAGAAATACAGTCATGAAAAATATACATTCCATATTTTATGAATGAACGATATATATTAAATTTAAATGATAAAATACAGGTGATTACTTATCCCGAATATTTGGTACTTATTTGGCTTACAGAACTACTAGTATAAAATTCCGTTGAGAACTATTTCTCTAATGTCTTCAGCTCCTTCTTTTGCTGATATCGAACGCGGTCACCAGCATGACGCAGCCACTCCTTCGCGGTATTTTGTCGTTCGGTGAGTGTAGTATCTCCTCGTTTCATGACACTTTCTGAAAAATATTTCACGTCATTATCAGTATGCATAAATAAAGTATCATAAAACATCGGGAAAATCGGTTTCTTTTTTAAAAAAGCTACAGTCCGGAATAGATTGAGAATAAGATACATGTGGATAATGTACGAAAAAAAAATCAGAATCCATTAAAACAATGGGGAAGATGCTATGAAGTAAATAAGATATTAGTCAGAGGAGATGGCGAGAGTATCATAAAATTGACAATTACCAATTATTCCGTCAATAATCTTGTGTTGCAAAAATGTTATAGTTTGCTTCAGTCCTGTCCACGAGTATCGTTGCGCTACCTCATCAGTGATTATTGTTTTCAAGGCACTCCTAACAGCTAATGTGGGATTGTCTCCGCTGATTCTACAGATCTTCATTTTCTGAGAACCGATAGATACCATTAACATACTGATAATTGCCAGAAGCGGACGTCAGTTAAAGTAATTTTCTTCGATACTTACGTATAGCTCCATGAGCGAACTATCCTCCTTCAGTTGTTTCTCGAAATGTTCGACATTCTTGACTGATTGTGAGAAGTCAACGTTTTCGTTACTCTCTCCGATTTTATAACTGGAAGCGTTAAGTAGTTCGATGATTTCATTTAATTTTCGAAGAAGAATGCCGTTCACATCTTTGCAACGATCTGAAATCCTAGATATTTGTGATTATTAAACGTAAAGAGAACATTGAAATGTCTCACAAATTAAACACATGCGAATAAAAAGATTTACCACAACATGTATTTCGTCCTCCATTTCCAGACATTCCTAAGACGTCCGAATTGATGGGCTCGATTTGCCGTTCATGAGATGTACTCACTTTGCTGGATCATTTCGTTTCAAGTTAAGCCAATGGTTATTCATTGTGTATATATACATATATTTATATATTGTGGTACGGCAACCCAACGGCCGCGAACCTCGAACGCGTTTTCCCCCTATTTTATTTTAGGGCGCCAGGCGCGATCATTCGCGCCGGGGAAAGGAATAGATGTATGCCCGGCTCGCTGCTGTCCTTCTCCAGGGTAGAGCGGGCTGGTTAGGGGCACTCGGTATTTCGCTGGCCAGAATAAAGAGAATGGTAGCCGACCGATATTTTAATACCTTTATTTTAACGTAATTAACGACTTGACCGAGACGAAACCGGGCAAGCCCGGAGGAAAACCTCTCACAACAATAACCTTGCGGCCGACACAACCGTCGACACGCTCGAATAACAATAGACGCTCCCGAGAACACGCTCTCTCGACAATCGCACATACAACCAGGAGTCGCGACGCGGGACGGTCCCCGGTACGGCCGGCTCAAGACTCGACACACTAACACACAAATCCAAAATCAATCGCAAAATATTCAAAATGGCCAAAACCAAACGACTCGAGTACGTGAAACGCCGGTTGACCGTCCGCAGCGACGACCCCCAAAGACAATCCCCGTGGGCACGACCCCGAGGGGCCCCGGAAATGCAAAGCCCTGACCAAAACTAAAAAACGCGACGGCACGTCGGAATACGGCCGTATCGCGGTCTTGACGGGTATCGGTGAAGCCGACCCGATGGCTACTACGGTGGCCTTGAATCCCGCCTCCTCTCGGAAAGACCGATTCCCGCGCTCGCCGACGTGAATAAACTAACGCTAACGGCACCGACTCGATACAAAGAAAATAAGGGAGGAGAAAGATCCCCAATAGTCCCCGGGACGGACACGCTCACCGATTTCCTGCAGACTTCAGTCCTCGGATGCGCTGGAAGACATCCCGTTCCTTCGGAATCCACTCGAATTTCGGCTTCTCACTCGTCGCACGTCCGATCGTCGTTCCACCTCAACGGAGATTGCCCCGATCCGTCGAACGTTATCGCTCTCGTGGCCCTATCCCTACCCGGCCTAATCGCTCCTCCTTCCGCCTCCTCGGTAATTTCCGCGGATCATCGCTGACTTACGGCTCCCGAGCGCTCGACGTGACGCTGCTCACTGTCGCCTCGGGTGCACACGTACTCGGGAACGGCGGACACTTTCTTCGCCCTGATTCTCGCCGTTCGAATCAAAAGTTCTGTCCCCGATGGCCGGTGGTCAAGTGGACCACTCCCGCGCCCGCTGCGATGATGCCACTCTTCTCGAGGCGTGGACGCAATCCTCGGTATCGGCACCCCCGACTCGAGAGAAATAGGCTGCTTGGACGGGATAACGCCGGTAACTTCCGACAGCCGGGCAGGGAGTACTCCACGAGCGATGGCGGACTCGGCCAAAACGGCCCCGGCGGAGCGACTTCTCTCGCACCGCGTCCTCCTAACGTCCTTCCCTCGACGGCACATTGTCTCCACTCCCGAGTACGTCTCGGTCTCGGGACTGTTCTCCTTGCGGCTGGTGCGATGCAGGCTCACGCGACCGCCCGGGGTTACATGGAATAAATTTTCAGCCGTTAGTGACACACGGAGAGAATTTTTCGGTTATGGTCCCTATAAAAATATGGGAGAAAACTCCAAACAGCATAGCAAAGTGAACATATTCCGGCAGTTTAGGGATTCTCCCCATACTGTAGAGTGAAAATGAATTATACGTGAGTACAATGTAGTATGGAAATAGTCTCCATACATTTTGTACTCAGGTCGCCGTAGATTCTACGAAAATAACCATCTCGTATGGTCAAATTCAGCACACGGCTATTCATATGTTCACGCGTGCGTTTAGGTTATATTCTAATACTGTGCAGGATTCTTCTACGTATGGTAACCAGAAAAATGCCATACTTATTAAATAACGTAGCAATAAATAACGACATAAGACTAATGAGCATAATTAAAGGCGTCGTTTTTTTTCTTACTTAAAACTTATTCATTAATTATTCATTAATTATTCGGAGACAAGAAAATGAAGGTTTCTGAAGGAATAACAATTTCCACAAGCATTTTTGTATATAACATATTTATTTTTACGTCCACCGTTTCGTTACATAAAAATAGCCATCGCTGAGTCTGTTCAGCTGGGAAATATTGCAGCTTTTTAAATCTTCGAGGGACAGACATTCCCAATCAAAGTTGTTTAAGTCATGTACTTTATATGACTCTGTATGGCCATCGAATATACAGTCGCACATTTTCTTCGCAATTGACACAAATGTGTTCTTATTATCCACCAAGATTTCTTGAATGAGATAAAAGGATGGCTTGATTTCCGCTGGAATATGCACAACACTATGAATAATGCTTGAGATCGACGCTTCTCGGGATACAGTCGCGCACTGTGGGATTAGAGCGAAATATTGGAAGAGTGGAAGTACATGGGCGGGCGCCCACAATCGTATAGGGATTCTCGCCATACCGTTTCGCTATAATCTACATTGTATTGGAACCGTCCGTCGCACGTATAGCTAAAAGTAATAAACGCGTAGGCTTGTCTTATCGACACCGATAATTGTATACATTGTCATTTATATATGTTCGTGATTTCAATGTATACTGGGAAACGCTGCCAAAATTATAGATACTATTAAACTATTCTTAATACGTGGCTTGCCTAAAATTCAAATGGTGAACGAAACTCATGATTTGTCGTACGATCACTGAATTTTCAGTTCGTTTTCACGACACCAACTAATGTAGTTCTTAATATGTATTGAAAGGATTGTAACAATGTCGAGAGGCCAGAAAATCGGTATAATTCCTATCTTTCGTCAATCACATGACATCACACGCAGAGTAAAAATATATCGACGTATAGCGTAAATCGCCAGAAAGCCGGAATATAATTCGATTGCTATGTGAAGTCGAGAGATTCTCCCCATATTCTTCTCTCCGTGCATGTTAATTTCTCCCCAAAACGGGACCCACGGAGCCCCTCCTGAGCTGTGACGGACGAAGGACGGCTGCTGGCTACCATCCCGAGGAAACTGAGCGCCTTTAAATCTTTTTAAGTAACGAGGCAATATTGCCACGTTACAATATATGTATAATATATTTTTAGATTTGTACTCACTTTCTTTCCACCGGTTCGTAATCGTCGTTCGAACCGTTCAAAGAATTATTATTCTCATCATCGTCTCCGACTGTGTCGCTCTCGGCACCGTCATCCGCGCGTCCGACGTTGTCTGAATCATATGTTTCTTCTTGTCCTTGTCCAGTGGGCAATACTTCGGTATCGAGTATTTCGTAATCCTCGTATTCTACCTCGTTTTGCTGCTCCAGATTTGGTTGCTCATAGACGAGCATTTGGTTTTCACGAAAATGTGCGTCAATGATATACCTTCCTAAATTAGTAAAATGTAAATATTCATTGATAAAACATTATTGTAATGTTAGTGTACGCATTATATGTATTTACACTATGATAAACAGAATAAAATTTATTATAATTAACATAACATTATCAACATCATTGTCGACTTGCAAGATTTCCTTGCCCTTACGCAAACGTTGACTTCCAAGTCTCGGCATTCCAGAGCTTGCAGTGGAGTGTAGATCTTCTTCAGTGCTGTTATACACTTGTACTTTACGGCTGGACCTCTTGGGCGGAATGATGTTGGTGGTTGGATGGCTTATCAACATATGTTGATCGTTTATTGCTGTAATGGGTTTAGCACAATTTGATATTAAATATGTATCATCAATATTGTAGGGGAGACCGGAGCAAAACGGCACAGCAAAACTCAATCTCACAATAATTTTTGGATGCCCCATTTTGTCCTAACGATACATCCGGATTTTAAAAGCCGTTTTGCTCCACGTACCACCATCGCCACCATCCAAAAGTTATTGGAAAATTACGTTTTCTCTGAGTATCCCGTTTTGCCTCGCTGTTCCATTTTGCCCGCTCTCCCCTACTCTATTTGGCTACAGTGACCAATTCTGCGATGTGGCTGCAAGGACGAAAGCGTTGGGAGACACTTTTTTGTTTATGTTTTGGACGTATGTATGGATCCTCTTCTGGAATATGTTTATTCCCTACAAGTAACAATTACATCGATGTTATAATTATGTACTTTTCTCTTAAGGAATAAACATATATCTTGTCGTAGGGAATAAATATATTTCAAAAGCGAGGCGACACAACACTGAAACGTAAGCAAAGAAGTGTCTCCAAATGCTTTCATCCTCGCACCCACATCGCTTAATTAGTTGTCGTAACCAAATAGAATGCAACATTTATGTTCATTGTGTCGATACATTTCATGTTTCAATAGAAACCATTTTCATTGGGACGATCTTTAGCACGAGTCTTCGCGCGAGCCCCTGAAGCGAGATTTTGCGAGGGTTGTACTTTTCCACTCTGCGCGGTGTTTAGAATAGTTGACACGTTGACAGTGACACTTTTATTTGCAGCAATGGTTCGTCTCATGATAGTGGATGCTGAAAAACCGAAATTTGAATGGACATTTCATATAGCTAATATAATTTCTCGTAATATAAGGAGCCGAAGCATAAATCATATAAGCATATAACCTATTTCACAAGAATCTCTCGTTTGTGTTGTAACCGGATTATTTGTGGTGCGGACTAGAGACTTTCGGTCAACTATTCGCACGACTCCACGATTTGAAACTGGTCCGTTCTGCATTGTATCAGCGTCACAAACAACTTTAAATAGTTTTTTATCATTGTTTTATTGACATGAATGACTTGAGGTAACGTTCGTAAATTATATTAAAAAATAAATTTGAAGGGAAAACTCACCGACGTTTTTATTTTTGTTGACGTGCTTTTGTGACATCTCTCGTTCCAGATGATAGATTTAAGCAAAAGCTGAGTCATAATTCAATATGTTGGGGAAACAAAATCCGTTGAAACAGTTAAGACACGCAAAAAGCTGACTATTAATTGACCTTTCATTATTTTGCGTCGAATATTAGTCGACAATCGTAAGCCGGCCATAAACTAACCGAACGGCGCGTTCGTGAATTGGTCAATAATCGGTCAAGTCAATAAAAGTTGACCAAAAACGAGCCGATTGGTGATTTTTATGTAAAATTGACTCAAAGTTGACTGATATTGACCGATTTCAGTCGATAGACCGTAAGTCGACCGTAAGAATGGGTCAAATCGGTCCGCTAGGGAAATATATCGAAATAAACTTATATCGAGAAGAAATATATGAATAGCCGATATTGCAAGGGGTGAACCTTAGAATAGACAAAATTTGAACACTATAAAGAGCGAGTCGTGGAAATCTAAAATAGCGAGTATTAAGCGTGTTCACAATTTTGAATTCATTATAGTGACAGACCAATAAGTCTAACGTTGAAACTATCGAAAGACCAAAAAGTCGCACAGTCAAAGTAGCGAAAGACCAGAAACAAGAACCATCACAAAGCGACAACTTACGGAACATTAGCTCTCACATTTGTTAGTTCTTTGTTTTAATTTTCAGCAATTCCTGCCAGTTGGTATTCGCTTTCGCTATTTCGACTCTCGTTATTTTCGTGCTTTGATATTGTGCGTATCTAAGTTTTAGTAATTTGGAATTTGTGTTCCTTCTGTTCGATATCCTTCTGTTAGGTATTGTAACAAAAATAATTCAGGGAGAAAAGGATTGCCCGAAGGCTACTGTGACACGGTAAAATAATATTCGATTTCATATTATAAGTCGCCGTATTTTTAATTTCGTAGTTTCGTGAAAGTTTCCCCTTTCCCCCCTTCCCTTCCCGTTGTAGCCGAGTGACGTCGAGCGAGCGCTACGGAGCAGACGAGGCCCCTCCCGGGGTGGTCAATCCGAGGAGAAATTCCGTCAGCCTGGAAGAACGTTTTCACAAAAGGATGCCATATCGTCTCTTCCGGTATCACCGAACGTCACCCAGAGATCATCGAGACCCTTCTGAGTTATTCGCCACCGTGGAGTGCTTCGATCGGCCTTCTCCCTTCGATCAAAACGACGGGGAGTACGATAGGTCGATCCCCAAACGAAACGGTTGAAGCACCTCTTTCGGAACGGTAGCGATCGGAGAAGCGGGCTTCGACGTCAACATCGAGGAGCGACGGAGATGGAGAGATAATACAATAGCTGCACACTCTGACCCATGCTCAAGGCCTAATCACGTGTTCCCATTTACGTCACGGGAGGAGAGGAACCGAGGCGCGAGGCCGAGCTCGTCACTTCGTGGCAATCCTCCGTAGGGACAGCGTGCATTTCTTTTTGCTCTACCGTAGCGAAATTATTAATTATGGTGAAAGTTTGACATAGAGTGGGTGAGAAAACTCCCGAAGCCCTCCCCCACCCTTTTGAAAACGCTTGACGCATCCTGGCGTTTCCAAAACCCGAATAGTGAACAATTGTCCCCGAACATTTTTCGTTATAGAGCTAAGTGCGCGGTGAGACGCGTTGTAACGGACTCAGCTCCTACGCTAGCATTATATCGAGTCTGAGCGTCTCTGAAACCATTCCCTCCCGTTAAAGTAATTAAAGTCAAAGTACATTTTATCCCCTATTCATTATAAAAGTTTCATTCCAAACCTCCCTCCCGTCCCTGGTGTGAGTGCGAGACAAGGCGACCCGGTGCTCGTGTGATATTGCAAACGCGTTTACGCGGCACGACACCGGCGAAAGAGTCAAGCAGTGCATGCAAGTTTTCATTTGCTTTTCATAAGTCCCGTTTTTAGGCACTCACTCCTTACACGTGAGAAGTGCCTATTAAAATGACTATTTTTTCAATCTTCATCCCATCGGACGTCCGTAGCACAGTCCATCTTCGCAACAAATGAACCGATATAGGTGAAATTTGCTGCGCTGCACTATTTGTCCATTGACATGAAACCTGCGAAGTATTAACTCTATTAAACATATAAATATATGTTTCTAGAATGAATAATTAAGAACCAAAAAAAGTACCTTTTTTCCATTTTTTGTCCATCGGACGTCCGTGTCGATCTCTAACTTCAATAAATATCAATGAATTTTGATGTACCTAGCGGCGTTACTTTTGCTGTATCATAAACATGAAGCCCTGAAAGTTTAAAACCATTCGGATGACTAATAATACTTTTTTGAACCAATTAAGTATAAATTACCACCGAAATATCTCCTTTTTAGTTTCGAAGTTTGCGCATCGAATGTCCGTACCATGCTCAAACTTAAAAACTTACAAACCAATGAAGATGTCCTTCGCAGTCTTCATTTATTATATCGTTAAGAAGTGGCCTACCAAATTTAGAACCATTTAGACATCGGTAAATAAGTTTTTGCAAAAAATGTTTACAATTGTCTATTTGGGAGGTTATGTGTGATTTTTTTTAACCTCAAAATAAGTGAAAA
This sequence comes from Stenichneumon culpator, assembly GCA_964017025.1. Lineage (NCBI taxonomy): Eukaryota > Metazoa > Arthropoda > Insecta > Hymenoptera > Ichneumonidae > Stenichneumon > Stenichneumon culpator. The sequence goes on along the minus strand of OZ024773.1, from coordinate 480,619 downwards.
AAAAATAAAATAAAGGTCTGGATGATACAAATAAAAAAATAAATGGACGATATCCTCTTATCCAATTATATAACACGTTGATTATCACTATTTTAACACTTTAAAATGTTTTTTAGGTAATTTTTTTTTTCACTGAAATCATCGCGTACATTACATATATCACATTAAAATAATCTATAAAAATTCCACTTTACACATTTAAAGATATCCACGATAATTCACATGTATATAGTTTAATCACGCACGTACAATAATTATTATACGTCAAACAAAACCCTGGCAATTATAGCTGTCAAAATAGAAAACTGTTCCTTCGGGGCGGCGCTGGCGTCGGTCTCACACGCGAGGGCTCTAGCGGTCCCCCGAAGCCATCCAGTCCCGCGCGCAATCAGCAGGGAAAAGCGGGGCAAAATGAGGCAATGGGGAAAAAGGCCATATTCCAATTATTTTTGGATGGGAGAATGGGGCAAAACGGGATAGACAATCCAGATATATCAACAGGGCAAAATCGGACTTCCAAAAATGATTGGAATCTTGCGTCCCGTTTTGCCCCACTGTCCCATTTTGCCCCGCTCTACCCTCCTTCGATGGGTAACCGGTTAGCCGCGCGCTGGCTAGTTACACCACTTTCCATGAAGCTTATAAGATTCCTTGGAAATTCATGATAATCTGTATTAAATCTACCAAATTTACAGCAGGCAATTAGTATACAAAAATTTAACTCGATAACTCTAAATTCTTCGGAATATAGTTTAATCTGTGATATTTCAAAACTTTTGAAAACTTTATCATATCTGATTGCTATTATCAATATTAATTATTTTCGATTTCAAACACTTTTAATCCGTAAAATATATTTGAATATTACACGTTTATAATGGCTATTCGAAATTTGTGAATAACATTTTAGAATGTATAGCCTGACATAATATGTATGCATACATTTTTGTAGCGCTACGTGCAATCCACTCGCACGGCGCGCTTCGCGAATAACGTGCGGCGCGCGAAGCGCGACGTGCGCACAAATCTGTGAGTGCCTTAAAAATGTCCCGAAGGGAAATTTTCCGGGGGTTTGGGGGGCGGAGCCCCCCAACAAGTGGGGCGAAGCGACGCTTGCTGTTTATTGCATCGAACCACGCGTATCACAGCAGTGCCCCGCGATTTACCCAGAATTACCCCGTTCGATCCGATAAACACTCCGGAAGAGGTAATAATTAAGAGCCGTCGAGGTCAACAAGAACCCTTTTGCTACCTGATACTATTGTTATTCGAGTCGCCCCGCCCTTTTTCTTTGCCAAATTAAATAGAAAATTCGACGCCGCCGTGAAGGCGACTGGCGCCCACAAAAATCAAAATCGAATTTTCATTTTTGTCTAATTCAATAAATATTTCTTGCCTTTCGTTTTTATTTGTCGAGTCACTATTTCTTTTCGAATTCCCCTTCCCCTTTCCCGTCCTACCCCTTCGGAGATAAATAAAATCATCGTAGTATTGTTACGTCCGAGGTTTTGCGGCGGATATTATTATATAATCACGGCTCTATATCTCGAGTAGGAACTGTCAAACGTCTCTTCACTCTGAAAGTCCGATCAAGACATGACGTCATGTTCTACATGACGATCGATCTTGCATCGATCGTCCGTTCGTTCGTCTCTTGTCAAACCTAACTAATATCGTGTGCCTCAACGAATAGTCTGCTACATATTCGTAACACTACCCCGCTCCTCCTAAGTTGCCGCCCTGGCAAATTCTAGTCCACCTTATGATGTGCCACGGTCCATCCTTCTAAATTCATTTGATATTTTTCTACCTACGCTGTCCTGACATTTGTCCATGTCCACAGGGAAAACCATGGCCAAAAACCCTGGGAAGGACAGCGTTTACAAAGCTAAATAATCTCATTTAGTCCTCTACCAGTTTTTGTCAAGTCTGAGCTAATTTGTTTCATGCTGTCCTATACCAGTCTTTGTTAAGTGCATTTCAAGTCAATCCGTAATTCTTACTTTAGGGCTTAAATATTTTATTGCATAAAACGTATCTTCTATTGTCGTCTTCTCTTCATCAACGGGTCTAACGCATCTGTCGATCAGTTTCCATATTCGTCGACATTTTCTCCAGGTGGTCGTAACTTCATCATCTCGTTCCAAACTTCACTCGTAAGGACAAGAGACAGGAATGTAGAAAACTCAGGAATAAGGGAAAACCTGTGACATACATTACAACCTCGTAGATATCTGAAAATAATAGAGATCCGCCTCCCTCACTACGCAACGTTATTTCTCTATTCAATCCTATTAACGTATTTCTATGCTTGATCTTTCTCATTTTACTTCCATCTCTGCACAATCATACTGACAACAAGATGAACCTATCATCGTCGACCAATTGCCAGAATTCAACAATTCTGATGTCAATGCCAAGCTACATCATTTCTCCATTCTATTGTCGACCACTGTTTATCAGAACAATTTCGTGTGCATCGGAAACTTGTCCACAGTGTTACTATCGATCTGAAACCCAAAACTCCTCGGGAACTCTTCAGAGCGCTTCCCATAACAAAGTGTTGTGGCCACCAATACAATGCTACAACGCTCAAGGCTCACCGACAGGCAGTCTTGACAAGAAACTCGGAAATCCTTCCAGGGCAAAGCCCAAGACTCCAGCCAGTGACTCAATACACTCATAAATCCATAGATTCTCTGGAAACCCTTCAGAACGTTCATCTGTGCCTATTCGGAAAGAAAAAAACGTTCCAGGCTCCAACCGAGCAATCTCAACAACTTTTCATCTAGCATTGACATCTCAAAGTAATACCTGTAGTATCCTTAGAGAACACCCTAATCATAATTTTCTCTCTGTACTTTCCTTTTCTCATTGAGAAACGTCCAGATAAAATAACCTGACATTCAAGCTGCGCCGATTTCAAGACCCTAAACACTACGTCGTCGACGAAGACAAAACTTCTTGATGTGGTCTACCTCACCACAGAACCAATACCTTCTATTTTCCGAAAGATTCGAGGCCTGTTCACAGATTAAATCCGAAGTGGACTTACTCGACCCTATACTCTTGGATTTTTCGGAATCCCTTTTTGTTATACACTCATGTAGTCTTTGTTCCTTCTCGACGGTAATGATTGCCTGAATTTCTTCTGCACGTGTCAAGGCGGCGTGCAAAGATGAAACGCCTTCTAACCTCAGAGTTAGTCTCGTGTCTTTGTCAAAAATTCCTCAGACGAACTGTTGAGATGCGACCCAATCCTTGGTTTTCTCGTTACACTCGGGATAAGCCAACCTGACCAATCGTTTGAGATCTACCGCAAACTTAACGAGATCTTTCTCTCTTTGTTTCCTATCATGGAACTCTGCGTAGCTGATAAGAGCAAAATGTGTTTCACCGAAACTGAAATCGAGTGCCTCTTTTACTTTTTGGAAGTCCGTGAGTCCTTCGTCCGATAAATTAAGCAAAATCGCTCTCGCTGAGCCTCGAAGCGAAGCCACTAACACCATAGCCTTTTCTTCCTCAGAGTATCTATTGTATTCTGTGATTATCTTGAACTGTTTGACGTATTGATTCCAAGATTCGGAACCGTCAAACGTGTCGGGTTCTATTCGATTGTCTCCTACAAAGATTGGAGGATTTTTGTCACTCGCTGCTACTGAAACCGATTTTTCGACGGCACATTGGTGCCGTCGTGTTTGGGAATCGCGGCACAGAACGAGCCGCGATTGGAGGGAGAAAGCTAGTAGCGCCAGCACAATTACAAGCAGTAAAAGATGGAACGCTTACTGAGCTTTGTGTTGCTCTTTGCGATGTTGATTTCAGCCATCGCCATTCGAACAATCTCTCTTGGGGCTTCTGTAGCGGCCGTGATGGCTATCTCATTTGCCAACTCCATTGCCTCTGCTCGGATTTTCGAAATTTCTTCCGCTTGTTTAGTTTTCAACTCTTCAATAATCTTATCAAATTCCTTTCTGCTGATATAGTCCGATTCCTGCGTCTTGTTCTCTGGCAAAGGAACTCTCCTAGCTCGACTTCTTATCATCATTGACATTTCTACTTTTCACTATTTCACTACGCGTAGAATCGTCAACCACTTCTGACACCAATTGATATGTCCGAGGTAATGAATAACGCGCTTATTTGGTTTTGGGGCGGATATTATTATATAATCACGGCTCTATATCTCGAGTAGGAACTGTCAAACACTCTGAAAGTCCGATCAAGACTGTTCTACATGACAATCGATCTTGTATCGATCGTCCGTTCGTTCGTCTCTTGTCAAACCTAACTAATATTGTAACTTCAACGAATACTCAGCTATATATTCGTAACAGTATACTGTACACTACTACAGTACACTATTAAAAATATTGGCTTATCTCCGCTTTAAACTTTTAAATTACAGCCTTCCTAAATCTGGTCATTCCAAATATTGATATAATGTCGTGGCACGGGAATTAAAATTAATGGTTAAACACTGGTTGGCGATAATGGGGGACAGTTTATTGTATTACATTACGACTCACTTAAGGCCTTATATACGCAATTTCGCCGATTTTCGAAGATACTTTTGTAGATGCGGTTAAAAAAAATGACGCATATATTGACAACATTTTTTTCCAGATCATTTAGAGGAGAGCGGGACAAGATGGCACAGTGGGGCAAAACGCAATTTTCTAATAATTTTTAGATGGCACTGGGAGGCAAAACTGGGCAGAAAATCCAGATGTATCAATGGGACAAAATGGATCGTCCAAATTTCTATTGGAGAATTGCGTTTTCCCCACTGTCCCGTTTTGCCCCGCTCTCCCCTATGCACATGGTTAAGCATATGTAAATAAAATCAGAAATATTAACAATTCGTGGAGATATTACATAATAAAGCAATGTATTTTTTTTTGCGCGCGTTGATGGTGAAAGTTCTGGGCATCGATGTGGGTGCCTGAAAAAAAAAATGAACATATTGTTACGACCGAGCGAATGAATAACGCGCGTATTAGGTTTTGGGGCGGATATTATTTGTGACGTGATACGTCACAAGTCCCTCGCCAAACTCGCCTCAAGTCCGCCGCTCACGAACCGTTAGACCCGGACATTTTTACGCTTTTTCCCCCAGTATATTTTGTGTAAGTTAGCGTTTAATTCCCCCTTTTTTCCTCCCGTTACCCTTTGTATGAGTGTGCGTGACTCGAAGACAATATCAGCACCCCCCCCCCCCCCCCCCCGACGGCCCAACGATCGAGAAAACCTTTAGGAACAGCCAAGGGACGAGAGCCGACGTGCTGATGCCGAGGAAGGTAGGAGGATCGTAGACGAGGGAAAAGTCCTAGAAAAGCCCGCCGAAAAGGCCTCGAAAAGCCCGCCGAAAAGTCGCCACTGCCCGCCTGTCTGTCCGCCGCCGCTGGCATCGTCGACTTACGATATCGATTGACGATCCAGCGGAACCTCTGTCGCCACCCCTCACCGCCCGGAGGAGACATGCCCACCCATGACTCCGATTACCGACCGAAGCTGACGCACAGGGGCTGTCGTTTCCCTGCCGTTATCAGCGCCAACGCCAAGGAAGAAGAAGACGCCGCCGTGTCCCTTACTCCGAGCCGAGCAGCGTGATGTGTGAGATCGGGAGTCATTAGTTGTTAAGCCCGAACAAGTTATTTTGTAAATTATTGTACAGAGTGTCGAGTGAGTGAGCCCAAACTACTCGTAAGTTTTTGCCCGAGTTTTTCCCGACCTCTTTTACCCGTTTGCCTTCCCCTAGTACCCTTTATTTTAGCCGAAATTATTTGTGAAAGACTTTGCCTCGTGGTCGACACGTGGTCGGCACTTCAGTTACACGAGCAAAGAGATATCGCGCGCGTGGTGAGCGGCGTTAAATTCGCCATAAGTGATAGTTTAGTTAATTTAAGTTTTCCCCATCGATTCCCGCCCGACATTAAGTTATATTTTTTGTTAATTATTGTGAAGACCGAGGTAATACTGTATGAAGCCATCGATTCCGTGTACCCTCCCCCTGAGCCCTTTCCCCTCTCCCGAGCTAGCTGGACTGTCCATTGCGACAGACATACTCCTTTTTTTGAGCTGTGTGAATCGCCTTTTTTAGTTGTTTTTTTGAGTTTGTTTTTTTGAGAAAAGATCCGTCCCCTCAGCACGGACTGTTACGGTGCTACACCGTTAAAGTAGCTGGCGGCCACCCGAGCCCTGTGGTCTGTCAATTATTCGATTTTCGTGCAACATTTTCCAGAGCAGCTCTCTCCTTAAAAATCCCCTGAAGCCACGCTTATTATTCCCTCGAAGTCCCCTATTTTCTCCCGTTCGACCCTCGTTTTTCTTGCATTTTTCTCATATTGTTTCTGCATGCGTGACCCGGTCGCTGACCACCGGATGTCTCCGCAGTTCACCGGAAAGCCCCCTTAAAGTCGGCATATTTCCGTCAAATTTATTTAGAGCCCCTCCCATTTTTGAAAACCCTTTTTTAACTTGTTGAACCTTTCGAACCAATTACATTCTTATTTTTCCCCGATATTATTGGTAAAAATTAAGTATTAGCATCCGACTATTCCCCCCCCCCCCTTCCCCGCACTATAATCGCGCATATTCCCTTTTTTTTGGTTCCTCTCTTCAACGTACCCGTACTGGCGTTGAAGCGGCTGTTATTCTCTTTTTTTTTGTTTTCTTTCCTCAACGTCCCAGCACCGGCGGCGAAGCCACTGTTATTTCATTTTTTGTTTTATTCCTTCAACGTACCAGTACCGGCGTTGAAGCGATTGATATTGTGTTTTTGCTCCTTCTTCAACGTGCCAGTACCGGCGTTGAAGCAACTGTCATTTCATTTTTGGTTTTATTCCTTCAACGTACCAGTACCGGCGTTGAAGCGACCGTTAATTTCTTTTAGTTTATTTCTTCAACGTACCCGTACCGGCATTGAAGCAACCGTAGTTTCAACCTCTCACGATTATATTCAGCTTATTATTTACCATTTTTGTTACTATTGTTATCGAACATTCCCGTGACCTTCGTTATTTTTCCGCCCTTCAAGTTTCTATCATTGTTACTCTTTTGAACCATTAAAACGATTGTTATTATTGTTCCCGACGAGAATTATTATTTTGTTCGACCTTACCCTCCCCGCCCCGTTGCACGATTTTGGCCCAATTTTCAGTCCCCAGATTATAAACGATTTCGCCCCTTTTTACGGGGAAATATTGTCACATATTATGTACAATCGCTGCTAAATATCTCGTACACGAGCTGTCAAACGTCTGTTTACTCTGGAAGTCCGATCAAGACTGTTCTACATGACGATCGACCTTGTATCGATTGTCCGTTCGTCTCTTATCAAACCTAACATAACATAACAAATGTATCTTCAGTGTGAACCAACACTATTATTTAAAAAAATTATTATAATAAAAATTCAAAAAATTTTACTTCATTTTCGGTCGGTATTTTATTTTTTATATTTTTTTGTGTCACTGAAATTTTTCTTTCTGTGGTTCACACGATAGGTGATGATACTAAGAATATGTTGTAAAAATTTCAAAGCGATCTGAACCTTCGTTGAAAAGTTAGAACTTTCACAAGGTTTAAAAATGTGAATCGTGAAAAAACGGATTTGAAGTGGGTGGTCGGGCGCGCCGCCCGGTATCTATTGTAAAAGCAATCTTACCTTATTTAATAGCATCCTGCGCTATATGTGGAGCCTTTCTCGGCATCTAAAACGTCTCCAGCATGTTTTTGTCGTTTCTGGCGGCAATCCATGCTTCCTTTGTTGCCTTTTCAGATTGAATTCTAGTGGCCGTAAGGCGTAGTTCGTCCAGATGTTCGCAAGTCTCCATCGCGTTACAAACATATTTCCCGCTAAACATATGTTTAGCGGGAAATATATGTTTGATCTGAATTATATATATAATTCAGATCAGAGCGGTTTTCAACTGGAAATCCATTCTGGCAGGATTCTGACGATTGAAGGAACTAAACAAGTGGAATGTGTACAATCTGTATCTTTTACATCTCACAGCTACACGATCCAGCCAACCATAAATTCAGATTGAAAATTACTGTCACCCCTTTTTATCGTTCTAAAAGTGGGAAAGGGGTAAGTTCGGCCTAATCGTGGAAAAAAACGTATTCAGGCCAATAACGTATTTTTAACAGCAACGAAATCCGGAAAAATTTCCTCAGGTATGAACAGAAATGATAGTCAGAAAATATTGAACATAGGTTGAATTATACTATCAAAGTTTGGTTGGAAACAGTATTTTTCCCCAACACCGGCCGTGACGTCGTATTGATAGACTCATGGAGTGGACACTGTCCAGAACAGCAACAGATAGGTTAGAAGTTGTTCGAAAAGCAACGCCTCGGGGCAAAAAAAGTAATCACAAATATAATACCTAAAGGCACAACAGGGAAAAACCAACCACTCGACGTTTTTGGTTTCCGAATATGGAAAAATGTACGACATTTTTGCGACAGTGTATTATTACTCAATTCTAATATTAGTTTACACTTGAGAAACAATATAATCAATCTGTCATCGCTTACACACAATCAACTTTCATCACCCAGATATATAAATCTTTTCAAATATGCATGGTTCAAAGGATATAACCGATAAGCCGAACGAGTTTGACAATCCGGTGAGGTTTGGTTTCGGTCAATCGTCTCAAGCACACTGTGAAGTACTACGTTGTAATAATGTGGGCATCATCAGATGCTCATGGTGCAAGAAGTCTTTGTGCTTGAAGCATTTTTTAAGCTTGTGCTTTGTGCATTTTTTTTAAGCGTATATATTGCTGCAAATTATGACAGTAACGTGCACGTTGATGAATTGCAAAAGGAATGATAAATTATATTATATACTGTGGTGTATGTAGATGAGCAAGGCGGTAAGAATGAATGTGAGAGAATGGAGAGTGGGGAGAGCGATATCATGGGACGTGAAGAGGACGACAGTCGAATAAACGCGCTTGCCGAAACCGGGTGTTTGTTATTTCTCGCCTATGTCCGCAGCTGATTGCTGCTGTTCCGAAATACAGCCGGAGTCACAGTGCGAAATACAGGCAGAGTGGTTGTTTGGCATATATGCCATATAACCGCTCAACAAAGGCAATATTCCCCAGTATTATGTATTCGAACAAGCTATTTTTTCAGTGAATAACGCGAAACTCATGAATAGACCATTCTAAGTAACAGACGGTCACTTAATACTAAATAAAGCATCATGCGAAATGCTCCCCGTTGACTTCGGCTAACAGGAATGTTTTGAATCAATTCGGACATTTAAATAACGAGAAAGAAGAATGTATGTACAAATATACGTACTAATGGATAAGGGGTAGTTTATACCCGTAAACTGATTTTCCTGTGAATGTACAAAAATACGTCATCTTTATTTTAACATGCCCTTCCAAATGCTACATGTCCTGTTGAATTTGGTTAGTTAGTTTTCTGTTTAAGGTAGAAAATTGAAAAATCAAGGCTGGCTCACCCCTGCAAATGACTTTTTTTTGTTTAACTTCACGGGCAATTTTCATCGTCTTCAATGAGGAGTATTTTGGTTTTTGTTTCATTAAAATAGGTTGAAATGTTTTCCCTCCGATAAAAAATACGTGTCTTTTAGTTTTCGATGCTCTACAACGTACGTGAGTTTCATCAAAATCAGACGGGGACACCGGACTGACGTTCCTTGTAAGATCTGCTCCTTCACCAGAAAGAGCAGAAGATTTGAAGATTACAGATTGTGTCCTAATCGAAGCGAGAGATTTAGCACTGCGTCGTCTTAAAGGATTTGGCTAAATAGTAGATATATACGTCGACCACAGAAACACACGAACACGAAAGTTCACTATTCGTACGAATAGTGAACTTTCGTGTTCATGTTCGTATAAATAGTAAACAGTAAACAATAATTTAGGTATACTTTCTATGGGACATGCAGCGAAAATTAGCCGTTTTCAGAAAATAGTTTTTTAATATAGAAGAGAAACAGGCTTAGAGTATCATGTTATATCCGCAGGAACTCAGTTAGCTACTCTGGGTTTTGCGGGAGAGCCGTTAGCTCTTATGATTCGGGATTTATCCAGTTAAGGGTTAGAACCCAAGAGAATTATAATCGCACGATTTACTATTTATTATAGTTTATTAGAGAAATCTTCCAAATAGTTTATTACGACAATGTTTATTAGAGTCTATTACAGAAATCTTCGTTAATTAGAGTTTATTACCAATCGTATCGAGTACACCTTGTACAGTGGTCTTCCCGTGGAAGAACTTGTCCGAACTAGTAGTATCACTTACTACCGAATTGCGTGCCCTTGCACAAGTAATTGTCACGTGAATCGCAATGTAACTAACAAAACGTAACCAACAAAACGTAACAAGCAAAACGTAACCAACCGTACAGAATCAGGAGTTCCGAAGAGACTAGTGGGTGCCTGCTCTCGGTTCCCTATATATGGATGGAAGAGCAGGCACGTCAGCTTAATTTTAGTCGATGTCAGATATTCCGTCAGATTGCTAATTGTCTAAACAATTCTCGTTTCCGGGTAGAATACAATATCGTCAATAATTTCCCAATAGCTGACTCAGCAATTCCTGAGCTGATGCGTTACTTGCCGAGTCGCTCGTGATTGCCTAAATGCTGCGTTGGGTGTCAAGTTACACGCGTTTGCCTAAATGCTGACTCGACTGTACGGTGGATTTCGTTATTATTTCGCAACGACGCGCGGTCGTTGCCTGCAGCTGCATACCTCGATTCCGGTGCAATGACCTTGCCTTAATAATCGAGGTATTGAAATACCCGGGGTACAGCAATCAACAAAGTTTTAGAGAAGTTGGCAAAGAAAATTTAATATTTTTAGAACAATTAGAAATATTTAGATTCAGAAAAATCTTTGACTTTCTCTGAAAAGTGCGAAAAGTGAGAGAAATTCAGAGGACTTTCTAGAGAAATTTCCCGAGACTTTCAGATATATTTTCAGAGAAATATTTTCACAAGGGAATCGAGGATTACGTTAGCAATTGCCACGCCTGAAGATCAACAGCGAAGGTACCACATGGCGAGAAAAATATGGTAGTATCATCTAAAATAGTTTGGGAATAATCTCCAGACGGTATGGCAATCGCGGAACATATCGGAAATCTGGGAAATTTTCCCATACCGTATGCCCCAACAAAATTAAACGACAAAACTATTCAGACGTGTGATGCTGTCGTCACAGTTGAGGAATCATTCCCAGACTTTTTTGCGTTGAACGGCAATCCGGTTTGGTATTCAATGGGTAACGTATGAGTGTTTTACTATACATTGTATAAATATGAACACCATACGCTTCATACAATAATATAACAATCTCATATTAAACAATATTGATATTATTATTCTTAATAATAATAAGAATAATCACTCCATATTCATAAGATATAATACATTGAGACGGTCCTCAAATTCCCGCTCCCCTATAAACCAATCACTCGGAACGACTCGGGCAATCGGAGCATTAACGCGAGGGGCCCGAACGCGCTGGTAAGGAGGAGCGCGGGGAAAGCCGGCGCTCGGCTTTCGAGTCGGCAGCAGCGGAGCGGCCTGCCTTACCCTGGAATCCACCACGCACCTTCGATCACGCGGCAAGCACGCAGATATTGCGTCAGGCGCGCGTGATACTCAACGACACAGAGAGGGAAATGCTTTGACGTCACGCTGACGTCACAAGGCAGGAAAGAAGTACTGAGTCGGGCTGTGTGCAACACGGCGGATTCGGTATAAAAGGCGGCCCGGAAGCATTCGAAGACACTCTTGGCCGAACAGTGACTCCGATCACTACAAACACTCCTTCCGCACGCCAGCATCGGCAACCTTCCACGGAGACGGGGATAACAGCTGCTGTCTTGGTTACCCCTTTTACCTAGAGCAGCGCCGACGACTTGTCGTGGAGACGTGAGCGACTGCTGCCGTCTGTTTCCTTGGACGATCTTTTTCTTTATAATTTTTTTTTAGTTCTAACTTTCAAGAGGATAAATAAATTCGGAAAATTATATCAAATCAATTGCGAGTTACCGACGATTTAAATAAATTGTATTCAATAAAATCTAATTTGTTAATTGACGATTAGAATCATTTATGTCTTGAATTTTTATTTACAGCACCTGCCCTCACACATAAAAGTGAGCAAAGATCTCACGTAACATCGCTTTTGGAGAAGCGACGCGTAAGCCTCCAAGAGTGATACGTTACAACACTTGTAAAATTTTGATTCTCCTATATGATTTATTTATACAATTTACCTGATACACTGTTCGATTCCTATTGGTATCAGATCCAACGCTTATTTATATAAAAAACAACCGTCACTTGCTTTGTTTATGTACGTGATTGTTGAGGAAGAAAAATCGTCGTAAAAAATCAATTCACAACGAGTTATATTATTTACGCGTACTGTATACGCAGGAAAATAATTTATTGGACAGCCGCCCCGCATTAAATATTCCTTTGGTTTAAATAAATATGTATTTGTGGGACGCCCGTCAAATAAATTATTTTTCTGTGTGTACGTTACCCATTATTTATATATATGAGGCAATTTCGGACACGAATTTTGAGGGCCTTCAGAAAATACGGTCACGTTGCGACCTAATCTAAGCGAGAGATTTAGCAGTGCGTTGTCTTGAAGGTTTTGGCTAAACAGTAGATATACACGTCGACCACAGAAAAGAGTGATACAGCCTTTACGGTTCACCTTATTAAAAAACAGATTTGATCGGGGAAACATGCGTGGATATTTCGAAGAATTGTATAATCGTAAAATAAATACTTTCGTGTGTACACCATAAATCCAATACGAACTCCAAGAACAATAGACAGGACTTCACGATCGGTGTGCCTTCAAACGACGGACGGTTTTTCGTTTTGCTCGGGGGTTTCGTCGCGGACGAAAACAAATCTCCCTACCAACTGGTAACTCACGCAAAATCGTCTGGGAAAAATAGCGCAATCGTTGGAGCTCGACAGCCCAACCGTTGAGTGTGCGGCACTATACTAGGTATAGCAAAGTTCGCACATTGCTACGTTATGATCGCAGAACTCAGCTAGCTACTCTGGGTTCCGCGGGAGAGCCGTTAGCTCTTATGATTCGGGATTTATCCGGTTAAGGGTTAGAACCCAAAAGAATTATAATCGCAAAATTTATTAGAACAATATTTATTATGGTTTATTAGAGAAAATTCCAAATAGTTCAATCCAACAATTTTTATTAGGGTTTATTAACCTTCCGAATATTAGAGTTTATTACCAATCGTGTCGAGTACACCTGGTACACTGGTTTTTTCGTGGAAGAACTTCAACTTGGGTGAACTAGTAGTATCACTTACTACCGAATTGCGTGCTCTTGCACAAATAGTTGTAAATATAATTGAACTGTAACGTAACGTAACCAACCGTGCAGAATCAGGAGTTCCAAAGAGACTGGTGGGTGCCTGCTCTCAGTCCGCTATATATGGATGGGAAAGCAGACACGTCAGCTTAATTTTGTCTGTGTCAGATATTTCGTCAGATTGCTAATTGTTTAAACTATTCTCGTTTCCCGGTAGGCTAGGTTATCGTCGTGTAACAGAATCAAAGCTTCGTACAATAGTTTTCTTCGTATTCGCTCGCCGCCTTAAGAGGAACGGGCACTTAAACGAAGGGATCGGAGACTCGAGCGTCTAGGAATTAATAATGGTGTGTCAGAGATGATATTTATGGTTAAATAATGCTTTTTATTGCAAATGGACAAGTTTCAGTGTGATTCCAACTCTTTTTCTGTTCTATTTATTCGACTCGTTTTATTTCTTATTGTTTTGGATATTTAAATAAATTAGTCGCATCGGTGACAAAATATATAAAAATAGATTATCAATATGTTCGGATCATAGATTTCACTTCCTTTATCTCTCTTTTTAACGAATTATCTTTAATTCTTGATGCACGATTTATTTTATTCGTCAATCTTTATTTGCGTGAAGATCGCACTATGCATGCGCGGGCAGCTTCTCGATCGTCGCTGAATCCAGCTGTCGTCGCGTTCGGTTGTTCCCACGGTGACGTCACAGCATGGCGAGCGACGGTGACAGCTCGCTCACCTCGCGATTTTCAATCACGATTAATTCCAGAATTGGACGTTTTTACCTTGATCTGACGGTATATGCGTCTTCAGGGGAGGTGAACTTAGCCCTGGATGTGACTTTCACGTGATCTTGGAGTCGTCAAGTCATTTCACTCCGCCACAGGTAACTTGACCGGTTGGTTTGGTAAAGTAACCGATTCGATCCGGGTGTTATTCCGGGTGGCACTTTTATCGCCTCACGTTACTTGAATTGTTAAGCAGTCTTGTTCATACTTCACAATGATTTATAACGTAATTGTCACCAAGTTTGACAATTTATTAAGTTTGACAATTTAGTCTTTTGACACCAAATTTATGAGTTAGTATTCACTTCCGAATATTCCTAAGTTCTGATCCGCACATTTTTTTATGAGTCTGGTCCGTGCACGAAAATTTTATAAGTCCCTTTTCACTCGGATCCAAAATTTTATAAGTTCCAATTGGATCGATTTTTATAAGTTCACATTGGCACGAATTTTATAAGTTCACTATACACCAAATTTTATAAGTCTCATTTGGCACTAATTCACTTTATTTCACTTTTACTTTTCAGTTTTCCCTTTTAGTCCTTTGGAGAGTTGTTCGATGGTAAGGTAGATGAACTGAACCATGAACTGATCATCGAAGAACTGATGATGGCCTTTTTATACCCCGATTTTGCCCTCCCCCTTCGTCGATTTTGGAGAATCTTGGCGGATTCGCGTCTGCGTGCGATCTTTGCGCGTTGATTTTTATTCATTGGTTCTACGCGGGGAGCTTCTCTCGCCCTCCAATACCGAGTCGGTATTGCCATGACGTGCTTCCGGTGTTACCCGCTGAGCTAATGGTTGTCTTGTTGGTGCCGTGCGCTTTTATCAATTTCGCCTCTTTTAGCCAATTACCGATGCCGATTTTCCCTCGTTTTCCGACATTAATCGACTTTGATTGTGTCTTCGCCTCGATTCCGCGGGACGACGCTTTCGTGTTTCCGAATTCTCGATGTTCTGGGCGTGTGCGCCTGTGCGATGCTTGGGTCGATCCACCCGCTGCTCGATCCCGCAAATGGCGCCACTTGTCTGTCAGCGAGATCGTCTCTCGGCTGTCAGTGTCGCCCGGGCTTCCCGCGGTGTTGCCCCACCGGGGCCGTACGGGAGACATTGTGTATGCCGTATGTAGGGGAGTTACAGTCGATAATTTCCCAATACCTGGCTCAGCAATTCTTGAGCCGTTGCGTTACTTGCCGAATTGCTCGCGACTGCCTAAATGCTGACGCGACTGTACGGTTGATTTCGTTATTATTTCGCAACAACGCGTGCTCGTCGTGTGCTGCTGCATTCCTCGATTTGGGTGCAATGACCTTGCCTCATTAATCGTGGTATTCAGATTACCGGGGTACATCACACGTACTGTGGGCGCTACATTTTGTTCTGCGGCCCGTCGCCGCTTTCGTTTCCGTGTGCGACACGCTATTAACCATATTGAGTTAATTATTGTATTATTTTTAGATATTTTTCATTCCTCATAGAGGAAGTTATGTTTTTGCAAAAAAAATCGAACAATAAAAAGGGAGAAAGGCGAATAACTGTTGCAAATCTTGCGCCATCGTGGTGAAACTTGAAACACAAGTAAGTACCAGCAGGGATGGTTGGGAATCGGTGAAGTGATTCAAAATCATGAATAATCGCTTTTAAATATTTTTTTCGTCCCATTTATCCATCATGTCGTTTGCGAAAATTTTGAAGACAAGGTGCTTTGATATTGAATTTGATTCCAATCGGTAAAGGGATTCAAAAATTATGAATAGTCGAGTCGTTTCGCGTTATTGAATCGTTGTCGATTAAGTACCAAGAATGTTTGAAACTAAGTTGGGCACGATTACATAAGCCATTGAAATTAAAAAAAAATTGTATTTAAGGCGTTAGGCCACCCTAGAATTTTCGAAAAATCGATTTTTTTGAAAGCGACACAACGCGAGCCGAGACTTCCCGGCATACTCTTTTCGGAACTACCAAATATACAAACTCCGCGATAGTCACACGAGAGGCTCTCGAAGGTTCCTGACCGACACAAGGGAGCTTTGTCTATACAAAGGCGAGCTGATGTGACTCGGAGGGCTTCGTCGTCATCGATCGGGCGATCGATGAGCATTCTGGATCGAGACCGCGACTTGTGCAGTCGTACCTCCGCACACCAAATATTATAAAACATATTGTACTAGACGTACTGCGAGTTCTGTCAATATATATATATATATATATATATATTCAGCAAGAATATTTCTAACAGCTTCAGAAGTGGGATCTGAACTCGGTTTTTACGTTACCGGTAGTCGAGACTTTTTATCGAACTACGCGGTTACTATTTTATTGTGTTCGTGATCACCAAGTGATATATATTAGTGTGTGCATAACACTCTTTAATAAGTGTGCAAATAACGATGAAACGTTCACGACGAGACCGATGTAGATCTCGTTCGCGAGAACGGTGTCATTATACATCCGAAAGACGATCTCGCGACAGGCATCGTCGAGAAAGAGGAAGTTCTTCGCGAGAACGGCGTCAACGTTTATGTGAGACAGTGCGCGAGGACGATCGACGGCATAGCTTGCATATTTAGACGCGAATACCGAGTATCGGTAGCTCTTCGAATTGGAAGAAGGCTTTTCACAAATTTGTCGAAACAGTGAATATCGACAGTGGAATGATCATTTTCGCGGCCCTTGCGAAACTTTGCATTTGAGAAGATTCATAACTGAAACGAAGCAATGGTTACCAGTTCTGCACTTAAACATCTGTGTGGTGTAGCGAAGACGTAGTACAAAGGGCTATCGACAATCGACTTCACTTGGCCAGAGTGGAAGGAGAAGCTTGTCGCAGCATTTACAGACTACACGGAGTTCTTTGATCGACTTACGGCAATGTTAGCCCGAACTAAGGCCAACGACAAGGGGATGATGAAGTATTTCTTCGAAATATCAGCGGAATGAAGGACCGCACGATTCCACGAATCGGCAATCGACGGAACAAGGTTGAGCGCGTGCGTCGACGCGGGTGGCGAGTGCGTTACCTTACGCAAGACAAAGGCGGATGCGTTGCATTTGGAGATGCAACAGACAGAAGACGTTCTTCGATGGCACGGTGGAAGTACCGTGCGTCGCCAAGACTTCCGTGAGGATTGATCTGGCCGAAGGATCGGTTGACGTTCACGTGGCTCCTGACGAGCTCCAGGATGTACCGCAGATAGTGGGTCAGCCGTTCTTCGATCTACCAGGCATCACGACGGTGCAGCGAGACGGCACTGTACGAGGCTTCGAGAAGTCCTCGGCAACCCTGCCAGACACGGATCATTGCCACCGAAGAAGCTGGCGCTATGGGCTGCAGATACGACAGTCGTCCTAGGCCATACGGCCGTCGTCAGGGTATCACAAAAAAAAATAATACATGTACAAGGCAGTACCAGGCAAGTAAAATTTCAAGTGGATGAAAATTGACACTCAAATTGAACAGAATATGTTGCTGCTGTCGATGTTGCAATTTTATTTTGCAGAATGTCCAACTCCCTTGTCAAATTGAGAACGGAGGCAAGGGGAGACACAGCTCTCGGGTCATATTCGATGGAAGTGAGCCATCAGTATGCAGCGTTCTGGGGAGAACAGTGGCGTTTTTGACAACCACCGTACAAGCCTGTGACTGGCGACAATGCTGGTCGGCATGCAGCAACGAGTGCGGCGGTGGCGATGCAGCTAGCGATGATCTGCGGATACGCTGCTTGTTACGACCAGCCCAATTCGTGAAAGTCTACACCCCTGCTGTTAGCAGTGCGGCTACAAGGAGTCTGAAGACTTCACAGGTGCTGATGCACGTTCGTCATCGGTACTACAACGAGCAGACGGCACTGCAGACACCGTTGCAGTCTGCTAGAGGAACTTCGGATACAGCTGGAGCAGCTCTGTCGCGGCTATAGTCTTCGAGGCGCCTTGCAGGATGTACGAGTGTACATCTCATCGCAGAAAAACTGCGATCATTCTCTCCATGGATCTCTTCATGGATCTGGTCGAAGTATCGACGGTGCAGAGGAATGGCCGACATATGTCGCTGTCGGATGGACCTACAGCAGCCATTCAGACGGAGGAATTGTCACCGTGGAAATTGACACTGGTGACTGGGGAATCGACGGTCATCTTTCTCCAACATGTAGCTGACATGGGGAATGGTGAGAAAATATTCCGGTGACGTATGCATGAAACTTAGCGTACGAGGCGAGGCGGGCAGAGAGTACTGCGTACCGCGGAGAATTGTCTATGAAGGTCTGGGTCGTTACCGAGAGTCAATTACTTAACTACATGGACTAGAATCTTAAATCAACGATCTGTCCGATTCATTGTTTTTAAAAATAAAAGTTTGTTAATGGAGTCAAATAAGCCAGGAAAGCCTTTTGTTGAGATATAGGCGACGGTGCTCTTAAGAAGATATGAGCACGATATTAAAGTTTCAAAGTTAAATTCGAGTTAGATTCAAATATGGGGACTCGTGACGAAGGAAAGGTATATTTCTTGCTGCCTGTTTCATCTGGCAGGATTGCTGTGCAATACACATATATGAATAATAGGATATGAGAATTCATGAGACCAAATTGTTGAATTTGGATAGAGTAATTAAAAAAAAAAACACACATTTTTATAAAAACGAGTTTGGAAATATGCGTTTGGAGACAAGGGTTGTCTACCTCGGGTCTCACTACGCTCAGCGGGGCATAATCCAGATGCCGTAAAATCGGGACTGTTTAGATTTTCTTCAAGTGCTCACAAAGAAGTCCGGTCGAACGGAGTTCATGAACATATCTAGTTTTTTTTAGAGTTTTCTTTGAGACCATCTTGCAGTCGTTGGACTCTATCGTTGACAAAGAAAATTATACTTAGCACGCCTAGAATGAACGTAGGGTGCCTTTCAAGGCTTTTGAAGCGATTGAGTATCAGTTCAAGTTTCATTAACAGAAATAAGACACAGAGATATTGATATACAAATACTGATAAGCACTGCTTAGGTGATATAGGACATAGAATGAGAGAAGGACAGTTCGAAGGGATTAAAAATGAATAATATTTATAATATTATGAAAGGAGTAAAATATCACGTCAATAAGCTTGACATGTTTGTGACAGTGAATGTACGACGACGTACAGTTCAAGTACTTTTAATTTAAATTCGGAATGATAGATGCAAATACCGATATACTCTTATGAGATGAAAACTCGATGAATACTGGGGTAGTAGATTCAGTTGATCATAGGGTATTGCTGTTTTGGGTACGAGTTGGAATCAAAGAAGCCGCGTGATGTGACACACTTGTAAAATTTGTCGAATCTGCTGATAGTTAGGAAGGTCAAAAGGCAATTACGATCGAATTAGCGACCGACTCTTTGAGCCATGAGACGCATAATTTGCGCATATACAAGACATACAAAATTGGCGGAAGGACAATAGAGTATCATAGATACAGAATTCGACGGTGGATCGAATAATTGAACGTATCAAAATGATCACATGTTTTGGTAATGGTTGTGTAATTTTGAGTGGACGGTATTACGGATAGTAAGGCGAAACACACAGTAAGGTGTGATGTAGCCAGACGAAACACTTGGGAGTGGCAGATGATGGATCTGTTGCAAAGGGACAATAGTTGTCTAATGCGATGTTACGTGAGACGGTATGTCGACACGTGTTTTTAGTTTCTCTACAGAAGAGTCAGCTATTGAGGGATCAGATCGTTTGCGCCCATAGAAGATGTTTCGGAGTCGAGATGCTATCCTGTACAAGTGGGCCACTTGAGATTAACCATAGAAACTTATCGATCAATACGTTCTTGTCCTTATAGTATTGTTTGTTAATTAACAAAGGACAATTGACGAATATGTAATTACTCGAAGCGTAAGGAATCGTTAAGGGAATTGTATTGAAAGGCTGTAGAATACAGATTGTTCGTTAATTGATACAAAGTTTAAGTCCTATATGGATCAATAAATTGAGAGAGCGGTGAACGACCAGACAAATAATGAGCAATGAAAGCGCTCGAGTAATATTACTGCCAAGTACGCTGGGTTGTATACGGTCACTAGGGTATTTAGGGCGAAATCGGTTCTTCGTCACAATCATTGGCGAACATGGTGAACATCATGCAGGGTCGTGCAAAGTCACTACCGTATTGGATCATGGCCGATATGTTATCGAGGACATCGAAGGTGCTCAGCGAGCCCAGAAGTGGCGTGGTGCCCAGCGATACCAACTCTGATAGTAACGAGGATAAGGAACCTCACGTATCACATACAATCTGTACGCAATTGCGTAGAAGGTATGGGGCCGGTGGGTCGTGGTTAGGTGGGGTTATCGGTTTCATACTGGGCGTTCGGCGCTGTATCTTGGATTGAGAGTTTCAATAACAGTCGTGTGATCGTTGTACACGATCGGTCGGTCATTGGTTCCGGACTGACGGAGTGGCTGGGCGACGACTGGCGCTGAAAGCGTGTTATGTTGCAATCATGCGAAGGACTGTGGACATCATGGATTTGATGGTGCGCTTGGTAGCGGCAGTCTGATGGGTTGCAGCATAAGAAACGATCATATTCAGACTATAACAGTATGGCCGGTACAGGTGTTAGATCATCAAGCCTAAGCCGTCGACAACGGGCATGGAAGACCAGTGACGACTGGTAGAGCATGGAATGAGCAATGGGACTCTGCTTACATGTTGTATATGTGCATGAATAGTCATATACATGTATATATCACGGAATGGTACCAGCCTGAACGATTGTGGGGAAGTGAAAAGTCGACTAACTATGATAACACTCAACTAATCTCCAATAACCAGAAAGCACCATGGGCCTTAAAGGGGTAATATTTCCACGTTTCAATGTTGCCTTTTGTTTCACAGAAGACCACTGCAGGGTAACACGAGGTATGACCAAAAGCCACGTTTGCAGTGGAGATGTACAGCCTTCACGAGGACGTGAACAACATCAGGACGGCCGACTGAAAGCGTCGCAACGCAATCCAAGACTTCTCGGAACTACCAAATATACAAACTCCGCGATAGTCCCACGAGAGGCTCTCGAAGGTTCCTGACCGACACGAGGGAGCTTTGTCTATACAAAGGCGAGCTGATGTGACTCGGAGGGCTTCGTCGTCATCGATCGGGCGATCGGTGAGCATTCTGGATCGAGACCGCGACTTGTGCAGTCGTACCTCCGCACACCAAATATTATAAAACATATTGTACTAGACGTACTGCGAGTTCTGTCAATATATATATATATTCAGCAAGAATATTTCTAACATTTTTTTCTTTGTTTTAAAGGGTCCCTTAAGGACTCAAAAATCATGTCCTAAAATATTATGGCCGAGAAAAATCTTTAAGTACTCCGTTTTCGAGTTTTAGTACAAGGCCGTCTAGTCCGCAGCGAGTCCCTTTTGTTAGCGCTAGCGAGAAGGTCCGTTAGGGGACTATAGCAGGTATACGGCAGATGTTATTGAAAATATTTATTTCCTGACTAGTCTGGCGAGTTTAGAATTGTGGAACGGCTGTTTCAGACAGTTAGGCACGGCCAAGCAGTCGAGCAGGACGCCAGTCGACAAAAATTCGTCTTTCTCGATAGTTCTGTAAATTTTAATTTCTTTTTCCGGTGCAATTATTGAGTTGATTTGTTTTGGTGTATTGATTTGTTCTTACAATGAGTGACGGGTTGTACAGTGGGAAGAAAGGGACAAAAACGTCGGTTTCCAGCGTCAGGAGACCAAAAGTATCGCGACGAAGACCGTTGAATCGGCATGAGGCAAAAGCACCAGACGACTTGAACGCTAGTTCATCGGCAAAAAAACTGAAGCAATCGGAAGATTTATACGATATCGAAGTGAATCCAGCGTTTGGTAATCGTATAATTAACTTCATTGCAGTTTTTTCAGCTATTTCCGACTTTGTCGTTTGCAAGATATGCCATTCGAAAGTAAAATTTACTGAAAGCAGTAAGCGTGGTTTGGGATTCAAACTTGTAGTGTCCTGTGAAAAGTGTAAGAAGACTGAGATACTGAGTTGTCCACTTGTTGAGAAAGGCTACGAAATCAACCGTAGAATAATAATTGCCATGCGATTGCTTGGAGTTGGTTGGCACGGAATCAGAAAATTCTGTGCATTCATGGAATTACCTCGGACTACCTTTCACTCATTTTACGATAAGGTTGTCAAAAGAATAAACACTGCAACCAATTTAGTTTGCCAGAATAGTACGATGAGAACTGCGGAAGAAGAAAAAACCATTTCGATTGAAATCGGAGAAAATTGAATTGTAGTGTCAGGCGATGGTTCGTGGATAAAACGTGGATTTACGTCTCTGTATGGGTTAATGACTCTTATTGGCTATAACTTTGGAAAAATCGTTGATTGTGTAGTGAAATCAAAATACTGTACGGCGTGTGAACATTGGTCTAAAAAAAAAGATACCGACGAATACGCGGAGTGGGCAGAAAGTCATGTAGGAGAATGCGCTGTGAATCACGATGGATCGGCAGAAAAAATGGAAGTCGATGCAGTTGTTGAGATGTTTCGCCGCTCTGAAACTTTGCATCAGGTCAAATACTCTCACTACATTGGTGACGGTGATTCTAAGACTTTCAAAGGCATTACAGATGCTAAGCCATATGAGGATCTCACAGTACTCAAGAAAGAGTGTATAGATCACGTGCAAAAGCGAATGGGCACCCGACTACGTAATTTGAAAAAGAAGATAAAAGGTCTCGGTGGAAGGGGCAAATTGACTGGAAAACTTATAGATGAGCTATCTATTTATTATGGATTAGCGATTCGTAGAAACAGTGATTCAGTCGAGAACATGAGAAGCAGTATATGGGCTACACTGGATCACAAATTATCTACGGATGCCAAACCGCAGCACGACAAATGTCCTCTTGGAGAGGATTCATGATGCTCATGGCAACGCGCCAAAGCGACGAATACTTTGACTGAGTACAAACACAAGCCAGCTCTTCCAATTCAAGTCTACGAAGCTATCAAACCAATCTATGAAGAACTGACCAATCAAGATCTTCTAACTCGATGCATCGGCGGTTACACGCAAAATAACAAAGAGGGCTTTAATTCGACTGTGTGGACATTGGCCCCAAAAAATATTTCAAGCGGGAAAACAGTCTTGGATGTAGCTACGGAAATTGCAGTTTGTGTTGTGATGTGGTGCGTCACAAGTCCTCCCCGACGTGGCTCGACGTCCCACCACTCACCGAGGGAATAAACTAGGATTAACATCTACTATTTAAGCAACGACTTTTATTATTGTGAACCTCCCTCCCCCGACTTACCCTCATCCCCTGCCACCCTGTCAGTCCCTCGACTCACTCATCGAAGCCCTCGACACCCCCCGAAGACTCATCGACGACCCACCGAAGACTCACCGCAGACCATCAACGACCATCGAAGACCATCGCAACCACCGAAGACCTTCCCACTACAGGGACTAACTCTGCCGAAGACCGCCAACTCAGACCGACCCTGGGGAAAACACGAAATCGTCCGATAAGAATACAATTGGAACACCAGCCCAGCACTAACCTCCGAAACGGCCGACACACTCGGTGCACTGCCAAATCACCGTCGTCCGTCTCCTGAAGGCCACCACGACGAAGATTCCACTTGACTGACCCGCCCTGGCCAGTCCGAAACCCAACGACACACTCTCGGCTCGAAATTACGAGTGTAAACCGACGAGTTGTGTCGTGCCGGCAAACACCGTAAAAAATCACCTGAACTGTCAGTTGCAACATTTCGCCCGAGCGCCGCGAGGAACCAGCACCTCTC
The DNA here is from genome assembly GCA_964017025.1 of Stenichneumon culpator. Classification (NCBI taxonomy): domain Eukaryota; kingdom Metazoa; phylum Arthropoda; class Insecta; order Hymenoptera; family Ichneumonidae; genus Stenichneumon; species Stenichneumon culpator. The sequence continues at coordinate 456,634 of OZ024773.1, read as the reverse complement.
GACGTCGAGAATGTTCGGTGATCGATAGGCCAATCGATGCCGAGGATGCGCGCGCCGAACGTCGCGACAGGCCTTCCGTTGCGATGAATATTCGCAATCGGCCGCAGCCAATTACAACGCCCACCTCAAGCTAGTCCCGAGATCGACCAATCGATTTTCGCAAACGATTCGCAAAGTGCAAGACCGACCCTAAGGTCGGAGAAGAAACCGGAAACGGCATGGCGCTCATCACTTCGAGCCACGGTGTGCAAGAGCGAGCGTGCGAGTGACAAGCGTGAGAGAGAGTAATTAGCAGTTTTCGTAAATTATATCGACCCGGAACGCCCACGTTATGCCCCGACTCCATCCCCGGAGAGTATAGACCCAGGAACGAATATTAAGGACACGATTGGACCCATATTGGAAATTATAACGACGCGGCGAGCCAAGGAACATTGTAACGGACTCTGTCCGAAAGGAAGGATCGTAACCGAGAGATATTAATTATAGAGACCGGTTGAGTGAGTACTTTTCGAGTTTCCCTTCCCCCATTTACTCCAAATTGATTGCCCCATTTCCCAAATCCCCTGAAAATTCACCGTCCCCCCCTTTATTATAATTTTAGTGATTTTTGATTGCATCATCTTCGACCGTCGATCACCGGCTGCCACGTGCGCCAGCATTTTGCTCTATATTTCTCGTTGTGCGCGTGAGTGGTGGCGATCGCGGAGATTTATAGCGCGCGACCGTTAGCTTATTTTTCCCCCTTTCTCCCCGAGACTAGAAAATTATTCATCTTTATCTAATCTATTTTGTAATCATTGAACTTTTTCTGTACTATTTTTTTTTGTGTCGAGGTAATATTGTCAAGAAGCCCTGGACAGTGCCTGCGACCTGAGAAGTCTCATCCCCCTCCCTCCCCCGTTCCCGCTAGCCGAGTGAAATAAAAGCCAGTAGATTTCGTTCTTTTTTTTTTCTTCTTTCGGATTCGATCAAACAAATCGAAAGTTCCGGTGCTACACCGTTACAGTAGCTGGCGCCCAAAAATAAGTGATTCACAGTTTGATTTATTTCTCGAGTTTTGATATTTTTCTGAGTTTGCTAAATTAAGACCAGCCTTGCGTAGAACATCCACCGGCCAGCCCCCTCCTCCCCTCCCCCTCCCTGCGATTGACCTTGCGAATTGCCGTCCCGGCGATTGCCATAAGTTATATTATTTTCGTAAGTTGAGTTACTGATTATTTTTCGATTTTCTTATTTTTCTTTTGAGTATTAATTATTCTGCGACCTTCTTATTTTTCCCAGCGCATTTATTAATTACCCTTCGACCTCCGTATCTTTTTTCCTTTTTTTCTTGCGTATCAATTATTTTTCTATTTTCTTATTTCCCCCGCGTATTGATTATTACCTTTTGTTATTTTCGAACTTTACGCCCCGTTATCTCTTATCTTCTATTGTTTATTATATTCGTTATTGCGAACTTTTCTTTTCCTTTTGATTATTATTGAGATTGTTGATTTTGTTTTGTTATTTACCATTCGCCAAACAGTTATTATTAAAAGTCATTTTTCCACATTTCTACACAAAGCGCTGGCGTATTGTTTCCCCGTTTCTCTCGCCCTATAACTCCCCGATTGTCCCGTCTGGGAGCGTTAAATAAAAGGAAGTATCATCACAGTGTATTTAATGACGGGTTTTCTTCAATTTTACACATAATGGAGGCAATGGATTTGGAAATCGGCCCGAACAGCTACGAAATGTGCATGCAGATCGACAAACAGCGCATAAAGCTTGCAGAGAGATCGCTATCAGACCGGGTAAAAGAGGCCAGAATCGCTGCAAGATCAAGCAGAAAAGAAATGCAAGAGCAGGAAGATAATCTGGAAGGCCAATTCCATGGTGCAGGCATCGCAGATTAAAGGTATTGCAAAATTATTCATGATTTTCTACTACTCAAAACTTTAAACGCGTTTATCTCAAAACTACATTTTTGTAGTTGGCCGGAAACATAACTCAGACAATTTTAAACCGACTGACTTGAAATTTGGAATATATCTTCGAAAATACATTGTCTATAGAAGTACGTAGGATTTTTTTATATTGCATAGTTCATTTGTTATTAACAATTGTGACGGATGGTCGGTGGGTCAGGCACTGCGTAATGAATTTGGTTGGTATAAGACAATGGTTTTATTAGTCGGAGAGTTTCGTAGAGTATAATTGAAGGTATAATTCGGAGGTGTAGTGTACTGGTCGGTTGTCGGAGCTGAACTGTCGTGAAGCGGGCGTGAAGCTGAGGGCTTCGCGCTCGCTGATACAAAGGAATAAAGAGTCGAAGATGTTTAGACTAGGAGATAAGTGGCCGCTCGCGGCAGTCCGGATGCTCGATAGCCTTAAGGGCTTCTTTGAAGAGCGTATCGAACGGAAACTCCGTATCGATACGCTCGAATAAATATTAAAGTCGATTGAAACAAAATATGCGGCTGCGGCCGTTACACTCCCCCTCTGGGAGGAAACGATGCCCCCGCATCGGATATTACGGATTTTACATTTGGCGAAATTTGATAAGTGTGACTCGATATAATTTAAAAAAGTTATTTGATCTTTCTAAGATATTTTCATTTTGTGTAAGTTGTGTAATGTTTTCAAATGTATGTTTTGTTGTAGTTATTGGTTGATTGTTGATTGTTAGTTGTTGATTGCTGAAGAAGTAAAGCTCCTGGTTGTTGTCCGAATTGGTTTGGAGGATTATCCTTTGATTTTTGAAGTTGATTGCGGTACACTCCTGTTGTTTTCCGAAATGGTTGGTGGTTGTTGGTATCTGTAACTAAGCAAAACTTTTAGTTGTTCGTGTTAGTGGGAATAGTTAGGTTAAGTTGGATGGGTTTTAGTTAGGTGTTAAAAATGGTTAAGAAAAATTAAAATGTTGTCCTGTTTCGTTCGGTTGGTGTAGGTTCCATTTTTGTTTTTCCAAAATGTTTATATGTATTCCGTTTTACGGCAGATTTGTTCGAATTTGGTAGTTTCGGTTTCTCCTTGGTTATCCATTGATTGTTAGTTTATTCGTTTCGTTTTCCTATTGTTCCTTTTCCTGGTATTTCGGTTATAAATTTTGACATTTTTGATGGTGTAGTGCCTGTAACATTCTAAGTTCTAATTAGTGGTGGTTAGTGGGTGAGGTATGTTATTTGGAAATGGTTTGTTGGTAAAATTATGGAAGTTGTTTCTGGAAATGGGTAAAATGATTAACACAAATATTTATGGCGTAAAAAAAAGCGTTGCATATATATATTGGTCGTAGAGAATTACAAAAATTTTGAAAGGAAAAAGACTAAAATGATAAAAGAAATAATAAACTGAAATGTTTTTTTTTTCGGTGAGAGAAAAACAACACAGGAGGGTTCTCCTATTTTCCTCCATTCTCTCCGACGCTACGCGACGCGTGTCGCGCTTATAACTATCATTATTTGATATATATATATATGTGTGTAGAGCTATTGTATATCATGTTGTATATGTATGGTGTAATTGAGGTATATTGTTGTGTATGTAAGGTTTAATGTTGTCGGTTTAATTGAAGAACTTTTGTTTCCCGTTCTTTAGCTCTGTGAGGAAGATGTTTACGCAGGCTCGGTTTTTTATTTTTCGGAGAGCTTCCAGATTCAGTCCGTCGATCCACTTAAGAGCTGCTTCCATTGTTAGTTTGTTTATTTCTAGGTCCGTTTCGTTTTCGTCATTGCTATTTTCGTTTAGTGTTTTGTTTTCGTTTTCGTTTGTCTCGTTGTGTGTCTCGTCCGTTTTATTGTTCGCGTCGTTTGTCGTTTCGAGTACAGTCTCATTGTCTGTATCTTCATCGTCTTCATCCTCTGTGCTTTCTTCTTTTAGCGGTGGTGGTGATCCTTCAGGTGTGTGCGGTGTATAAGTTGATGTTGACTGTTGCTGTTGTTGTTGATTGAGTTGAACCTGCTGTTGCTCGTGCTGTTCTTTTTGCATGTGTTCTTTTAGCTTGTTTTGTTTTTCTTCGTGCTCCTGAAGTTTCCGCAGATAGAGGACGCATCGGTCAATATGATCCGTTAGTCGATGCGCCGGAAATACGCAACAGCATATTGGGCATCCCGTGTGTCGCGACCCCAGACTGGCGACTCGCTTTTGCAGTTCTGCATAGCATCTAATCATGTGGGCCTCCATCTTATCCGCTTTAATTTTTTTTGGGCAGAGTAGGCATTCCAATTCCTTTGGGGCGGAAGATGATGCTGTTTGTTGTCTGTTCATTTTGTTGTTGTTGTTTTTTTTTATCTGTCAGGCGTGTATGTATTTATTGAAATAATAAGTAACAAAATAATAGTATTAAAAGCAATAGTTTTAAGCCGTGCATGATGCGGTTAAAATTACATGTATATTGTGATAAGATAAGAGAGTAGTGTATGTGTGGTTAATTTCCCGTTAGTAAGGGTATATGTAGATGGTTATGAATATATCGGTTATTATTTATGATTATTAACGCGATTCTCTTTTTTTTTATGGTATTCCGCTCCGATCGTGGTAAGTCAACGCATAGACTGGTCTACGGGTTGGTTGCGGTGGATGGTTTGTTATGATTGCGACCTCTCTGCAATCCGTAGTTGGTTGCGTTTGGGTTTCGATTAACTCTATTGGTTGCCTGTGGTAGACAACTGTCGGTTCGGGAGCCTCGGTGACTTGTTGCATTATCGTCGTTTGACGTTTTGCTACGCAAGACAGAATTTTGTATAAACTCGATATTTTGCCGAAGAGAGAGAGCTTCCACCCGACTACTAGTAGCAGCACGATGGAGCTCAAGGAGATTCCGCTGTATTTCTATATCGTTTTGAGTGTAGAGAGTCTGTTGCTTATGTAATGAGTTTTCGAGATTTCCCGTGCTTTGGCTATGATAGCTTTTAAAGCTACTTCGTTTTTTGTCAGATCATCGTGTATGGACCCTGGGTTTGATAGGTCTGTGAGTGTTTCCGTTTCTGTCATGATTTCTGCGTAGTTTACGTTTTCCATGTTTTTGATTGATTTCCGTATTATTTCTGTAATGTTTAGGATTGGTGTACGTGTGAATTTCACTTCGATCGTTGATGTTATTTCTACTGATGGAGTTAGTGTTATTGTGCGTGTTTTTACTTGACAAGTGGTTTTGATTTGCAGTATTCCAGTGTTTTCTATTGTTTGGATAGCTGATTCGTGATTGTCGCAAAGGAGTGTAACAGGAGCAAGCTTCCTTACAATATTTTCTCCGAATTCGTGCACCTCCT